>CM077083.1:88709346-89269197 GCA_039513925.1 Platanthera zijinensis
CATGGAGCCAATGGTCGGGATTTGTTGGGTTTTCTATAGGGGTTGACACAACACTTGTGCACGCATCGGAAGGAATAAAACAAGAATAACCCAAAGAGAAATTGATCGGGCCATGAATGTTGAATCAAGAAGTTATCAAAAATAACAAGAAAAAATTACCTCTTCGATGTTGAGTCACAACTCAACAAAGATGCTCCAAGATCTCAGTCCTATCGGTGGGGCGTTCCACGTAGAATAATGTCCACGTCTCTACAAAAATCCACACGAGCGGGAGAACTCCTAGCTTCGTCGCACGAAGTGTCGGGAAGGAGATTGACCGCACCTTGCGATTCCACGGACTACTATGTCCGCGCCAGGAAAGGCAACACCGACGACAATCGTCGGAGTGAAGGAGGTCGGCGGAGCACACACGGCGGCGGAACACTTCCGTCCGGCGGGGTTCGGGATTCGGTGGATCGGTAGAACGACGGAACAGTTCCGTCGGTTTCGATTCAGTCAAAAGAGAAAAGCCCGATCAATCCGATTTTTTTTCTTCCCAAAACCCTAAGTGTCTATTTATACTCAAAGCATAAATAAACATAGGCAAAATCTCTATCCGCAGGCCACAGCAAAATAGGGTTTCAGAATCGATCGTTGAGAATCACCTTGTAGAAACAGCGTTGAGAGCGTTGAGTCATACTCGACGATTCTCGACGAATTTGCCTTGGCGTTGAGAGCATTGAGTCATACTCGACGATTCTCGACGAACCTGTCTTGGCGTTGAGAGCGTTGAGTCATACTCGACGATTCTCGACAAATCTGCCTTGGCGTTGAGAGCGTTGAGTCATACTCGACGATTCTCGACGAATCTGCCTTGGCGTTGAGAGCATTTAGTCATACTCGACGATTCTCAACAAATCTGCCTTTGCATTGAGAGTGTTGAGTCATACTTGACGATTCTTGACGAATCTCGATGAATTTGCCTTAGTCTCTAAGAACCTTCTTTGGCAACGTTTGCCTAACCCCATTCTGTGCGGTGATTGGTAACCCTTACCAACACAGTCGGTCTTCCAACTTCTCCACATGCTCTTATGTGCGACCCTGCAGGCTCATATCGCGTTGGCAGTGAGATTACATGTTTGACCACTTCTAGATCACCATGGTAACTCCAACAGTCTCCCACTTAATCTTGAAAGTATCAAACCAAAAACCTCACAAACAATGAGCGGAATCTAGCAATGCATCATTGCTCCCCAAGCAATAAGAGTTAAGAACTCATAGCCTTTATGACCAATGTACCAGCATTGTCTTTGTCCCTTTGTCCCTTACATCCGGAAAGAACTAGAGGCATGGACCGTTTAACCCTCATAATAGCTCAATCCAAGTTTCCTGATCTAGAACGGACTTCCAGAGAATGGTGAGTCCAATATCATATATTGACTCAACCAAGCATGGCCATGCATTTATCAGTCCAGTTCCATCAAGGGGCCCATGGATGCAACTCCTGTCATATAGGAGGACAAATCACATATCTGCTCACACACAAACACCCAAATGATTCGTAACATGCCCAACAACCACCCTTATCATCAACCTTTCTCAAGGAAGACTTTAGATGGCATCAAAGCACGCTCTTCCTCACTTGATGAATGCTGCGACGTCAGGTCAAAGGACCACAACACCATTGCTAATAGAGACCTACTTGTGACATGATTAGATAACAATCCACAAAGTAGTCTCAAGATGGGTCTATCCAGTACAACTTGTTCATTAACAAGTACCCACGTAATGACTTGATATCACAATATCATGACCTGTGAGAACTAGTCATCGGTCAACGCACGTGCTAGTCTTAAGGTATCATCTTCACCCTTAGCTTCTATAATGATACAATGACTAGGGACCTTTTAAGAATGAAGCTTCAAATAAATCATAGGCTCTCACATTCAAGTCACGTACTTGATGTCCTATGGAAGCAAACACTCTAAGGATATTCATTATGTTACAATTTAACTATCACATAGGAAAATCATAATAAAAGAATATGCCATTAATTGTAAAAAGAAACATTTGGTACACAATTCATCATATGAATACACAATAAACAGCCAACAGAATATATGTTTACATGCAACCCACAAGACTCCCACTAGAGTTGATCACTTAGGTATCGCATACCCATTGATCTAGTATGACCATCATGCTTTCTCTGCGCGAGAGGCTTTGTCAGTGGATCCGCAATATTCTCCTCAGTCAGCACTCTACAAATGTTCACATCTCCTCGTTCGACGATCTCACGAATAAGATTGAACCGCCGAAGTATGTTCTTGGAGCGCTGATGGGATCTATGTTCCTTAGATTGTGCAATTGCACCATTGTTATCACAGTAGAGAACTATGGGACCAACAATGCTAAGAACTACATCAAGCTCATCAATGAATTTCCTAATCCATACAGCCTCCTTCGCTGCATTAGCTGCAGCGATATACTCGACCTCTATTGTAGAATCAGCAACTATCTCTTGCTTGGAACTCTTCCAGCTCACAGCTCCTCCATTAAGGTGAAACACAAACCCTGACAGAGACTTTGAATCATCCCTATCAGTTTGGAAGCTAGCATCCGTGTAACCACTTACAACGAGCTCTTCCTCTCCACCATACACCAAGAACACATCCTTAGTCCTTCTCAAGTACTTCACAATATTCTTGACTGCAATCTAGTGACACTCACCGGTGTCTGACTGATACCTTCTAGTCATGCTCAAAGTAAAGGAGACATCGGGTCAAGTACATAACATTGCATACATGATTGATCCAATTACTAAAACTTATGGAATCAACTTCATGCGGTCCTTATCTTCACAAGATTTTGGACACTGGTCCTTAGAGAGATTCACACCATGAGACATGGGTAAAAATCCTTTCTTGGACTCAAGCATGTTGAACCGCTTCAACACCTTCTCAATGTATGTACTCTGGGTCAAACCAAGCAACTTCTTCGATCTATCTCTATAGATCTTAATACCGAGTATGTAAGTCGCTTCACCCAAGTCCTTCATAGAAAAGAAGTTCCCTAGGTTGTTCTTAACAACTTTCAGGGTAGGAATGTCATTCCCAATCAAAAGTAAGTCATCTACATACAATATCAGGAAGACAACAATGCTCCCACAGATTCGCTTGTAAACACAAGGCTCATCTTCATTCTTGATGAAACAAAACTCTTTGATTTTCTTATCAAAACAGAGATTCCAACTTCGAGAGGCCTATTTCAGTCCATAGATTGACTTATTCAGCTTGTATATTTTAGTGGCTTCATTTGGGGATATAAAACCCTCGGGTTGTGTCATGTACACTTCCTCAAGGAGGTTTCCATTAAGGAAAGCCGTTTTGACATCCATCTGCCAGATCTCGTAGTCATAATATGCAGCAATAGCAAGCAATATCCTTATGGACTTTACCATGACAACAGGGGAAAAGGTCTCATCATAGTAAATACCATGAATTTGCTTGAAAACCTTAGCCACCAGTCTCCCTTTGAATGTCTGTACATTCCCATCCATGTCGGTCTTCTTCTTGAAGACCCATTTGAACCCTATGGGTCATACCACTTTAGGTGGTTCCACCAAGTTCTAAACTTGGTTTGCATACATGGAGTCCATTTCGGATTTCATAGCCTCAAGCCATTTGTCGTAGTCCGGTCCATTCATAGCCTCTTGGTAGGTTGCTGGTTCATCATCATGATCCATAAGCAACACATTACCTATTTGAGACACGAGAAATACATATCTCTCAGGTTCATATCTTGGTCTACAAGATCTACGTAGGACCTATATTTCTTGACTAGGTTCTATAGCTACAACATCTTATAGTCCTTTCTCAGAATCCAATTCCGGTTCATTCACTATTGGTGGTTCTTAAACTTCTTCAAGTTTTATCTTTTCAGTCTTTCTTGATAAGAACTCTTTCTCCAAGAAGACACCAGTCCTTGCGACAAACACTTTGCACTCAAACGGTAGGTAAAAGTAATACCCTTTCGTTTCCTTAGGATATCCCACAAGATAACATTTATCCGAATTGGGTTCCAGCTTGTCAGGCATTTGACGTCGCACGTTTGCCTCACAGCCCAAAATTTTAATGAACGACATACTAGGACGCTTCCCAGTCCATATCTTATATGGTGTCTTTAGAACCGTTTTCGTCAGAGCGCGATTCAGTGTCATTACAGCAGTCTCTTAAGCAAAACCCCAAAAGGAAACAGGCAAGTCTGCATGACTCATCATCGAACGTACCATGT
Organism: Platanthera zijinensis; assembly: GCA_039513925.1. Classification (NCBI taxonomy): domain Eukaryota; kingdom Viridiplantae; phylum Streptophyta; class Magnoliopsida; order Asparagales; family Orchidaceae; genus Platanthera; species Platanthera zijinensis. The sequence goes on from CM077083.1 coordinate 88,713,619, forward strand.
CTAACAAAGTACGATTTCTCCTCTCAGACACACCATTATGCTGTGGTGTTCTAGGTGGAGTGAGCTGTGATACAATACCACACTCTTTTAGATGATCACGGAACTCATGACTCAGTTATTCGCCACCTCGATTAGATCGGAGTGCTTTAACCCTTTTTCCCAACTTGTTTTCTACTTCATTTTTGAACTCTTTAAACTTTTCAAAGGTCTCGGATTTGCACTTCATAAGATACACATATCCGTATTTACTGAAATCATAAGTAAATGTAACGAAGTAGAAATACCCACCTCTAGCCATGGAGCTCATGGGTCCACATACATCACTATGTACAGCACACAAGAGATCCTCAGCCCTCTCAGTATAACCAGTGAAAGGGGCTTTAGTCATTTTGCCTAACAAATTAGATTCGCATCGCTCAAATGATTCATAATCAAATGAGTCCAAAAGTCCATCTTTATGGAGCTTGGATATGCGCTTCTCGTTTATAAGGCCCAAACGACAATACCAGAGATATGTAGGGTTTGAGTCATTTGTTCTTAGTTTTTTATTATTTTCTACATTATAGATCTGATGGTCCATGTTCAAAACGTAAATACCATTAAACAATTGGGCTACAGCATAACAAACATCATTCTTAAATATAGAACAACAGTTGTTCTTAATTATAAAAGAAAATCCAATCATGTCCAAGCATGAAATGGATATAATGTTTCTAGTTATTGCCGGAACAAAATAACAGTTATCTAGTTCTATTACAAGCCCACTGGGCAAAGAAAGACGGTAAACCCCTACGGCTACAGAAGCAACTCTTGCTCCATTGCCGACGCGCAGGTCCACCTCCTCTTTACTCAGCAATCTTCTTCTTCCCAGTTCATGCACATTTGTACAAATGTGAGAACCACATCCGGTATCCAATACCCAAGATTATGGATCAGAAAGGTTTATTTCTATAACGTAAATATTTGAAGCGGAAGTCATACCTCCCTTCATTTTCTGCAGACCCTCAATGTACGAAGGACAGTTCCTCCTCCAATGACCAGCCTTGCCATAGTGGTGGCTTTTCCCTTCCTTCACCGTGCTCTTCTTTTTCATCAGTGCAGAAGACTTGGGCTCGAGATGTGACTTGGGTCCCACATTCGTCTTCTTAGAGCCCTTGGCCTTGCCCTTGCCCTTATGCATCATCGATATGGGGCTGACAGGCTTGGCCTTCTTCATATTGATCTCGACAGTTCTCAACATTCCTAGGAGCTCAGGCAGTGTCTTGTCTATTTCATTCATGTTGTAGTTCAAGACAAACTGCTCGTAACTGTCCGGCAACAATTGCAGGATCAGATCTGTGGCCAACTCTTGACCCAGAGGAAAACCCAGCCTTTTAAGGTTCTTTATATACCCAATCATCTTGAGTACGTGAGTCCCTACTGAGTCTCGAACTCCCATCTTGCACTGAAACAACGCTTTTGTGACGTCAAACCTCTCTTGACAAGCTTGCCCTTGAAACATTTTCTTGAGATGCTCGTCAATCTCCTTGCACCCCATGTCCTCATGTTGCTTCTGAAGCTTAGAGTTCATGGTAGCAAGCATAAGGCATTCGACGTCCAATGTGTCATCAGTATACTTCTTATAAGTATCTTTATCAGTACGGGAAGAATTCCCGGTCGGCACCTCGGGGGATTCTTCTTCCAAGACATAGAGCTTTCGCTCTTGCCTGAGAACAATTCTCAGGTTTCTATACCAGTCCATGAAGTTAGTCCCACTGAGCTTATCCTTCTCAAGGATGGCTCTCAGAGACAGAGTGGAGTGTGAACCACTTGTCATGGAATTCTACAAGAATTCATGCAGAATAAATCAGTACCAAAATTTCAAAATACAATTTTTTTCTTAATTTGGACTTCAATTAAAAACTCCCACTATTTTATTCGAAATAATAGCCCTCACTATCAATTCGGAGAGTTCATGCGAGCTACGCTCTTAGTGGACAAGATCCGTATTTCACCAACACAATGAGTCAGCTTTGGCTTTCCTCACACGATGTGGTTATTTAGGTAGGCAACGCTTGCTAATTGCATCCTCATGCAATTCTTGTATGGTTGGTGAATAACTCCTTATTCGCATCCATCATATGGTGCATGCCAACCCTATGCCTCTAGGCACTCAACCTTTGAGGTCACCTAGTTAAGCTTGACCCGATGTCGACAGTGGGATATCACAATTATCCGCTCGCCCCCTTACCAAGATAGATTAATACACCTTGCTTTGGCATGCCCACACTTCATCGATCGAGGCAGGAAGAGTATCATCAATCGGAAGGCATCCGAACACTTAATATTAGAAGAAGGGATTTTAATTATAGGTAAACAATTAACAACGACCAACATTTGATGAATGTGCATATCCACAGAAGAACAATTCTAAAATCTGCATGCATCCCTTATGTGCATAACCTGACATTATCAACATTTGATAGAAAGGAAGGGCTAAATCTGAACATTCGGACTCTTCCAAATCTTCAGATTTACATGCATTGGACAAAAACAAAGACAACTCAACTTAAAGAAGTAGACAAGCTCGTCTCTCATTGTTGGATGGAAAATCCAAAACAATACATTTGTTCACTAACCATTCGAGAGACGGTTACTGCAAGGAGACAACAATTTCTAACAATTAGAAATAACCACAAAATTCCAAACGTTCCTGGCAGGGTTCCAAGGGGCAGAGCCCCTAACTTGTGGGTTATGGGCCCACCGATCTCCCTTGGAAAAACCGTCAACAAGTGATGTACCAGGAATAAATCTAGACATCTAGAACACTTCTAAATCCCTAGGTTTACACGCACTGGACTAACCTAACTTCCAAAACAACAATCATCGCCGAAACCTCCCTCAGATACCACTGTTGGGTTTTTTATAGAGGTCGGCACAATACTTGTGCATGCAGCGGAAGGAATAAAATAAGAACAACCTAAAGATAAATGGATCGGGCCATGAATGTTGAAACAAGAAGTTATCAAAAGTAACAAGACAAAATTACCTCTTCGGTGTTGAGTCACAACTTAACAAAGATGCTCCAAGATCTGAGTCCTGTCGGTGGGGAGTTCCATGTAGAATAATGTACACATCTCTGCAGAAATCCACACGAGCCGGAGAACACCTAGCTTCATCGCACGAAGGGTCGGGAAGGAGATCGACCGCACCTTGCGATTCCATGGACTACTATGTCTGCGCCAGGAAAGGCAATACCAACAACGATCGTCGGATAGGAGGAGGTCGGCGGAGCACACACGGTGGAGGAACACTTCCGTCCGCCGGGGTTTGGGATTCGGCGGATCGGTAGAATGGCGGAACAGTTCCGTCGGTTTAGATTCGATCAAAATAGAAAAGCCCGATCAATCCGATTTTTTTTTCTTCCCAAAACCCTAAGAGACTATTTATACTCAAAGCATAAATAAACCTAGGCAAAATCGCTATCTGCAGACCACAGCAAAATAGGGTTTAAGAATTGATCGTCGAGAATCACCTTGCAGAAACGGTGTTGAGAGCGTTGGGTCATACTCGACGATTCTCGACGAATCTGCCTTGGCGTTGAGAGCGTTGAGTCATACTCGACGATTCTCGACGAATCTGTCTTGGCATTGAGAGCGTTAAGTCATACTCGACAATTCTCGACGAATCTGGTTTGGCGTTGAGAGCGTTGAGTCATACTCGACGATTCTCGATGAATCTTTCTTGGCATTGAGAGCGTTGAGTCATACCTGACGATTCTCGATGAATCTGCCTTGGCGTTGAGAGCGTTGAGTCATACTCGACGATTCTCAATGAATCTCGATGAATTTGCCTTAGTCTCTAAGAACCTTCTTTGGCAACGTTTGCCCAACCCGATTCTGTGTGGTGATTGGTAACCCATACCAACACAGTCGGTCTTCCAACTTCTCCACATGCTCTTATGTGCGACCCTGCAGGCACATATCGCGTTGGCAGTGAGATTACATGTTTGACCACTTCTAGATCACCATGGTAACTCCAACAGGATTGGCCAGTCCTTGGCCGTTTTTGGAGGCTTTTCTCGGCCACCTGAGCCCCTCTATGGCCGCCCAGTTCCACCACCACCTCCATTGAGGTGGTGGCCGGAGATTGGCGGTGGCTGGCCGGCCGGAGGTGGCCGGAACAGAGGTTTGTGCATGGAATTTAAAAGAATGAAAACCAAGCTTTCATCCATGCCGATCTTATGCCAATTTGCCTCAATCCAAGAAACCGTTAAGAGTGGATATATCCACTAGAAGAGTTGAGAGGGACATGACCTTTTGGGAGAGTTGGAGTCGAGACGACCTGAAAGTGAGGGGATAAGTTGTAAACTACTCTAGAGGGGGGGTGAATAGAGTATTCAAAATTTTATGAACACTTAGTCAGCTCCCTTGGAGTTTATTTGCGGAATAGAAAATCTGATACTTGAACCCTAAGAGCCTAACACAGTGAAGTGCACAAGTGAAGAAGTTGACTGAAATTTCAGTTAACTACAAGCCTATCACAGCACCTAGCAATCCTAGGTAGTTCTATCACAGCCACAGAATAAAATGAATAAACAAGATAACCAGATGGACACAGGATATATAGTGGTTCCCTTTAAATAGGTACGTCCACTCTTCTACCACCCTGGTAGGAATCCACTACAGGTTTTTGCTAAGGTGCCCTGCCACCAATGATCTGATTCAGGTAGATCAAACAGACCCTTTGAGCTTTTGATAAGGATGCTCAACCACAGGTTGTTGATAAGGTGCCCTGTCACCAACGTTCACTTTTGAAGAGATGTGAACAAACTCTTTTTACAAAGGGGTTGAGAGGGTTAGATTATCTTCTCTATTTTAAATACAGATTAGAGAAGATTTGTGGATTCTCTAAAGAATCAAAGTCTCCCCCTGGCTCAGTGGAAGTCCAGGGAAAGCCTTTGCTTCAGGATGAAGGAGTTTCAGATAAACTGAAACTAAATCCTCAGAAATCTGAAGACTGATTTTTATCAGGTCTTAAGATTCTGGAGCACTTGAAGCAGATCTTGAGCCTTTTCTGAAGTCTTTGAAAAACTCTAAGCAGATTGCTCAGGAGACTTGAGAATGGAAGATGATTGCTCTGGGCTTTTGCTTCAGGAAAACTTTTCTTCTTCTTGTAAAGAGATGTTGAAGAAGTGCTCTGATGATGCTTGAGCGGATGAATAATTTTTCTCTGTGTCTGTTTCTGTAACTTTTCTTAGAGCAGAAATCTCTTTTAAATATGTCTTCACGTTTTCCTTTGTAACGGCTCTATTGATTTTTAATTCTTGAGCCCTGCAACAGATTATCTTAAAATAGAATATAGCAATAGGAATAGAATGGCCTATTAACTTTCTGTCAGTCCCAATAAGGAATAAAATAAGCGGGAAAGAAATCTCAGCATAAAGACGTACCTTTCTTGGAAATAGTACATAGTACCAACGGCTAGAAAACAGGCTGGAAAGATAAAGTCAACGCAATTTGTATAATAGGACAAAATGCTTTATCAAGAATACTGAATCCCGTAATTTATGTTTGACAGAATTTGTAAATAATTCATTTTGAATTTAAGCCATAATTTTAGCAACAAATAACTTTAGAGAATCTTTCTAACCACAAGCTAACACACTTGGAAATAAACCAAGGAATAGCATAAATATAAATAGATAAAATCAGACAGAAATCGTCGAACAGGGGTTCGAAGATCGTCGACCAATAGCAGGAATCTGTCGGACCAGAAATCGTCGACCAGAAATCGTCGACCAGAAAATAGATCGTCGACCAGCTAATAGATCGTCAACCAGCAAACAGTCTGATGACACAGAAATCGTCGAACATCTCATGATGTCGACGACTAAGGCAGAGATCTGTCGAGACAGATATCGTCGACCAACAATGATGTCGACGATTAAGGCAAAGATCTGTCGAGACAGAAATCGTGAAGCTAGAACACGATCGTCGATCTGTTGATGACAGATCGTCGACCAACCTTCAGAGCGTAGTAAGCTAGCTCTGAGATCGTCGACCAACGGTCGACGATAATTGTCTTCACTTCAACGATTCAATAGCCCTGCTATCGTCGATCAATGATCGACGATCGCGAGGCCTCGTTCGACGATAGTCGAACGGAAAAAGTCTCAACCAAAACACATTCTAAAACTACCAGCCTAAACTCTAGGTCAGTTATATACTGCCCTAGGGAAACTAAACAAAGTCTAAACATGATCATATATCTTTATATGGATCAAGAGGGGCTGGAAAGGGATTACATAAGCCAAATCACATCTAGGGTACCAACACGACCGTCGTGCCTCCATTGCCGGAGTTTGAGTTTTTGGGTGCTCTGCATCTACACTACCAAACATTCTCGGTTTCTTCAAGTGAAGGGTGGAAACGATTCCCTTAACCTTGGGGAAGATTTTAAAAGAGCCAAATGAGGGAGGTGAGTGGACATGGAATCAATGCCATTAATGGCCATGAAGGAGAATTTCGGCCATTGAAATTTCCTTCATTACAACCATCAATAGGGACAGCCAGGGAAGTTGACCTCCTCAGAACTGTCTAGGGGAGATGGATCAAGCCTTTGGAGAGGCCCTTGACCTTCCTTGGCCATGAATGGCCTTCTCTCTACCCACTTTCTCTTTCCTCTATTAAAGAGGAAGTAGAGCTTTCTCTCTCCTAGTCACTAATTCTAGAGAGGCTCAGTTTGACGAACTCCGAACTCAGTTCGACGAACTCTGAACTCAGTTCGACTAACTTAGATCTCAAACTCTGAGCGTTGTTCGACGAATTTAGATATCAAACTCTGAGCTTTGTTCGACGAACTCTAAGCTCAGTTCGACTAACTCAGATCTCAAATTTTGAGCTTAGTTCGACGAACTCTGAGCTCAGTTCGACGAACGCAAAGCTTAGCTCGATGAAGTAGAAGTTCAGCACATAAAAGCTCAGATCGACGAAAGCCAAGCTCAGTTCGATGAATTACTTGCGTAGTTAGACGAATCCAACAGGTTCTATATCAACAGAAGGTAGAATGTTTTCAAAATGTTTGGTAACTGAATCTTACTATTTGCAGCACAAGGTGGTTTTCACCTTCATTCCTAAGTTCATTTGGTCTTCTTGGGCTACCATGCGTTTTGTAATGACTTAGTCATGACAAAACAACTCCTATGGGTCTATTTGTTTGAGGGTAGTTACAACTCCCAATATATAAAAATAAAAAATTCGTCCCGAAAATTAAGGTTAAGCCTACGGGGTTTTTACTGAAGTAAAAGTAGGTAACATCCCTAGGAATTGAAGGTATAATTGACTCAAAAAAGTCTGTGTACTTCTGCTTCATCAAGTCTAATGGCTCCCAAGTGTGCTCCTCTTGCCAATGGTTCCTCCATAGGACCTTGACCAACAGGATCTTCTTGCGCTGCAAGACCAACACTACTATATCATCGATCCTAACCGACTCCATGCTGACTAATCGATCTGAAGCCACCAGGCCATCTATTGTGGAAATCAGCTACTCAGGTCGTAGTAGAGCCCTCCGAAGTGAAGAGACGTGGATGATGTCGTGGAATCCCGCTAACTCTGGCAGTATCTCTAGTCTATAAGCTAAGGGGCCGATCCACTCCAGGATCCTGTAAGGCCCCATGTATCTCGGACTGAGCTTCTTCGGCCCGCAAACCTGCGAGACTCCATGCATCGGCAGTATCTTTAAGAAGACCTGGTCTCCCACTTGGAACTCCACTTGACGATGTCGTGCATCGTAGTCTTTGTCCTGCCTGCTCTGGGCTTATAGCATCCTATCCCGGATCAATCTCACTTGAGCATTTGTGTCCTCCACGAACTCCCGGCCAAGTGCCTTTGGATTCTCATCATGGATCCAAGATAGTGGGGCCCTGCATCACAGTCGGTATAAAGCCTTGTAAAGGGCCATGCCTATGCTGTATTGATGAATTTTATTATAGGAGAACTCGATCAGCGGTAATAGTCTCTCCCAGGGCTCTCCGCGATCCAAAATGCATAGGGGCAGAAGATCCTCCAATGTTTGGTTGGTGCGCTCCGGCTGCCCGTCTATCTGAGGGTGGAAAGCTGTGCTAAAAGTAAACCGAGAGCCTAGGTAGGCCTGAACTGACATACACTCCTTAGACATAAACACTCTATCCCGATCTGACACGATCGTCCTGGGCACTATATGGTAGCAGACAAACTTGTCAACAAATTTCCGTACCAGATCACCGACCGGAGCATCCTTATTGATTGGAATAAACCTAGTCACCTTCGTCAACCTATCGACGATCACCCAAATCGAGTCGTTTCCCGCATGAGATTGGGGTAGCCCATTTATAAAACCATGGCTATATCCTCGAACTTCCACTCCGGTACCGTAAGTGGCTATAATAATATGGTCGGACTCTTGCACTCCTCCCTTACGAGCTGGCAAGCCTCGCAGTGCGTCACAAAGTATGTGATATCCTTTTTCATTCCTGGCCAATAAATCTTCCTCTTCAGATCTGCTACCATCTTCGTGATCCCCGGGTTCACTGAATATTTATTGTAGTGTGCCTCTATCATGATATCCTCCTGAATTGGGCCTCCTGTAGGTAGGTAAACTCTGCATCTAAAGCAAAGAAGCCCATCTCTCAAAGAGGAATCACCAGTCGTGCCTTCCTCCAAGGCCCTGAATATCGAATCCATCCTCAAGTCCAGCCTCTTCCCATCTATGATGCGATCCTGGATGTCGTCAATGGTACTAATTGAAGCCAGGAACTCCTCGTAAAGCTCAGGATCATCCTCAAATACAAGAGATATCTGCGTCTATTCTAACATCTGCACCAGCTCCATAGACATCAGCTGAGGCTCCGCTCCTGATGTTGTGGCTCGCCGGCTTAGAGCGTCTGCAACCACATTGGCCTTCTTGGGATGATAATGCATGGTGTACTAGTAGTCTGACAAAAACTCTAGCAAACCTCTCTTTCAAATGTTCAAATCCTTTTGTGTGTCCGCGTACTTCAAGATCTTGTGATCAGAGAAGATATCACAATTGACATCATATAGGTAGTGCTGGCAGATCTTAAGAGCGAAGATAACCACTCCCATCTATAAGTTGTGCACCGGGTAAGTTTGCTCATGTTTGTTAAGCTATCTGGAGGCATAAGCTATCACGTTCTCATTCTACATCAGAACGGCACCCATCCCCTGATACGATGCGTTGGTATAAACCTGAAATCCTTTCTTCCCAGATTGAATGACAAGGATAGGGGCCGAGGTGAGCCGAACCTTTAGCTCCAAGAAGGCAGCCTTGCACTGCGACATCCAAATAAATTGAGTCTCCTTCTTTGTCAGAGATGTGAGTGAGAGGGAAATCCTAGAGAAACCCTCTACGAACTTAAGGTAGTAACCGACAAGTCCTAGGAAACTCCTCACATCGGTGTCTGTCTTCAGCGGAAGCCAATCCCGTTCTACATGAACCTTCGCCGGATCGACTACCATTCTTTTTCCACTGATAATACGGCCCAAGAAGGCCACCTTCATCAACCAAAAGTTGTACATGCTAAGCTTAGCATACGACTTGTGCTCTCGAAGCTTCTCTAGAGTCAATGCCAAATAACGCGCTTGCTCCTACTCAGTCCTCAAATAGATGAGGATGTCGTCAGTAAACACTATGACGAAGACGTCCAATTAGGCCTCGAACAACCGTTTCATAAAACTCATGAATGCAGATAGTGCATTTGTGAGACCCAAGGGCATCCCGGAGAACTCGTACAACACATATCTACTGCTGAAAGCAGTCTTCGCGATTTCCTCCTCCTAAATCCGCAGTTGGTAGTACCCTGACCTCAGATCTAGCTTCAAAAACCAGTGCGCTCCCTCCAACTGATCAAATAGCTCATCGATACTCGGTAGAGAATATGTGTTTCGGACTGTCAGTCTATTCAGTACCCTATAGTTGATGCACAGTCAGAGTCTCCCATCCTTCTTCTTCTCGAAAAGCACCGGAGCTACCCAAGGCAAAGAACTAAGCCTAACAAACCCAGCTTCTACTAAATCCTAAAGCTAGCTTCGAAACTCCACTAATTACTTTGGGGCCATCCGATAAGGAGCTCTAGATACCGTCTTAGGCCCCAGCACGAGCTGTATCGGAAAATCCTTCTCCAAATGTGGTAGTTGCCCTGACAACTTCTCCGAAAATACATTTGCAAAGTCCCGCACCACCAGAATGCTTGCTATAGGGTCCTGGGCCTTGGTAATCTCGAATAATACCTGATAGACCTCATCTCCCAGCATATGGGCCTTGATGGCCTAATTAGAAGAGAGTAGATGGCGATAAATTGGGGTAATACCTTCGAAGGTAGCATAGGTGTTATCGTATTTGAGTACGACCTTCCTTGCTGGGTAGTCAATCTGAGCGTTGATCTAAGCGAGCCACGTAATTCCCAGAACCAGATCGAAATTTCAAAAGAAAAAGATTGTTGTTGAAGCTTTAAAAGTTAACCAATCAATGGTCACCAATATGAGGCATTTTGTCGTGTACTGGATCTCCATCCCATTGGGTAGACGCACCCTCCCTTTGACTCCCTCGTATAATCTGATGCCCTCCATGCCTTTAACAAAGTCCTCCGAGAAGAAATTTTGTGAAGCCCCCGTATCGATCAAGGTTTGGGCAGGCTTTCCGCATACCATGACTACCCCTGAGTTGGATAAATGTCTTACAAATCTAGTTATAATATTTCCTTCCTATTTCTAGTAGTTCTATATCCCTGTAACCTATCTTATAGGGAAGAAAAGAAAACTTGAGTCATCGACATACCGTTTATTACCCATTCTAGGTTTCGAGGCTGAGCCAAATCCAAGGCATAGACCTGCCCTCTATCCTGTCAGCGGTCTCCGTTCTGAAATCCACATCCTCTTCCTCGTCTGCGGCCACCAAACTGCCCCACAGGTGGGGCATCCTTAAGTGCTGGTAGGGGTGCTTCCCTCATGGGGCAGTTCCTCTTGAACTTCCACAGCTGGTTGTACCGGAATCATGTCCGTGCCTCCTCCACTGCCCTCGGCATTTCCCATATCTGTAAAGGATGAGGAGAAAAAATCACCGGGTTCCTTTGCTCCTGCCTGTTCTCCTGGATGGGTTGATCCCCATTACTCCATTCCCTAATTGCACGGCCTCTAGGCTGGTCCATCCGACCATCAATCACTAAGTCATTATCCGGTCTCTTTCGGCCCAGAACTGTAAGCTAGTCTTCCTCCAGCTTCTTTGTCATCTCTAATATCCTGTCCAAGATCCAATCAGAGACAAAGAGGAGAGCTAGCCTCATGTCGTCATGAAGGCCCTTGTAGAACATTTTCACATAGCCCACATCATCCAACTGATATGAGTTTGCAAAGCAGGCTAGATGTGTGAACTCTCGATAGTATTCAAACATTGTCCTGCTGTCCCTGTCTCAATTATAGGAATCTGTCTTCCAGCTCATCCCTCGCCGACCGAGGTAAAAAATGCTCCAATATACCTGCTCTGAACTCTTCCCAGGCGATGTTTGCGCAATCCACTCTAGCAAAGGTGGTGTCTAGGAGTGACTTCCACCATCTCTTCGATACGACTCCAAGATGGTAATTGCAAAAGCTACTGTTTCCTCCACCGGGCAGCGATTCCTGTAATCATCTCGTAAATAATTTCCGGCCACTCCTAAGTACGAACTTCTGACTCCATGCCAAGATTGGATGGAGGAGAAAGCCCCCGGAAGACACTCAACTAGTTAGCCCTGGGATTTGGCTGTGTGGTTGGAGCATGTTAGCCCTGAAGGCCTCTAAAATGATCGTCAGTGTCTGCCCCTTCTCCGATTGCTAGAACAAAGTCAGAGCCGGCAGGGGTGGAACCATGTTCTATGCTTGGGGTGTACCCTGCTGAGGAGTAAGGATCGTCATAGTTTACAAGAAAAATTCCAATTATTAGTTAGAGTACAAGAGGAACTATCGAAAAGTGTACTTTTGCATGTGATTCTCCCTTATGGGCACACCATTGCTTCCGCTGCTAGTTTGTCCTCAAACTAAGCTCGCGTGGGGTGGCACAGGGTTTTGTGGACTTCTTCTCTTTGGATCGATGTTCGCTCTGATACCAATTTGTAAGACACCTTTTTTTTCTACGCTACTGGGTCTTATACCCGAAATCTCTATTTTGCATTGATACTATGTCCGGGAAGGTCTCCACTACAAAATGCCAATCCTGCCGGCCTTAACGATCACCAAAGGAAGAGAAATACACTGATAGTTCAGTTAATTCAAAGTCCACACATCGCATATAATCTATGAATCAGAAATCACAGTAAGTCCACATGATGATATAAGTATCAAAATAGATTAGTAAAATAAAAAAAAGCAATAATCGGGCTTATGCCCGATACATTAAATCCTCACTACAATGCTCTCGCGGAAGCTAGGTAAACCTATCACTCACAGAGCCAGAGGCTGGTGCTCCTGTACTAGACTAACCCACCTTCAGGTGCACCGTACTCCGTTGGTGTTGCATCTCCTGATGCTACTCCCTATCCCCAATCTGGAGTCCCTGAAATGTTTGGTCCTCCGACCATTAGCCAAAGGACTAAGCCTGATTTCCCCCACCCCTCTCTTAGTGGATCCTAGGCACCGTGCAGGAGAAGTGATAGGAAAGCTATCATGGTTGAGAGTAGGAACAAAGCAGATAATAACAGACCTATTCTAGCAGGTATATTGTAAGAACTATAGGGCTATAAAAGTAAGGCAAGCTAACAGTTCTATAATATGAAAAATAGTAGAGTAATCAAGTGAAATAGAGCAGTAAGTATATAAAAAGTAAACTAATAAATATGTAACCTTAACTTATATGGATTCCCAAAAAAACATATAAGTTAAGGGGTCTTTTGAAAGGCTCCCAATGTATAAAAAGTCCCATACCAATTTATATGATGGCGTGTCAGGTTGTATGCAAGTATGAGTGTAGTGTTATATTAAGTCATGATTCATGCAGGTGTGAAACACGCACATGACTTTATCCGCACATACCTTTAGTTCCCCTACTTGGAAGCTAGCTTCACTCCCAAGAGCCTCCGAGGTGGCCATCGAAGACAGTGGGTTGGCCCCCCACTCCTAGGCAGGTATCCACACTACCAGGCCAAGCCCTACGTTCGGCACTGAAGGACACGCCAGAGTCACCATATACTATGCTGACACAACACCAGACTTTTCCTTGGCTAAGTTTAAACCACACCCGCAGAGTCAGCGTATTGACTTCGGTGTGAACAACAGCAAAAACCCGAAGACCGACTACTTTTTGCACATGCAATCATGAATTTCCCGAGCCATCGGCTCCCCGGACTATCCTGTCTGTTACAACTACCTTTGGAGCATTCGGCTCGCCGGGCTAACCCGTCCATTTCCACAACCACCGAGCCTACCGCCCGGATATCCTAACCAAGCTAACCTCTCGAGACATTGGGGCGTGTGAAAGTGATACCCAAGATTTACTTGTTGCTCTTTATTATTTATATTTATGGTTTAGGTTAACCTTAGACTGCCATGGGTATTCCCTATGAAGGGCTCTCACGGGGCACTAGGAACTATGATGGTAGCTGAAGCCCATCGTTCCTTTTCGCAAGGCAATTACTATTATTGATATCTACCCTGGTCTCGATCCCATTTTATGTTATACTGAATCTAAACCTAGTGTATTTGACTCTTTCTCTCTCCCGAGGAAATACGATCTTTCGTTGATCCCGGGCACCACATAACACTAGACAACCCAACACTCTCCCCATCATGACTCCTAATGAAGCATTCATTTTAACCTTACCAAATTAGTATACAATCTACCCATCTCCCTATATCCATCCTTCAAACTAACACAAATCTGCAGCTTTATTATATGCATACCAACCTAAGCTACATGATGGGTATGGACGATGACCACTTACAACATTCTTCCAAATGCCCTAGAATTTTTATTGGGGGTCTATCATGAAATCATTAGAGTACATCTAGAAACTTGTAATTTTCCTAATTTATTTAGTGTTTATTTAATTTTCCCCAAAATTAGGTCATGGATGGTTTTGAATAAGAAGTACTAGATTTCCTTAAGCTATGTCATAAAAAAATTATGATCGCTATATGACTCCAAAATATCATAGAGTACCAAGTCCTACAAACTTTCAAAAATGTATTAGCCCTTAATATATTAATTCAAGATAAATAAAATAAATAGAATTAAAGAGAGAAGTACCTCAAATACTATCCAAAAATTACACAAAATTTACCAAGGATTTTATATGATCACAAAACAATACTAACTCAGTTTCATAACATTCTAAGTTTATTTAACTATGATTACAACAAAATCATCAATATGGGCAACCTAGAGGTTATAACTACATGTATGAGCTACTATCCTCCAAATATCCTACAATAAATTCCAAAGACTCATACTAATATAAAAACCCTTCTACCAGAATTTCTTGAGGATCAAAGATCATATGACCCTAAATTTTTCCATAAAAAGTATAGGCCTAAATGATTCCCAATTGATTTAAGTTGCGTGCCTAAGTATAAATATCCCCAAATTCCTTCCTAGGGCTATTCATCACCTTATGAACACATGGACTAAACTCCAAGTCCATACTAGGACATATCACTCCATGTCCTTCACAAACCCCCAAAGTTCAACCTTAGGGTTTGAACTTGGGTCCTAGGGCAAATCCACCCCAATCCATCTCAAATTCCATGAGAGGGTGTTTTTACCAACCTTTGGGCTCTGGCCAAAGATCCAACCCCTTTGGGTGAGAATTGGCCCCTCTATGCCCCAAGCACACTTTTATCGTAATTTACCCGTAAGGGGCCACACTTTGGTCACAACAAAGCCTATTCAAATCAATCCCAATTAGGCTGAGTTATTTTATCAGAGTCATGTTATGACCCTAAGAGTAAGCCACCAAAATTTTGTGGACTTTTGGGGTCATTAGACCCTTTAATTAAAACATACATGGTTTATTAAATTTTTACAAAAATTATATAAAAATGTTTTCCAAAAATTGCCATTTTTGGATATGTTATAGGTATAGGTAAGTGTGACTTCCTCACAAAATTTTCAGTCATTTGGATAAGTGGTTTAGTGGGAGAACTCATTTTATTATCTGACTAGCCCTATGTATACTCTCAACCATTTTGAGTGATGTGGCCAGACCACTAACCCAAATTTGTTGAAACCAATTTTAAAATAAACTAGACACCAAGGGATACAACCTTTATATAGTCCACTTTCACTGTAGGGTACAATAACTATTTTTAATAATTAGTTCTAACTAATTTCAGTTATGTGACAGAGTCAATGATTTAAAGTGAAATATTATAAAATAAGCCAGCACGAATCCTAAAGCAAAATTAACGACATCCCAATCATATTCTTCATGGAGCCAACAGTCGGTATTGGCCCATCCTAGGCCATTTTGGGAGGCATTTTCCTGGCCACCAAAGACCCTCTCCGGCCGGCCAGTGCTACCACCACCTCCGTTGAGGTTATTGCCGGCGATTAACATTGGCTGGCCGATCGAAGGTGGCCGGAACAGAGGTTTGGGCATGTAATTTAAAAGCTTGAAAACCAAGATTTCGGCCATACCGATCTTGGGCCAATTGGCCTCAATCCCGGCAACTTTTAAGAGTGGATCTATCAACTAAAAGAGAGGAGTGGCACATGACATTATGGGAGAGTTTGAGTCGAGCCCACCGCCGGGCCTCCATTGCCGAAGTTTGAGTTTTTTAGTGCTCTGTAACTGCACTACCAAACGTTCTCGGTTTCTTCAGGTGAAGGGTGGAAATGATTCCTTTAACCTTGGGGAATCTTTTGAAAGAGCCAAATGAGGGAGGGGAGTGGCCATGAGAGTTTGAGATCTGAAATTTCCTTCATTACAACCATCAATTGGGCTAGCCAAGGTTGTTGACCTCCTTAGAACTAACCAGGGGAGATGGATCAAGCCATTGGAGAGGCCTTTATCCATGAATATCTTTGTCTCTCCCCACTTTATCTTTGCTCCATTAAGAGGAAGTGGAGCTTTTTCTCTCCTAGTCACAAATTCCAAAGAGGCTCATATTCAACGAACTCTGAACCTAGTTTGACAAACTCTGAACTCCGTTCGACTAACTTAGATCTCAAACTCTGAGCTTAGTTTGACGAACTTAGATCTCAAACTCTGAGCTTAGTTCGATGAACTTTGAGATCAGTTTGACTAAGTCAGATCTCAAACTCTGAGCTTAATTCGACGAACTCTGAGCTCAGTTCGACAAACACAGAGCTCAGCTCAACAAAGTAGAAGTTCAGTCCGTAAAAGCTCAGATCGACGTAAGCCAAGCTCAGTTCGACGAATTACTTGCTATGTTCAATGAATCCGACATGTTCTATATCAACAGAAGGCACAATGTTTTCAGAATGTTTGGTAACTGAAATTTACTATTTTCAGCCGAAGGTTGTTTTCACCTTCATGCCTAAGTTCATTTTGTATTCTTGGGCTACCTTGGGTTTTGTGATGACCTAGTCATGACAAAACCACTCCTAGGGGTCTAGATGTTTGAGAGATGTTACTGTTCTTTCCACCATGGACAAAAGAGAACAAAATATAATAGTCAGTATAATAGACAATTCAACCTTTCAGAATCTTGTGCACTGTAAAACATCCAAGGACATGTGAGACACTCTCATAGTATATATGGAAGGTACAGAAGAATTAAGAGATGACAGAAAATCTCTCCTCAACTAGCAGTATGAGGCATTCAGACAAGGAAAGACTGATTCTATAGAATACTGTTATGAAAAGTACTTTAGAATAGTAAATGACTTACGAAACTATGGCAGAGATTTCTCAAATTATGAGCTTAATGACAAATTTCTGAGATCCCTAAATAAAGAATGGGACATCAAGATTTTTGCTGTAAGATAAATGGGGAATCTAAGAAATATGTTAATCCAAAACTTATATAGGAAGCTATTGCTTCATGAGCTTCAACTAAATTCTAGAAAAGCTGAAGGAGAATCTGCCAGAAGTTCAACTAAGGATAAATTTATTGCCGCAAAAAGAAGATACTGCAACATCCTTTAGACTTCTAGACCCCTAGGATATTTTTGTCATGTCTTGATCAAGACAAAACCCTGGGAAGCATTAAAGCATCTAATGACACCCAATGTAACACCCCAAAAAAATACAGGCAAAGAATTGACTTGAGTTGGATGGAAATCGTCAAGCAGAGCTCGATGAAACGTCGAGCAGTGCTCGACGACATCATCGAGCAGAGCTCGATGATATCATTGAGCAGAGCTCGACGACACCGTCGAGCAGAGCTCGATGAAAGCCTCGAGCAGAGTTTAGCAGAGTTTGACAAAAGTAATAGCCATGGAGGCTCCATAACTCCTACTTTTATGGGCTTTTATTCCTCTGAGTGAGTGGAGAAGTTTTTCTACAGGAGGCCAACCATTATTTTTGTTCAACCCCCTTAATTTGGTGGAAACTTAAGGGGTGGAGTTATTGGCCATTAATGGAGTTTAATGACATTTAGTAGTTACAAGCCTCCTCTCCGAAATTACCCTTTTAAGGAGCTTCACCATGGAAAGGGCAAGCATTTCCCCTGATTCCTTTTCAAGTCCAGTGAAGTTGGTGTAGATGATGTAGAAGAGCCAAAGTTTTGCGTGAAAGATAATTTAGGCAATTGATAGTACTCTTATTCCAACTAAAAGTTAGGGAATAGACCTGACTTACTCTAGGGGGGGGGGTGAATAGATTTATTAACTATTTTTTAAATTATATCAGAGAAATTAAGTGATACTAGTAGATATAAAGAATGAAATAGAAATAGGTTAACTACACTATCACAGCAAAGCAAAAACAAATAGAAAATGATCAACAAGACAACACAAGAATTTTATAGTGGTTCCCCAAACTGGGTACATCCACTATTCTACCACCCTAGTAGGAAACCACTAGCAATTTTTTGATCAGGTGTCTGCCACCACAAAATCTATTTACAGGGAGAGCTCACAGCCCTTTAGGCTTTTGATCAAGTGCCCAAAAACCAACAATAAACTTTTGAAGTGAGTTAATAAACCCTTTTATAGTGAGGTTGAGAGAGTTGATGGTGTCTTCTCTTTTATCTATAAAAGAGAGAAGACAAGTGGATTGTTGTTGTCAAAGCTCCTTCTGAAATGTAGAGATGTTCTGAAAGCCTGGAGCCTTGCTTAGGGTGTAGGTCTTCAACATTTTCTTGAAGCGATCCAGGAACTTGCAGACTGATTAGGAGTTGTTGTCCTTGAAGATTCCTGTAGTAGAAGTTGAATAAGACTCTTGATATATGATTGTTGTTCTTCTTCCGTACCTGTAAGATCAAGGGATAACAGAATGTTTTCTGTAGAGAGAAGAAGCAGTTATTCTTCTGTATGTTCTGTACATCTTCTCTGTATGCTCATTACTATCTAGCCGTCTGAATAGAAAATCTCTTTTATATTTTGCTGTCAAAATTCTCCCTTCAAATTTGAATTCCAAGCATTAATTGTTGACTGATTCTGGTGAATGAAACGAATGGAATATCTTCTTTTATTAGTTTCCCCAATTGTCCCATTAAAATAAGCAAGTAATTACTTTGTTGAAATCCTTAATTAAAGTTGCCAAGAATGGCTATAATCTGGAGAATATGAGCATTAATTACTCAGATAATTACTGCTAAATAATATAATAAAGTTGGGACAGTAGTAAGGAGAACTTCTCAATCTGTCTCGTGACAGAAATCGTCGACCTCTGAGCAGATTTCGTCGACTTGAGTTCCAAGTTTGTTGAGCTTAGAATTATTGTTCGTCGACCTGAGCTCAACGAACTTCATTATGAAAATATCTTGCCAATTCTGCGCTCCAAGTACGTCGAGTAGAGAATCAGTCTTGAGGAAGTGATCTTTGACCTGAGCTCGAATATCGTCGAGCTCAAATCAGAGAATGAATACTGAGTACGTAGATCTGCTATCGACGATCATCGAGCTGAGTTCGAATAACTATGACCTAAAAGTCTGAACTCTGAATTCTTCTAAGTCTTGAGTCTTTTAAGTCCACTGCAGGCTGGTCCATGAAGATTGATACTAATTACTATCCTAAACTCTAGGATTAACAGACTTGACCTTAGCTATACAATATGGGTCAAATACATCCTAATTAATAAACCTAGCCCAAATCCTAAGTAGGGATCCAATAATCTCCCCTTATTTGGGTGAGGTCACTAATACACAAAAAAGAAATACAATCACAAAGCATGAAAACAGATATGTGGTAGAAAAATAAACATCTAGCAGATATGTACAATAGGTGCTTCCTGATTAACACAAATAGTTCAGAAAAATAAACTAAACAAACAGTTACTTAGATTTCTTGGTCTTCTCATTGTTAGATATCTCAGATGGTTGTTTGAATATGATTTCTCTTTTTTAGTTTGCAGCTTCTTTCTTAGACATAGTCATGTCAGATGCTCAAATAATGTTGCATGAAGTAGCCCTTGGTACAATAGCTTCTGGATGGAGACACATGTAATCATCTACATTGAAAAATTTATTGGCTTTGTCTTATCTTTTTTTTAGCTCTTCTTTTCTGTATGAAGACATTGTGGATTACTTAGATGAGTCTTTTCCTTCTGCTTTAGCTTTGTTGATCAATGAAAGTCCAAGCAGCTCTTTAAATCTGGCCATCTTTATAGTTGTCTCTTGTTCTGGATCTACAAAAGGAATAGGAGGTGATTCTAGCCTTTTAGGACTAGAGTCCTTCTTCGATTCATCAAAAGATTTTGAAGAACTTTTCTTTTTTATACATGGAGGAGGCTTGCTCTGAGAAGATTACTGATGTTGACTGCTGCCTTGAGAACTTGGCCTTGATTGTCTCTGATATGCCTTAGTGAATGGAGCTGATCTATGAGTCACACTTCATGAGGCCCCAGTTGAAGGAGGAGTAGGGTCTTTCCTAAATTGCTTGGGAGGAGACTTGTACCATCTTCTCTTCTTCCTTTGTTTCTGCTCATTTTTAGATAACCACATCTATTGTGGCATCCTAGGGAAAGGAGTAACCTTTTGCAAAATGTAATAAGGAGTGTCATGAGTAGGATTGGGCTTGGGAATAGCTTTGGGAACAGCTTTCCTTTTCTTAACTATAATCTTATTATCTTTTGGATCATCAAAATCTACAGAATCATCATCATCATTGGAAGAGCTAAGAGGATTATCATATAAAGCATTAATCTGTTCAATCAGCCTAGATTGATCTTTCTTGGGAGCTACTATCTGTACAATCTCAATCTATATATAAGACAAATAAGGAGCATTCTGAGCAATTCCAAGTTCTTGTGCAATATCTTGAGCAATAAAATCATCCAGGTTAGGAATTGGACTTTCATCCATAATATAGGTTTGAGGTGAAAAGCTTGGCTCAACTTTATCTATTGTAACATCTGATGGTTCCACAATCATTGGGTCAGCCAAACTTTCCTTTAGTTGCTCAAACACTTCAGGACTTATTGGGAAAGTACAACAAACAATAGCCATAGATTGCTTTTGAAAAACTTCTGGAAGATAAAATATATGTGCATAAACAAAAGACTTCAGTAAACTGAATAAATCCACTGTGGGATTGATAAAGCAATAACCAACAGTCAAAATTTCTTGAAGATCTGCTGGCTCTTCTATACAAATCATATCAGTATCAACTTCCTCAACTTCTATATTCATATATACATCTGCATCTACTATTGTATCAATCTGTACATCTACTACTGTTGGAGGAGAACTGACTGAAGCTTCTTCATTGGATATCTCCCCCTGCCTAGTTTAAGAGGGTCTTGAAGCAAGGCCCCCAGAAGATGGGACAGCTTGGGTAGCAGAAATGAGAGCAGATAGAGAAGAAATTGAATCAACAAGAGGTTTAATGGCCTCTGTTATGAGATTTTTTAGTAGCGAAGTGATGAGCTCCAAGAGAGAGGAAATGGATGGGGAATCTAATTATGCAAACTCAGAGGGTGTCTGAGTGGATACAGATGGATGGAGGATGGATGATGAAGGAAAAATTTGTGATGTCAGTCATTGGTTCATCTGTGAATGATGGTGTGTGGATAGGAGATGATGATAAAAGATTAAAAGATGGAACTGATAGAAGGTTGGTGAGTGGTATATCAACAAGATGATCATGTAATGGGAATTGAGGGGGTGTGGTGTGCTCTGGGGATTGAATTGGAGTAGGTTGATGCACTAGAGAAATAGGTGGTGTTAGAATATGGATTTGTGATGCTGAAGGTTGTTGAAGGGGAGTAGATGAAGGAATTGAAACCTATGGAGTACTAGGTTGTTGTTGATATGAAGGGGATGGAATCTGGAAGGAGGGAAAGACATCTTCTAGAGGTGGGGGATTAGCTATAACAGCTCTTGTATCCTCAGAGGGTATGAAAGAGGATGAAGCCTTAGATGGCTTAGAAATTGCCCTCTCCCACCTTCCAAACAAGACACAAGTTAGCCTTTTGGAAGCATTTATGAATATAGTCTGGGAGACCAGGGATTCAGCTATTATTTCCTGTACAAAAATTCCAAGAATTCTTCCAAAACACACTTCCTTCTTACTATTCTTTTTCCTGATCGAATCAAACAAAATCCTAGCCCAATTTACTTCTTTCTTATTGACTACAACACATATTACCCAAAATTAGTGCCTGGTAATATAGTCTTGGGCAGTATGCTTACTTAACAATACTTTACCCACTACATCAGCTAAAAACTTATATTCAGCAGATATGTTATTCTTCAATAACTTATTAGGGTTTTCTACAATATGAACCTTTTATTTAAAATTTCATCAAAATCAGAACTATCTATCTCTATGTCTTCTTCACCATTTACTAAACCAAAAATCTCAGTTAAGACTGCGGGATTTAAGGAAACCTGGTTACATGAGATTGTGTCGATCATGGTGTCGCTGTCTGGAGTAGTAGAAGTGAATACCCATTCTCTAATCTCTGCTGCTGCAATCTTTATTCTGGTAGACATGAATTTCTTCAACTGCTGGTTCTCAAACAACTGTAGAATATTCAAGAAAATCAAATCTGATCGTTGGAATGATTCAAAATCTATATCAAAGCCGGTGTCGAATTTCAATACCGAAAGATAACTCGCGGGAATCTCCATTGATCACCCTACAAAAGGAAATAGAAAGATCAAGTGCAAGTGGAACAGAAAGCGCGGGATGGAGCTCGAAGAAAATCTAGTTATAAGATATTCAGATAATGAAGCGTCAGAC
This sequence comes from Platanthera zijinensis, assembly GCA_039513925.1. Taxonomy (NCBI): domain Eukaryota; kingdom Viridiplantae; phylum Streptophyta; class Magnoliopsida; order Asparagales; family Orchidaceae; genus Platanthera; species Platanthera zijinensis. The sequence continues at coordinate 88,735,936 of CM077083.1, forward strand.
TCAGTCCAATGAAAATAAATAAAATTCTTCGATCTCAGTTCGACGAAATATTTTATTGACAAAAGAGTTTGTCGATTTCAGTCTGAAGAAGGGAAAATTTTTCGTCATTCTCTTGTCGTCGAAAATTTTCTGAAGCAATATCGTCGATCGCCGTTCAACGAATAAGGCTTCACACAAAGAGTTCGTCGATCTCAGGTCGACGAATTTCTCAAGAACTGTCCACAGATCGTCGATCTCCGTTCGACGAACTGTGACAAATTCTTCGACCACAGACACAAAATTAAATTAAAGCTTCTCCATTGATCATACCTAGCTGATTCAAAAACAATAGATGGATCCTCTTATCCAAGGGTTTTTTGAAGATGTCTTCTCTTTACAAATCAGTGTATATATAGACAAGCTTAAATTTAATTTTGTCGACACAATCTCTAATGAAATGATGCCATATTTATATATGCTTAGTTCTACTATGATGCACTGGATTATGTGCAATGGAAATTGCACTAGTATTATCACAAAGTAAAGTTGAATTATTTAAGTTGACACCATAATCTAGGAGTTGGTTCTGAATCCACAGTATCTGTGAACAACAACTACAAGCTGCTATGTTTTCAGCTTCTACTATTGAAGTAGACATAGATGTTTGCTTCTTACAAAACCAAGATACTACCCTATCTCCAAGGAACTGACATGTACCTGATGTGCTCTTTCTGCCCACTCTATATCCAGCAAAGTTAGCCTCTGAGTATCCAGTCAACTCAAATTCTGACTCAGTTGGATACTAGAGTCCTAAATATGGGCAACTCATTATATATCTCAAAAATCTTTTTAAGAAAATAAGGTGAGATTCTTCAGGGTTCACCCTGAACCTAGCGTAATGATATGTAGCATACATAATGTCTGGCCTACTTGCTTTGAGATATATTAGAGAACCAACAATGACCATATATTATTTTTGATCAACAGGTTTCCTATATACATCAGAATCAACCACAGTATTAGAAGCCATATGTGTTCTCTTAGCTGTAGCATTAGCCATCCCAAACATTTTTATTAGCTCCTTAGCATATTTGAATTGGGATATAAAGATGCCATCAGGTGACTGCTTTACTTGGAGACCAAGGAAGTAGGAAAGTTCACTCATGCTACTTATTTCAAACTTGGAATGCATAAGGACAAAGAACCTTTTGCATAGTTTGGAATCAGTAGAACCAAAAATAATATCATCTACATATATTTGTACTAACAAGAGTTTATCATGATGATGCTTAATAAATAAATTCCTATCTACTATGCCTCTTGAAAAGTCATGCTTTAAGATAAAACTAGCAAAGGTTTAATACCAAGCTCTTGGAGCTTGCTTTAGACCATAGAGAGCCTTATGCAATTTAAAAACATAAGAGGGATGGGATGAAGAGATAAAACCTGGTGGTTGTTCCACATAAACCTCTTCTTTTAGTTCACCATTAAGGAATGCACTCTTTACATCAATTTGGTATACTTTGAACTTCTTATAGGCTGCATAAGCTAGAAATATCCTGATAGCTTTAATCCTTGTAATAGGGGCAAAAGTCTGGTCATAATCAATGCCTTCCTCTTATCTATAGCCTTTAGCAAATAATCATGCCTTGTTCCTGATGATAGTACCTTAAGCATCTAGTTTATTTCAAAATACCCATTTAGTTCTAATGACTGGGTATTCTTTCAGGCTTGGAACTAAATCCCAAACTCTACATCTCTCAAACTGGTAGATCTCATCTTGCATTGCAATGATCCAGTGTGGATCTTGCTTAGCATCTTTTATGGATTGGGGCTCAGTTTTAGATATGAAGTAGGCATGCATCATGTCCTGGTGGTGTTGATGCCTTGTCTGCACACTCACTGATATGTCTCCAATCACATGAGATACAGGGTGATCTCTAAGTGTGACTAACTCAGTAGGAGGAGGTGGTTCAGCAACAACTTGGGGAATTAATTCATCTTGTGGAATTACAGTAGCTGTTGTTATCTCTTCACTATATTCAGTGACATCATCTTCACCTTCTTCAACAACATGTGGAGAAGGATGTGCAACAACCTCATTGGTGAGGGTCAACTCATCCAATTTGTCACATACATATTGTTCCTGCAAAGTTTCACTAACAGAAGGAATCTTCTCCTTGTAAAACAAGTTAGTCTCATCAAAAAATATATGTATAGACTCTTCTATTTTCATAGATGATTTATTATAAACCCTATATGCCTTGCTGATTTGGGAATATCAATGAAAAACTTCTATTTCAGCTTTGGCTTCAAACTTTCTAATGTGTTTCTTGTTGTTATTATGAATGTAACCAATACAACAAAAAATTCTAAAATAATCTACTTTAGGTTTCTTCCCTTTATGTAGTTCATAGGGAGTCTTGCCCTTAAGCTTGTGATTGAAACTTCTATTCAGTACATAGTTTGATGTGCTTAAAACCTCTGCCCAAAAGGATAGGAGCAAGTAAGCATCTACAAGTAATGTGCATGCAACTTCAATTAGGGTCCTATTTTTTCCTTTCAGCTACCCAATTTTGTTGAGGAGTTCTAGGAATAGAGAAGCAATGCCTGATACCTTCCTTCTCACTAAATTCTTTCATGGGAAGAGACTCAAACTCAGTACCATGATCAATTCAGATCAAAGAAACTTGTATAGAATACTCAATCCTTATGCTCTTAAGAAAGTCTCTAAGAACCTTGAAGTTATCAGACTGGTTTCTCAAGAAGAACACCCAAGTGAACCTTGAGAAGTCATCAACAATCACTAAGGTATAAGACTTCCCTCCTAGGCTCTGTACAACAATCGGTCCAAAAAGATCGATATGGAGAAAGTATAGAATCCTAGGTGAATCACTGTTATTAAGTAACTTAAAACTTTTTTTAGTTTGCTTGCCTAACTGCCAAGCCCTGCAAAGGCTTTCCTTCTTGTAGGGGAAAGAGGGAAATCCTCTAACAAGGTTTTCCCTAGAGAGTTTAGCAATGTTTTTCAGATTAACATGTCCTAATCTCATATGCAAAAGTTCATTATTATTACTAGTTGGATTAAACAGGCATATTTCAGTTTTAGCAGACCTAAAGTTTACTACATAGATTTTTCCTACTCTAGTTCATGTTAACACAACTTGGTTATCTACAGAAGTAATAATACATGAGATTTTGTTAAATGATACCTGAAACCTTTCATCACATAATTGAATTATGGATATTAGGTTGTGTTTTAGTCCACTTACATAAGCTACCTTCCTGAAGGTGACAGCTCCAATTTTGACCTTTCCATACCCTTCAGTCTAGCTACAGTTGGAGTCACCAAACATAACTTTGGGTCCTAGCTTAGACTTGTAGTTGATTAGATTTTCCTTGTTGCTAGTCATATGCTTTGAACAGCCACTATCCAGATACCACTATTGCTCTGTGGTGGTATAGTCTTTCACCTATAATTAAACAAATTAGCTATTCTTGACCGAGGTCACGTTGGGTCCTTGTTTATTCACATAATTAAAACTGGAAATATAGGAGTATTCTAGTTGATTTTTATAACCAATGGGGTAATATCTTCTAGGTGGAATTATCCACTAGGTGAATGGATTAATGTATTCTCTTGGTTGATTAAATGATCTATTAGAATTAAAATTTCTGTTATTCTTAACTGGGGTCGACGAATTCTGGTAAGCTCGTCGATCTGAGGTCGACGAATGGGGATGAGTTCGTCGAACTCCGCCCAGAGAATGAAAATATTTATTTTCTGGGCCCCAATATCATCGATCATGGCTCGAAGAACCATACAGGTTTCGTCGATCGCAGTTCAGAGAATAATTATAATAAAAATTCGCGTTTGGTGTTCTTCGACTTGAGTTCGACGAACCGTACACATTTCGTCGATCTAAGTTCGACGAAATCTGCTGAACATTATTATTATTTACATTATTCTTGTACTTTTTCTTTTTCTTAGATTTCTATTTTAATTCTAGTTACTAAAAATTATGATCATCTATCTTTTCCTTGCCTTTTTCAGAAACAGTTTTAATTGGAGTTGTTAATATGTTTTTCTGAATCAATGAGGGTTGGCATGATGAAGCATTTAAGCCCAGCTTGCCATTAGTATGGCATTCCCTTTGCTTGTGATGTCCATAAACTTGTTGCTTCTCCCATTTAGGGATTCTTCAAGTTGCCTAGCCTCAGTTAATTCAGTTTTTAATGTGATGATCTATTCATTTGCTAAAGTTAACTCATCTTTTAATTTAATGTTTTCAGAAATGAAATTATCATGTTCAGTCAATTTTTCTCTAAGTTGTCTAATTTATTTTTCAGAATTAATTAAATCAATACCTAGAGATTTAAACTCAGTTCTAAAGTTTTCAGAATTGAAATCAAAGGAAGACTGTACCTGATCCTCTTCAGATAGAGGTTCTTCACTATCTGATTACTCAGCTTCAAATAGGCTTCTTGATGCATCAATGGCCATCAAACAAATCTCCTTTGCTTTAGCCACTTCTTCATCTTTACTAGAGCTAGAGGATGAAGATTCATCTTCAGTTTCACTCCAGGTTTCAGCCACAAAGCCTTTCTCCTTTCTCTTATGCTTGTTGGAGGGGGGCTTGCTGTAGTGTTGCTTCCTGGGTTCCTTTTCTCTTCTTCTCTCCTTCTTTTGGTTCTCTAGACACTCTGATATAAAGTGTCTTAGCTTCCTGTAACCAAAGCAAACTACTTCTTTTGTTGGGGTCTTATCATACATTGGCTTATCATCTTATCTGGATGACTTCCTTCTGAAATCCTTCTTGGCAATCTTATAAAATCTCTTGGCTAAGAGACTCAAAAGTTCTTCACTAGCTGTTGGGGCTTCTGATTCCTCTGATGCTTTGAATGCAATGTTCTGCTCCTTTCTAGCTGATGAGGGAGTCTTCTGCTCAGCAGCTTCTCTAGTCTTCATTAATTGTTCATAGGACTTGAGCTTTCCAAGTAGAGATTCAGTGGAAATCTCATTCATGCTTCTAGCTTCCTTAATTGACCAGATTCTGGAATCCCATGAGCTGGGGAAGCACATGTGGATATTCTCATTGACCTCAGTGAGAGTTATCTCTTTATCAAGAGTCTTCAGCTCATTGATGATTTAGCTTAGTCTGTTGTACATGTCACTCACTGACTCTGACTCTTCTTTCTTGAAGTTCTCATATTGGGAGATGAGATTTGATCTCCTGTCTTTTCTCTCATCTACAGAACCTACAACAATCTGGTTCAGGGAATCCCAGATAGCCTTAGCGGAGGTTCATTCAGCCACCTTCTAGAATATTTCATTGTACATAGTCTGTGCTAAGATGTTCATAGCCTTGGCATCTGCTATCTTGGCCTTCTTTTATGCATCTGTCCACTCAGGTGGTGGAACAACATGTGTGCTTGAACTTGCAGCAGATGTAGCCACTGTATTTGGTGGTCCTATCAAAATAAAATTGAAAATATCTTCATCAATAGAGTTCATATATAACTTAATTCTTGCCTTCTAGATAACAAACTTATTAAGATTATAAACTGGAGGTATGGTGCTTGCATAATCTATGTTTTGTCCAATGATATAAACAAAATAACTAGGGAAAAGAAAATCAGATCTATCAAGGATCTTTTGGTTCAAGTGTTGGCTTATAAAACCAAAGGAACACTCCTTTGATACCAATTGAAAGATAACTTAGGAAATTGATAATACTCTTATACCAACCGAAAGTTAGGGGATAGACCTGATTTACTATTGAGGGGGGGGGGGGGGGGTAAATAGAGTAATTAAAACTTTTGGCTATTTTTTAAATTATATCAGAGAAAATAAGTGATACTAGTAGTTATAAAGAATGAAATAGAAATAGGCTAACTACACTATCACAACACAGAAAAAACAAAGAGAAAATGATCAACCAAACAACAAAAGAATTTTATAACGGTTCCCCAAACTTGGTACATCCACTCTTCTACCACCCTGGTAGGAAACCACTAGTAGTTTTTTTATCAAGTGTCTGCCTCCACAAGATCTATTTATAGGGAGATCTGACAACCCTTTAGGCTTTTGATCAGGTGTCAAAAAAACAACAATAAACTTTTGAAGGGAGTTAATAAACTCATTTACAGTGAGGTTGAGAGAGTTGATGGTGTCTTCTCTATTCTATATATAATAGAGAAGATAAGTGTATTGTTGTTGTCAATGCTCCTTATGAAATGTTGAGATGTTTAGAAAGCCTGGAGCCTAGCTTAGGGTGTAGGTCTTCAGCCTTCTCTTGAAGAGATCCAGGAACTTGCAAACTGATCAAGAGTTGTTATTTGTGAAGATCCCTGGAGTAGAAGTTGAAGAAGACTCTTGATATATGACTGTTATTCTTATTTTGTCTTCTGTAAGATTAAGGTTAAACAGAATGTTTTATTCACAGAGAAGAAGCAGTTATTCTTTTGTATGTTCTGTGTATCTTCTCTGTATTCTCATTACTATCTAGGCGTCTGAAGGGAAAATCTCTTTTATATTCTACTATCAAATTTCTCCCTTGAAATTTTAATTCCAAGCATTAATTGTTAACTGAATCTGGAGAATGAAACAACTGGAATATCTTCTTTTATGAGTTTCCCAAACTATCCCATTAAAATAAGCAAGTAATTAACTCTGATGAAATCCATAATTAATGATGTCAAGAACGACTATATTTTGGAGAATATGAGAATTAATTACTCAGAGAATTACTGCTAAATAATATAATAAAGTGGGGACAGAAGTAAGGAAAACTTCTCAATCTGGCTCGGGACAGAAATCGTCGACCTCTGAGCAGATTTTGTCGACTGGAGTTCCAAGTTCGTCGAGCTGAGAATTCTTGTTCGTCGACCTGAGCTCAATAAACTTCATTCTAGAAATATCGTGCCAATTCTGCGCTCCAAGTACGTCGAGTAGAGAATCTTTCTTGAGGAAGAGATCTTCGACCTGAGCTCGAATATCGTACAGCTCAACTTAGAGAATGAATAATGAGTTCGTCGATCTGCGATCGACGATCGTCGAGCTGAGTTCAAAGAACTTTGAACTGAAAGCCTGAATTGTGAATTCTTCTAAGTCTTGAGTCTCTGAAGTCCACTGCAGGCTGGTCCATGAATATTGATACTAATGACTATCCTAAACTCTATGACTAACAAACATGACCCTAGCTATATAATGTGGTCCAAACACATCCTAATTAGTAAACCTAGCACAAATCCGAACTAGGGATGCAACATGGTGGCTGTAAATGGTGAAGAGGCAAAGCGCACATCTTCAGGCCGCAAATCAGGTGCTCATCTACTCCTTCTTCGTGGGCTAGATCATATGATTCATTAGAGACACGAATAGCATGAAGGTGAAAATTACCTTGGTCTACAAAAAACACTTTCCAATTACCTAACCTAGGGTTTGACTTTAGAGCCTCAACTTGACTCTTTGACCCCACCATAACATCCCTAACCCATTAGAAAATTCACTGGGTCACTAAAGACCCATTAGGGTCAACTAAAATGGTCAAGTTGACAAAAGTCAACCTTAACTCTAAAATGGTCAAAGTGCCCTATCTAGGGCTGAGGAACTTCCCTTAGCTAATTTAACCCCACCTAAACCTCCCTATCTCTAAATAGGGCTCATTGGGTCACTAAGGACCCATTGGGGTCAACTAAAGAGGTCAAGTTGACCAAAGTCAACCCTTGGTCTAAAGTGGTCAAAGGTTCCTAATTAAGGGTCAAGTGACCACCAAGGTGTCAAACCAACAACATCCAAGTCTTCCTAGACCTTAGGAGAGGAGAATGGGTCACTAAGGACCCATTGGTGTCAAACCAAGAAGTCAAATTAACAAAAGTCAACTCAACCCTAAAATAGGTCAAACTAGCCTAAATGACATAACCAGGCTCAAGCCACTTGGGTTAAGCCCAACTTGAGTTTCCCATTAAATTTAGGGGGCTGATATTTACATGGGATGCCATTCAGTTTCTGGAAATGGTGACTAGGAGAGAGAAATAACCACCTCCCCTATAATGTAGGTGAGAGAAAGTGGGGAGAAAGAGGCCATTCATAGCTTGGAAGGCCAAGGGCCTCCTCTCTTCATTCCAATGGCTGGATTCATCTTCCCTGGTTAATTAAGAGGAGTCAAATAGCCATAACCATCCTCTAGGTGGCTGGATTCAGATGAATTCCCATGGCCAAAATTTAGCTTTCAAGGACATTAATGACATTGAAGCTTGACCCCTCCCCTCCCTTATTTTTGGATCTTTTAAAAGCTTTCCCAAGGTTAGAGGAGTAATTTACACCATTCACCTAAATAAACAGAGACGTTTGGCTGTACAGTTGTAGAGCACCAAAAAGCTCCACAACCAGCCATGGCGCACCACCACCAAACATGTCGGCAAGCCCGGTTGCAGGTCCGCTTCTCCTCCTCTCCCCTTGTGCTAGCTTCCTAGATCAATAGGATTTGAATTAGAGCCCAATTGGGTTGGTTTCCATTTTCAAATTCCATGAATTTTCATGGTTTTTAACTTTGCGGGTTCGCTGGAAATCGCGCCTCCGGCGGCCGTGCCGCCCTCCGGCAATAGCCACCACCTCAACGGAGGTGGTGATGGTGGTGGTCGGCCAGGGAGGTGGTCGTATGGCCGAAAAATATCTCTGAAGGCTTCTATAGTTCGGGAGAATCTGGGCCATTCGCGGGAGGTTGAAGGCGATGCCTGGGCCGTCCGATTGCTATCATAATAATTATAGTTATTATTATTATTATAAAGTGTTATTTAACCCATTTATTCTACACCTTTTTAAATAAGAAAAATAAGGCCCTTATAGGCTGAATCATGAAAGGTGGCCAACATAAACATTGTAGCTCTTGAAGTCTACTTTATTTTAAAATTGATTTCAATCCATTTGGGTTAGTGGTCTGACCACAACACTCCAAAAGGTGTATCATATACATAGGCTTGACTAGAGACTAAATTGAGTGTTCCCATCAATCCAGGCATCCAAATGACTTGAAATTTGTACTGGGGGTCACTCTCACCTATCCCTATAATATATCCAAAAATAGTAATTTTTGGAAAAATATTTTCTATAGTTTATGTAAAAAATTTATAAATTAGGTATGAATTAATTAAGGGGTCTATGTACCTCAACATCAACCAAAATTTTAGTGGATGACCCTTAGGGTCAACATATGTCTCTGGTGAAAATATCAACCCATTTAGGATTGGTTTGAATAGGTTTTGGTAAGACCAAAGTTTGGTCCTTTAAGGGTAAATTAGGGCAAATGTGTGCTTGGTGGGTTGAGTGGCCAATAATCATCCAAACTTGGTGAAAATTTTGCCACTAATTTATTGTCACATAAAACACCCTCAATTGGAGTTTGGGGTGTATTAGGGTGGAATTGCCCTAGGACCCTTTTTCAAACCCTAGGGTTTAACTTTGGGGGTTTGTGAAATACATAAGGTGATATGTCCATGTATGGACTTGGGCTTCAGTCCATGTGATCTTAGAATGGTAAATAACCTTAGGAAGTAATTCTAGGACTTTTAGAGTTTATATTCCCCTTGTAACAACTTAGGACCGTTTAGGGAATTTTACACTTGAATTTATTACTGCATCATAGGATTTTGAATGATCTTGAAATTTAGGCATTGACCAAATAATATTTCTATTATGCTCTAGAAATTTTAGTGTCAATTTTAGATCAGTATTTGAGATACTCATTCACAACCCTTGTAGTAGCCCATATCATTAAGGAATTTATTAAGAGGAATATACTCATTGTAAACTTATGCAATTTTGTATAATGACCTATTAAGTCATACATGAGCTCTGTGAATTTTTATAGAATTATTGGAGGACTGTCTATATGGGTTGCTTCACAAGGTGTCTAATAATTTTTTGTTTTAAATGTTTTATTTATGGGACCAAATGATGTTGAAAAATAATAATTCTTGGTCAATGGACTTTTCTTATCATATTTTTAATCTAGTAAGTTTTTGATAAACTTTGAAATGTTGATTCTCTTTTTCCCTTATTTATCTTAATATTGCAGTTATTTATTCAATAATTAATAGATTGTCAAATTCATTATGGAAAACTATGAATTTCCGTATTTATTGCTATTTTGATGACATGCACCTAATATAATTTTGATAAGGCTTTAACAAGACAGAAAAGTGTAATTGATGTTCAAAAGCATTGTTGGCCTTACTGTGCAGAAAAGTGAGTAGGTAAAGTAGGATAAGGTAAACTATGTAAGTAACCATTACCTATAGGAATACCCATACAAACCTATAGACCAAATGGTCATTTTGCAAGGCCTATTTTATAAAGTGTCTCATAACATTTTATACAATAGGTGTCGGGGGTTATATGTATTGATGATGCTATGAAATGCAAGTATGTTATGATGTGAACATGCAAGTGAAACACACACACTCAACTTTGTGCACACAGACCTTTAGTTCCGCTTTTCTGGAGCCCAACCTCCCAGGATACCACCGTAGTGGCAAACGGCAGTGGTTGGTTCGGCCTCAGCCACCTCTAAACTGTTATCAACACTACCAGTTAGACCGATCGTACGCCTCAATACAGGTATACTAAGCGGCGCTCCTGCGTACTCTTACCGGCTAACGCACCGAACTTTATTTTCCTAAGTGCTAAACAAAACCTGTTGAGCTAATGTATTGGAGAGTCGTCGCACTGACACCAATACATTGGCTTGGCAGGTGTGGTTTAGCACTTAGCCAAATAAAGTCTGGTGCATCAGCCGGTAGGAGTATGCAGGAGCTCTGATTAGTGTACCAGCGTTGAGGAATACGATAGGTCTGACTTGTATTGTTTATATCGGTTTATAGATGGGCGAGGCCCAACCCACCGCTTCCATTTGCAACAACGGAGGTATCCTGGGAGGTTAGGCTCCAGAAAGGGGGAATTGATAAGTTGTAAATATACGTATTTTTTAGTACTACTATTAGGTCATTTTAATTTATTTTCATTGTTTTTAGTTAATTTTTCTTCAATTAATGTTTCCTTTTTGTAAATATTATTCTAACTTAGATTTATTTTGTTTTTTAGAAATTTTCCAGAAAAAGTCAAAAATTCACACTTGACACGCCCGTGTTATGCTGACCGACACACCCGTATCACCCCCTCGACGATCAACCTTCATCGATCCCAGCTCGATGTTTGGCCTTTGTCCATCCGAGCAGGGCACGCCGGTGTCCCACAAGTCGACACGCTCGTTTCACCAGTTCAAACTCAGCCACTGCCGACATCAAAGTTGCAAGGTGTCCCAACATGCCCGTGTCACGCCTCCCGACAGGCCTGTGTCATGCCTCCAGACACGCCTGTGTATGAAATGTGTCCCGCTCAAACATCCTTCAGAAATCATCCAGTCAACCCGACCAGGTCACGCCCGCGTCCCACACCCGGACACGCCTGTGTTCCAAAAGTCGACACGCCCGTGTGACCCCCACTTTTTTGCCTATAAACAAAAAGTTTCTGTAAGGACCAAGGGTTCAACTTTGTGGGCCAATATTGTTGTTTGAGGGCTACTTGGGTGTTTTTTGTGCAATGTAAGGAGATTTATCCCCCCTCCCTTTCATGTTTGTTTTAGCTTTTCCTTTAACTTTGTAATTAAACTTTTGTCCTTAAATAAAACTTGGTAGTTTTTCTCTCCTCATGATGGTATGGAATGTATTTTAGTGGCCAAATTTGAATGATATTTAATTTTTGTATTTTCTTGTTTTTCTCTTTCTGAATTGTGTGTGTGTTTGTGAGTGAATGTTTTAATTCATCTTATTTTTTTGCTAATATGATAGGTTGCCAAAGTGTTTTTCCTTGCAAAAATGTTGTTATGATAGTTTTATTTTTTTCTTTCCTATCTTCTTTATGTTTAAGGTTTTATGTTTTCATTTTTAGGATTTGTAAAAGAGCCTTTCAAAGTGTTTTTGATTTCTTTTACTTAGCTTTGTTTTAGGATTATAAAACACTTTTTGTTCTTTTCACTTTGGTTTCACTTGTTTAACACTTTTATAAACTTTTGAGAATGAAAAATTTGTAGTTTTAATTTTTGAAAGACTTTTGTTTTTGCTTTGTTTTGAAATCCTTTTGCTCTTAATCTTTTTATTTTGTTCTTTTATGTATTTTGCAAGCTTTAGGAGTAGGTATGTTGTAATTTTAATTTTTAAGTAACTTTGTTTTTTTCTCTTTAATAGTGTGTGTGAGTGTATGAGGTAGATTTTCAATTTTGTTTTTTTTTTATTTGATGAAGTGTGTGTGAGTGTATGACATAGTTTTTATCGCTTTCTTTATGGCTTTATTCAATCACATAGAGTGCGTGCGTGTACGAGATAATCTTTACAATTTTCATTCAATTATGAAGAGTGTGTGCCTGCGTATGCATTCAATTCCCGCCTACTCGTTTGAGTAGGACTTGATTTTTTTTCCCTCCTACTCGTTTGAGTTGGACTCGTCATTTCCCGCATAATCATTTGAGTAGGACTTGTACTTGCATTTACTTCGTGCCTACTCATTTGAGTAGGACTCGTCATTTCCCGCCTACTCATTTGAGTAGGACTTGTACTTGCATTTACGTCCCGCCCACTTTTTTAGTAGGAATCGCTTCATTTACCGTCTACTCATTTGAGTAGGACTTGTACTTGCATTTACTTCCTGCCTACTCATTCGAGTAGGACTTGTCATATTACTTATTTTTTCATTGAGTGTGTGAGTTCTCGCCATAATTTAGCTTTGCAATGTTTTTAAACTTTGTGTTATTATTCTTTGTATTCTTCTTATATCCCTTTAGCATTTAGTTACGAACTTACTCCTCATTAAAATCAGAAGCCATCCCCATAACGATGAGTGGCTAATCATCTTTAGCCCTCGGCATCGAAGAGCATTAGGACATATGAAATCTCACTAAATAATTAAAGAATCATTTTCTCACTTTAATTAAAGGGCTTAGGTTTGTCCCGGGTTAACGACGCGTTGAACCACATATCGATGTGTGGGCTCTATTTCTGTTATCCATATGCTAGCTTGCCGAGAGGCCATGTGTATGGACTGATCATCCTTGGGTAAAAAGAGTTGCGTGCATACCCTTGAGAGAGGAGAAGCGTAATTCTACCGGATTGGCTTCCCCATCCAATAGAGGGATTCTTTGCATAAAGCGGGCGTTAAGAGGAATCATTCGTTAGACGAGAGTTCGGTCGAATTATCTTAATGTTCAGGTGAGCAATATCCCTATAGCTAGGTGAGCTCATATTTGTGGAACCTCCACGGCCAAGTTCCCTTTAGTTAATTTGAAAACTAAGTTCTATAATTATTAAGAGTCATTTTAGTTTTGATCTGTTTTGTTGCCGAGCATTAACCCTTAATCGAATATTTTCTAAGTCTTTTTTATAACTTTCTATTTTAACAGCTTTAATTAACTAAAACCCGACAAGCTATTTTCGGTAAAATAATAGTCCCTCCGGAAGGAGTAGAAATAGTCAATAGGCCACGAGAATAATACGACCTCGGTATTCCCCCGAATATCTAGTACTACATGCGATAGGTGCACTTGCCTCCTTTCATTAAAACTCACTTTTTAGCTAGTCCGCGACCTTCGACTCATCGAACCAACCACCTAACTAAGAGTCTGTTCGCAGGCCATCAAGTTTTTGGGGCCATTGCTGGGGATTATGTGTTGCTATTTTGAATTTCCGAGTCTATTAATTTTAACAATTTTCTAAAAACAAAAAAATAAAAATAAAACTTAAAAACTCTAATTAAAAATAAAAAAAGAGTTTATTTAGTTTAAATTTTAGGGTGTATGACCTGTGGACAACCCTCGGAGTCTGAAGATTTTGATTTTGACCCTGAGATCGAACGCTCCCTTGCACGTATTCGATCTCAACACCGAATTCCTTTTTTAGACCCCAAAGAATCTATCACAGAACCATCAGCCGTAGTGATGGTCGACCTTAACCCTGCCCCAGCGGCCTAGCGTACTATGTCTTATTACGACCGACCTAACATAGATGATACTGAGTCTAGTTTTGTTCGCCCTACGGTGGCGAATAATAATTTCGAAATAAAGTCAAGTGTCATTCAAATAGTCCAACATGCAGTGCAGTTCGATGGACTGCCGGATAAGGACCCGAATGTCCACTTGTCTAATTTTTTGGAAATATTCGACACCTTCAAGATTAATGGCATCACTGATGACGCCATTCGCTTGCGCCTATTTCCTTTTTCTCTTAAATACAAAGCTAAAGCGTTGTTGAATTCCCTCCCGCGAGGATGCATCACCACCTGGGCTGAGTTGACGGAACGGGTCCTTACGAAATACATTCCGCCCGTAAAACTGCAAAGTTGCGGGCGGACATCTCTTTGTTTGTTCAAAATGATCCTGTGTCTCTATATGAGACTTAGGAATATTTTAAGGAGTTCCTCTGCCGGTGCCCGCACCACACGCTGCCAACATGGTTGCAGTTACAGATTTTTTACAATGGCCTTAATTTTCAAACTCGTCAAATGATTGACGCGGTTGTCGGGGGCACATTAAACAACAAAATCCCCAAGGCCGCCCAAGCTTTATTCAAAGAAATGGCTATGAATGCCTATCAGTTGAACATCCCGTGGGGATGCCCAAAGCAAGTGGCCGGCCTTTTTGAAGTGGATGCCACTCCTATGTTAACCCTTCAAGTTGAAAGGTTAATAAAGCAGGTGGAGGAGATGTCTGCTGCCTCCTCCACTCCACCTGGATTTATTCCCCCTAATGTCTTTGTGGATGAAGAGTTCATGGACTTCATAGGAAATTCGGGTCATCCTTCCTTCAACCACAACAATAACCCTTATAGTAATAATTAAATCCGGGTTGGAGGAATCACCCCAATTTCTCTTGGAGCAACCCGAACAATGCGAAGCGCCCCCTAATTCTTATGCGCCCGCATTTTTACCGCCTCCTCCTCCGAAAACTTCTCCGGTTGAGGATAATTTTTATAAGTACATGACGTCCAACGAATCAAATATCCAAAACATAACCGGATCGCTAAAAACCCTCGAACAGAAGGTTGGACAACTAGAGAGAATGATGTCCGAGCTCGCGCTCGGGGCACTGCCGTGAAATACGGACCCCAACCCTCGGGAGAATGCCAATGCAATAACCCTCGGTAGCCGTTAGGAGGTTGTCGATTTAAAAAAGATCGATCCTCCGGTACATATTTCACCTCCCACCCCTCTTCCCCTTCTTGATTTACGCCGCCTTTACCTATTTTAAACGAATAAATTATTTTAAACAAGGCCCTTCCGTATCCACAAAGGTTAGATATTGAGCATAAGGACATGCAATACAAAAAATTTATTTTACTATTAAAACAAATTCATATTAATGTTCCTTTTTGCGAGGCAATCTCACAAATGCCTAAGTATGCGAAATATTTGAAAGAACTTGTTTCTAATAAACAAAAATTAGAAAATTTTTCGCATATCTCTCTCAACGCGGACTGCTATGCGGCTCTTACCAATAAATTTCCCCCAAAACAAAACAATCCGGGACGGTTTTCCATCCCGTGCCTTTTGGCAATATATTAGTAAAATACGCTCTTACAGATTTAGGCGCGAGCATTAATTTAAAGCCGTTCTCGCTCTTTAAAAAATTAGGTTTAGGCACTCTGGCACCTACTAATATGTGTATCCAGTTAGCGGATCGCTCGGTTAAGTTCCACATCAGGGTAGTTGAGGACGTCTTTGTCCGAGTTGACAAGTTTATCTTTCCGGTAGACGTTGTTATCTTGGACATCGAGGAGGACACCGATGTACCAATTATTCGAGTCAATTTTTCTAAATGATGACGTTTTCACGCTCGAAAATATTTATTGTGATGAGGATAAATATATAGGCTCGCCTTTCGAACTAATTGGTTCGAAAGACATTAGTATCAAAACCTCACTAGAAGAACCGCCCATCCTATACCTCAAACCCCTACCCGAATCTCTCAAATATGCATTTTTGGGAAAAAACGATACCCTTCTCGTTATCATTTCTTCGTATTTGAGTGATTCAGAGACTTCAGATTTATTGGATGTTTTTCTCAAACATCGCCACGCAATTGCGTGGCAAATTTCTGATCTTAAGGGGATTAAACCTTCTTTTTGCACTCATAGGATTTTCCTCAATGAGAATTGACGCAAAACAATTCAGCCGTAGCGACGTCTTAACCTAAACATGAAATACGTCATTAAAGCTAAGATAATTAAAATATTAGATGCGGGGATTATTTATCCCATTTCTTATAGTGCATCGGTTAGTCCTGTTCATGTCATGCCAAAAAAGGGCTGTCTAACCATAGTGGAGAATGAGCACAATGAACTCGTCCCAACTCGTACTATTACGAGTTGGCAGGTGTGCATCGATTACAGAAAACTAAATGATGCCACTCGTAAGGACAATTTTCCACTACCATTTTTAGACCAAGTTCTGGAGCGTTTAGTCGGTCATCCATTTTATTATTTTCTTGATAGTTTATCGGGGTTTTTCCAAATCCCCATTTCCCTCGATGATGAATAGAAAAGAACTTTTACCTGCCCGTTTGGCACCTTCGCCTACCGAAGATTGCGATTTGCCCTCTGCAATGTGCCAACTTCATTCAAAAGATGTATGATGGTAATCTTTTGTAAGACCCCCCTCCCGGAACACAAAACACGACACAAGAGGGGTCTTATGCCCAAGACAGCCGCCTTGTAGTAGCACTAGCACTCGGGCCAGCCTGTACTACAATACGCCTATCCTGCCGGCTAACCCCAATATCAACATATAAATGCCAACCAAACAACTGTAATATAAAGAAGTCAATCCACACTAAGCATAAGTCCATAAGTACAACAAAAGAGAAGCTAAACAAGCTTCTACATAATCAGAGTACGTAAATAGAATTACCCCGAAGGGCTACAAAAAAATCTCTCTCACTCACATCTGTAACCGACGGTAGCGACGGTACCGTCCCCTCAGGCCCTGTCATCCTGGCTTGGCTGTCCAGCTGCAAGACATGCTGCTCCACCTGCGGGGTTTCCTCCTAAAAAGGAAGACGTAGCAACCGTTATTCTTAAAGACTAAGTGGCTTCACATCCGCTCCCCCGGCGAATCCTCGGCACCGGGCGGAGAAAGGAACAGGTACAATATATAAAATAGTAGTACAAGCCGGTGAAGTAAGTATACATGTCATAAGTAGCAATAGAAGTAGTGTATAAATGAGCAACCTCTTAATCTATAATTCTACCATCAATAGCAGCAAGAGAGTATAATATTATAACAGTAAGAAACTCAACTTATATGGATGCCCATACAAGCATATAAGTTGAGGGTCGTTCAGCAGTAAGTAACCCATCGTATAGGAGTGCTAAAACAAACTTATACGATTAGGGTCTTGTATATGTAATGAAGTTCAATGTTATGTATGCGATGCAATGACACACCCATGATCAAGCACATGTAATCGTTATGTCGACACAGACTTATAGTTCCCACTATTCTAGCAGGTAGCTAACCTCTCAGGCTTCAACCGTCATGGCCAAACGGTGACAGTAGAGCGGGCATCTCCACTACTAGGCTGGTCTCCACAATACCTGGCCTAGGCCTCCGTACGCCTCAACGCTAAGAACACAACAGCGGAGCTCAAATACGTACTACGGCTCAGTGGGTTCTCTTGGGTAAATGTGCACCATGATCCTAGCTCCGAACTTGCCTATGGTATGACACGGAAGGAGCCCCGGAAAAGAGCACGAGGACCAAGCCAAAACGTTCAAGGTCTAACTATCAACTCCCATCGGTGTGACAATTGGCGAGCCCATAGACCTGCCACACTATCCTTAACCCGGGATTATAACACCGCGTGTCGACTCACACCACATGCAATTCCACAATATTGTGGCATGGAAGGAGCCTCGGGATGTGAACACCGAGGACCAAGCCCAACCATCCATCAAATACTCATCTCAACCTCATTCCAACTAGTGACGGTCAACACCGCACTTGTTAACTTCCACAACGCTACCCGTAGGGAGATGAAACTCTAAGCATTGGATTATTAATTCCCTTCTATCCATTCAACATACATCATGGCCATAGTTTAAGTCATTTATATGCCCTTCCAAATGAATTCAACATGATATAGATAAGGGGCATCAATATATATATCTACCAATTTATATCAGTCTCTTTCCTTAAGTTAAGCTTGTCCACAGCTCGTTATACAAATTCGGATTTATAACATCAACTTATCATATCACTATGATGATTGTGTCAAAAGAGTTAACCCAAACATCGAGTTGGATCGTAACATAAAATTCCACCAAATTGAATTCAATATTACACAGCCCAGAATTTTGGTACAGCATTAATCCAGGCAGCAACTTCGACCGAGGATTCCTGTGGCTAAATAAATCAGGCGAGTGCGTGTACCCACTCGTTGGAAAAATAATTTCAAGGGAAAAAACTTTCGTGTTTATTCAAAAGCCCAGATCTGGCCAGAACACCCCCGAACTTGGCCACGAAGATCGCTGCGTGCAAAAATCAGATTTCTGCACGCATCTTAAGGTGAGATGAACGGCATCCGTTCATCTTCCTTCTTGCATCGATCTCCCAAAAACTTCTCCAGAAATTACGTCCACCCTTATTCATCCTCACAAAGCTATACTTCTCCATGAATCACTCTCTCATCTTCACTTTGAAGAATGAAGAGGTTGGAGGAGACTAAGCCTTGAAAACGACCTAGGCATGGCCTTTTCCCATGAAATCTCCTCCTCACCATCAAGACTCTATGGAGTCGATATATCTCCTAGAATATTTAACTACAGATCTAGCACCAAGGGAGAGGGGAGGAAGCTCACCTCATTTCCAGCGGTACCATCAATCCCGGCCATGGATCTAGTCATCCTACTCCGCGACATCATTTCTTCCTTGACAGCGATGGCGTTTCTCCTCTTCCAAAGTTTGGCTGGCTCCAGCAATCCTCTCCTCCTCCAGAGCTCCGACTACGATGATCGGCTTCTCTCCCGATGGTTTTGTGCGGGTAGCAGCTTGGCAAAGATCGAAGTGACGGCTAAGGTTTAGTTTTCTTCTTATTTATATTAGCTCATTAGGGTTACGTCACTCCGCCACGTGTCAACCTCTAATTGGACAGCCCAAATTAGGTCTTATTTGAAGTGACCTGTCCTAGGGATCATCCAACACGAATCCCGAAGTTCGGTTTAGTCCGCCTGTACAAGCCAGCAAATCTTCTTGGGCGGAAAAACACACAAGTCAAATTCGGCGGGAATCGGCTTCCATTCTCGACGATCAGCGAGTATAGCCGGGTATTCTCGACAAATTCGTTGGGTATCAACAATGATTCCCGACGAATTACCCATAAACATTTTATCGTAAATCCTGGCGTTGAGTGCGTTGAGTATCAGTTAAAGGTACTCGACGATCTATCATCATTCTCGACGATCAGTGAGTATAGCCGAGTATTCTCGACGAAATCGTCGGGTATCAACAATGATTCCCGACGAATTTCGCTTAACCATTTTATCTGAAATCCTGGCGTTGAGTGGGTTGAGTATCAGTCAGCGATACTCGACGATCGGTGGGTATATCTGGGCATTCTCGACGAATTCGTCGGGTATCAACAATGATTCCCGACGAATTTCCCTTAACCATTTTATCAGAAATCCTAGCGTTGAGTGCGTTGAGTATCAGTGAGCGATACTCGACGATCGGTCATCATTCTCGACGATCGGTTGGTATATCCGGGCATTCTCGACGAATTCGTCGGGTATCAACAATGATTCCCGATGAATTTCCCTTAACCATTTTATCGGAAATCCTGGCATTGAGTGCGTTGAGTATCAGTCAGCGATACTCGACGATCAGTCATCATTCTCGACGATCGGTGGGTATATCCGGGTATTCTCGTTGAATTCATCATATATCACTCAACCCATCACTCATTTCAAGACACTTGATGCCTTTTGCCAGTGCGCCCTGAGCCCGAGTCAAGTCTCTTGACTAAGAACTCGTGCGAGGGGGCCTAGCGCGAATTGGGACGTTACATCTTTGGCGAGCTGGTAGGAGAGATTATGGAAATCTTTATGGATAACTTTTATTTTTTTGGACGCTATTTCATGTCTTTTCTTCGAAATCTAGATCGTGTCCTCCAGTGATGCGAGGACATGCATCTCATTTTAAATTGGGAAAAGTGTAACTTCATGGTTCGAGAAGTTTTGGTTCTCTGCCATATGATTTCGTCAAAGGGAATGGAGGTTGATAAGGCCAAGGTAGAAATTAAAGAAAAACTTCCGCCTCCAACCAACGTAAAATCCATTAGGAGTTTCTTAGGCCACGCGGGCTTTTATAGACGTTTAATTCAAGATTTTTCAAACATAACAAAGCCGCTTACTCGCCTCTTGGAAAAGGAATCAAATTTTCTCTTTTGTACCAAATGCAAGTCTACATTTAATTTTATAAAAGAAAAACTTATCAATTTACCCATTTTAGTGGCGCCCGATTGGTCCCTTCCGTTAAAGATTATGTGCGATGCTAGTGATATTTCCTTAGGTACCGTTCTTGTCCAACGCATAGACAGACACATTCATCCAATTTATTACTCTAGCAAGACGCTCACTTCCGCACAAGTAAATTACATAAAAATAGAAAAGGAACTCTTAGTCGTCGTTTTCACTTTTGATAAGTTTCACTCATACATAACGCTTTCTAAAGTTATCGTATTTACTGACCACTCCACCCTTAATTATTTATTCGCTAAAAGCGACGCCAAGCCTCGCCTTCTTCGATGGGTTCTCCTCCTTCAAGAATTTAATTTGGAGATCAGGGATAAGAAGGGAGCGAAAAATTTAGTCGCCGTTCACCTCCCGCGCTTAGAAAATCTGGGTGCGGAAGCGCTCATCGAATCTGATATAAATGACAGATTCCCCGAGGAACGCCTCCTAACAATTAAAACCATTTCATCTTCTCTGCCTTAGTTTGCAGATTTTGTGAACTATTTAGTTTCGTGGGTGCTCCCAAGAGAATTTTTGATCCAGCAAAAGTAGAAATTCTTTTCTGACTTAAAAATTTTCTTTTGTGAAGACGCTTTTCTTTTTTGTATCTGCGCGAACCAGGCAGTACAAAGATGCATCGTAGGAGTGGAGTGCACGCAAATACTAAAGCACTGCCATGAGGGTCTGATCGGTGGGCATTATCAAGCTATCCGGAGCTCATTGAAGGCGGTGGAGGCGGGCTTCTTTTGGACCACTCTTTTCAAAGATGCGCACACTTTTGTGCGCACCTGCGATAGCTGCCAGCGGTCGGGTAACTTCTCTCATCACGACGAGATTCCCCAAAGTTTATTTTTAGAATGCGAAGTCTTCGATTTGTGGGGCATCGATTTTGTCGGCTCCCTACCTCCTTCTTTTAAAAATATTTATATTTTATTGGAGGTCGACTACGTATCAAGGTGGGTGGAAGCACAAGCTCTCCCCACCAATAATGTGTGATTCATCATTACCTTCCTTAAAAAAATATTTTCTCATTTCAGCACACCTCGCGCTATTATTAGTGATTGGGGAATGCATTTCTGTAACGCCCAAATGGCTAATATGTTAGCTAAATACGGAGTCACACACAAACTTGCAACCCCTACCACCCGCAAACATGTGGCCAAGTTGAGGTAGTAAATCGAGAGATTAAGCGTATATTAAAAAATACTATTTCACTTAA
The DNA here is from genome assembly GCA_039513925.1 of Platanthera zijinensis. Lineage (NCBI taxonomy): Eukaryota > Viridiplantae > Streptophyta > Magnoliopsida > Asparagales > Orchidaceae > Platanthera > Platanthera zijinensis. Next base: position 88,757,687 of record CM077083.1, read on the forward strand.
TAGGAAAGATTGGTCCGTCAAACTCGACGATGCGTTGTGGGCATATCGGACGGAATACAAAACCACAATAGGTTGTATGCCGTTTAAGTTAGTCTATGGCAAAGCGTTCCATCTCCCCGTAGAACTGGAACATTGCGCTCTTTGGGCTTTAAAACTCGTAAACCACAATACTTACTTATCCGTTGAAAATAGAAAACTACAACTAAACGAGCTCGATGAATGGCATGCAAATGCTTACGAGAGCAATAATTTCTATAAGGAGCGCTCTAACTTCTATCATGATCGAAAAATCAAGACCCAAAAAAGTTTTTCTCCAGGCGATCTTGTCCTTCCTTACAATTCACGTCTTTGGATTTTTTCGGGTAAACTAAAATCACGGTTGTCCGACCCCTTCAAAGTTGAAGAGGTTTGGCCATATGGGAACGTACTCATCTCCCACCCAGAAAAAGGTTCGTTTAAAGTAAACAGTCATCGGTTAAAATCTTATATAGCGGGCGGTCCAATGATCAGTTTTAACGAAACCATACCTCTCCTCAACGTTATAACCTCGTCATAATAGTCATGTTATACGACTATAAACAAAGCGCTCTTGGGAGGCACCCCACGTCTATCTTTTTTGCTCTTTCCTTATTTTCTTTGCAACTTGTTCTAATAATGCAGGGTTTCTGATGGGCCCCCCAAAACACGTTCCAGCGAAGTTCCTACCCTCCCATTTTATTTTTGTAAATGTTGCTTTTTTTTATTTCTGTTCAGCATACTTACGTTGCAACATTGGGGATAATTTTGGATTTTAGTATGAGGGTGTTTTCCTGCTTTCCGTTCTGCACTTCCATTTTCCGCACTTCAAAAATGTTTAAAAATAAAAAAAACAACAACACCAAAAAATAACAAAACCAAAAAAAATTATAAAATGAAAACTTAAAAAAATAAAATAGTAATCTTTTGTTTGTTTTATCATCAAAAAATTCAAAAAAAAAACTACAAAACAAAAATTCAAAAAAAAAATATTTAGATTTAGATTTACTTTGTAAATATTTTTCTTTATAAATATTTTTTTCTAAATATTTTTTTCTCTCTCCCCTCTTCCTTTCCTCCTCTTTGTAAATAACTTCCTTCTTTTTCCTCTTTTGTAAATATTTTCTTAATAAAAATCTTAAAAATACAAAAAAATTTCTAAACAAACATAGAACACTTCAAATATATATATATATATATATATATATATATACATCTTTTCGCATTTTTAGTATGTATATATATATATTAAAGACTTAAACACAAAACACACAAAAATTTGATAACTTTAAAAATCCAAAAATTATAAAACAAATAAATCGAATATTCCATTCTTAATCATTTTTGTTCTCCAAAAATATCGTTGTGAGTACATTTATATGTGAATTTCATTAATTCTTTATCTACTATTCATTTGTTAATTAGAGATTGATAAATTTAAATAGCGGAGTTAAGTTTTAAAGAATATCTTATGTTTTTCTTCTTAATATAGGGGACTTGTTTTAGGCACTACTTCTAATTTATCTAAAAAAGAGGCACGTGTATTATGTTAGAAAAAACAACTATAAACTTCAATTATTTCTACTTCAAGCTTCTTGAAATACAGGAACGTTCAATTTATCATAGTTGCTCTCAAAATTTTTTATTAAAAGCTAGTATTCTTCTTGAAAAAATTATTTATCATATTTTACTTGACATGAAAAAATATTTATCCTTAAAAAGAACCTAGGTCAATGGGAATAAGATTTCATTCCGTAAACGTAGGCATCCAATATTTTAAAAGATTATATTTTACGGAGTCAGAGGATACATTTCATTACTCCTATACATATACATTGGGTTATATTGAAGTTGTTCAAAATAAATATATGTTAGGAAAATAAGATTTCATTTTCCTAAAACATCAAAAAAAAATTCATCTGAGGTTCGAAAAAAAATTACCTCGACTGCTAGCCTAAGCCCTCTTCATAAACCAAAACAACTCCCTTAGCCAATTTCAATGAACCTAGAATTATTTTAAAATCTTTTTGAGAGCATAATTTTGAATTGCATTATTTCTTTTAGAAACTCTTGTAAGCTAAAGTTCCTATAATTCCAATCTATTTTTGTTAGCTAACGATTGCCATTTATGCTTGCTCTTATGTTACTTCAAGAAGTCTTTTTGGCCAAAACTTTACCTCTATTTAAATCATTTTCATGGATTAGGACTTAACTCTTACATCCGGGATGTTTATCTATATCTCTTTTAAATAATTTAAGCGGTAGTAAATTTAGAATTTATTTTAATTCCCTATAAGTTCATTTCCAACTTTTGCTCTAGAATAGCAAAAGCTTAAGTATGGGGGTATTTGATAAGTTGTAAATATACGTATTTTTCAGTACTTCTATTAGGTCGTTTTGGTTTTTTTTTCGTTGTTTTTTGTTAATTTTTCTTTAATAAATGTTTCCTTTTTGTAAATATTGTTCTAACTTAGCTTTATTTTGTTTTTTAGAAATTTTCTAGAAAAAGTAAAAAATTCACACTTGATGTGCCTGTATCATGTTGACCGACACGCTCATGTCACCCCCTCGACGATAAACCTTCATCGATCCCAGCTCGATGTTTGGACTTCGTCAACCCGAGCAAGACACGCACATGTCCGACAAGTCGACACGCCCGTGTCACCAGTTCAAACTCACCCACTGCCGTCATCCCGACGAGGACACGCCCGTCTCCCACACCCCGACACGCCCGTGTCCCAAAAATCGACATGCCCGTGTCACCCCCCACTTTTTTTCCTATAAATTAAAAGTTTTTGTAAGGACCAAGGGTTCAACTTTTTGGACCAATATTATTGTTTGAGGGCTGCTTGGGTGTTTTTTGTGCAATGTAAGGAGATTTCTCCCCCCTCCCTTTCATGTTTGTTTTAGCTTTTCCTTTAACTTTGTAATCCAACTTTTTTCCATAAATAAAACTTGGTAGTTTTTCTCTCCTCATGATGGTATGGAATGCATTTGAGTGGCCAAATTTCAATGATATTTTATTTTTGTATTTTCTTGTTTTTCTCTTTATGAAATGTGTGAGAGTTAGTGAGTGAATGTTTTAATTCATCTTGTTTTTTTGTTAATATGATAGGTTGTCATAGTATTTTTCCTTGCAAAAATGTTATTATGATAGTTTTATTTTTTTCTTTCCTATCTTCTTTATGTTTGAGGTTTTAATTTTTCATTTTTTTGATTTGTAAAAGATCCTTTCAAAGTGATTTTGTTTTCTTTTACTTAGCTTTGTTTTAGGATTGTAAAACCCTTTTTGTTCTTTTCACTTTGTTTTCACTTGTTAATCACTTTTATGAACTTCTAAGAATGAAATGATTGTAGTTTTAATTTTTGAAATACTTTAGTTTTTTGCTTTGTTTTGAAAACCTTTTGCTCTTAATCTTTTTGTTTTGTTCTTTTATGTGTTTTTGGCAAGCTTTAGGAGTAGGTATGTTGTAATTTTAATTTTTAAGTAACTTTGTTTTTTTCTCTTTAATAGTGTGTGAGAGTGTATGAGGTAGATATTTCATTTTTTTTTAATTTGATGAAGTGTGTGTGAGTGTATGAGGTAGTTTTTATCGCTTTCTTTATGGATTTCTTCAATCACATAGAGTTCCCGCGTGTACGAGATAATTTTTACAGTTTTATTTAAATTATAAAGAGTATGTGCGTGTGTATGCATTCATTTCCCGCCTACTCATTTGAGTTGGACTTGATTTATTTTGCGCCAACTCGTTTGAGTAGGACTCGTCATTTCCCGCCTAATCATTTGAGTAAGGCTTGTACTTGCATTTACTTCCCGCCAACTCGTTTGAGTAGGACTTGTCATTTTCCTCCTACTCATTTGAGTAGGACTTGTACTTGCATTTACTTCCCGCCTACTCATTTAAGCAGGACTCGCTTAATTTCTCGCCTACTCATTTGAGTAGGACTTATACTTGCATTTACTTCCCGCCTACTCATTCAAGCAGGACTTGTCATATTACTTATGGTTTCGTTGATTGTGTGAGTTCTCTCCTTAATTTAGCTTTGTAATGTTTCTAAACTTTGTGTTAGTATTCTTTGCCTAATTAAAATCATAAGCTGTCCCCATAAGCTGTCCCCATACCGATTAGTGGTTAATCGTCTTTAGCACTCGGCATCGTAGAGCATTGGGACATATGAAATCTCTCTAAATAATTAAAGAATCTTTTTCTCACTTTAATTAACGGGCTTAAGGTTTGCCCCGGTTTAACGACGCGTAGAACCACATATCGATGTGTGGGCTCTATTTCCGTTATCCATATGATAGCTTGTCGAGAGTCCATGGGTATGGACTGATCACCCTTGGGTAAAAAGAGTTGCGTGCATACCCTCGAGAGAGGAGAAGCGTAATTCTACCAGATTCGGTTCCCTACCATATAACGGGGTTCTTTGCGTAAAGCAGGTATTAAGAGGAATCCTTCGTTGGATGAGAGTTCGGTCGAATAGTCCTAATGTTCAGGTGAGCAGTATCCCTTTAGCTAGGTGAGCTCATATTTGTAGAACCTCCACGGCCAAGTTGCCTTTAATTAATTTGAAAACTATGTTCTATAATTATTAAGAGTCGTTTTAGATTCGATCTGATTCGATGCCGAGCGTTAACCCTTCATCGAATATTTTCAATGTCTTTTTACAACTTTCTCTTTTAACCTCTTTAATTAACTAAAACCTGACAAGCTGTTTTGGGTAAAATAATAGTCCCTCCGGAAGGAGTAGAAATAGACAACAGGCCCCGATAATAATATGACCTCGGTATTCCCCAGAATATCGAGTACTACCTGCGATAGGTGCACTTGCTTCCTTTCATTAAAAACTCACTTTTTAGCAAGTCTGTGACGTTTGACTTATCGAACCAACCACCTAACTAAGAGTCTGTTCGCGGGCCATCAGGAACCTTAGGTCTGTGTGTACAAAGTCAAGGGTGTGTGTTGCACTTGTATGTTCACATTATAGCATACTTGCATGTCATAGCATAATCATTATATATAACTCCCCGACACCTATTGTATAAAATGTATGAGACACTTTATTCAATAGGCCTTGTAAAATGACCCCTTGGTCTATTGGTTTGAATGTGCATTCCTATAAGTCATGGTTACTTAGTTTACTTTCTGCTACTTTACTTACTCAATTGTTCTTGTGTATACTTATACTGCTTAACTACTACTGCTTACATATACTTTCTCTGTTTATGAACTCATGATTGTCTAGTTCCTCCGCCACCTTCTTACCTTTGTTACTCTCCACCTTCATTACCTTCCCTTTCCTTCTCCCCGCTCGGTGCCTAGGAGACATAGGGGAGGCTTGGGGGATGATAGGACTTAGTCTTTTAGACTAATTGGCGTTGAACAAATCATTTTAGGGGATCGTGGAGCCGAACCAGGAGAAGCAGCCACAGAGGTCGGTGCGCTTGGAGACGGGACAGTCTTGCACGGGATATCAGCCAGTAGGGAAACTGAGTCCCGATCATTAGTAGATATTATAGATTTGCTTCAGCATTGAGTTATTTGTAGTGAGGATTTTGATGTATCGGGCAGGAGCCCTCTTTAGTACTTTACTTTATCTTTTCTGTGGACTGTCCATTCGTGGAGATTTAATATATTTCATGTTATTTTCTGTGGACCAGTATTTGAGTTTTGATGTACTCTTATATTCATTCTACTCTTCTACGATCGGTATGGCCGGCAGGTCGGCGTTTTGTAGTGACTACCTTCTCGAGTGTGTTGGTGTTATCGCAAAGCGACGGTTCTTGGCATAAGACCTCGGTTGTTTAAAATAAAATAAAAATAGGGTCTTACCAGTTCTATTACTAGGCTAGATTAGAGATTATTTTGAGTGCCCCCATCAATCCAGCCATCCAAATGACTTGAAATATTGGATGTGGGTCACTCATACCTATACCCAAAACATATAAAAAATGGGAATTTTTGGAAAACATTTTCCTAAAGTTTTTGTGGAAATTTAATAATCCAGTTATGAATTATTTAAGGGGTCTAATGACCTCTAAACCAACCAAAATTTTGGTGTCTGACTGTTAGGGTTATGGCATGATTATGATAAAAATCCTAGCCTAATTGGGTAATATTTTAATAGGTGTTGGTGAGACCAAAGTGTGGCCCTTTAAGGGTTAGTTAGGGCCAGAGTGAGCTTGGGGAATGGACGGCCAATTCTCAACCAAGGGGTTGGGACTTTGGCCAGATCCCCATGGTTAGTTTTAACACACTTACATGGTGTTTAGGGTGGATTAGGGTGGATTTGCCCTGAGAACCTAGTTCAAACCCTAAGGTTGAACTTTTGGGCTTTGTGAAGGACATGGTTTTTAAAAAAATTATTTTCTAGATTCGGTACGCCTCGTGCAATCGTTAGTGATACCAGGAGGCATTGTCACACACAGAGGCAGAGTCGACAACAATTGTGTCGACACCTGGAGGCAGTGTCGACACACGCTATGTTCTGAATCTACATCAACTGTGTCGACAGACAGGGCTTGTGTCGACACACAGCTGAGTCTATACAAAGTTGATTGCTGATGAATGGTGAAGTGATTGTGTCGACACAAATAATCAGTGTCGACACATTCTCAAGAAGCTGTGTCAAGAAGTTCTGTCGACATCAATGCAACTTTGTTGACACCACCAAAGACTGTGTCGATACTTAAATCACTTGTGTCGACACATATTGATAGATGGTCTCGACACTTTATGATAGACAGACTCGACGCTTTGCTGACAAAGACAAAGGCTCAAGATCTGTTTGATGACTTGATAGCTGTGAGTTACAACAGGTTTACTGAAGCTATCAGACTTGTCAGAAGTTAGTTTTAAACCGGATCAGCCGGTTACCATGGATGAAGTCTATAAATAGATTGATTCAGAAGAAGGATAGATATATAATTAATTGTCACCACTAACACAAGTAGAGATTGATATCTGATCAAGAAAGTACAAGTCACAAAGGTGATCTTCGTAAGAAGATCTAAGAAGACATTCTGAAGTGATCATCCACTCAGATTAAGTCTTAGTTGAATTCAATCTAGAATTCAGAAGTATCTTCAAGAGGTTTGGAAAGAGAGAGTTCCAGCTATTTGATGTCAAGAAGGAGACAATCACAGGTCTCTCAAGAAGCTGATACTGAACTATTCTGTCAAGAAGATTCAGATCTATTTCTAAAATCTAAGGAGAAAGCTGTCAATCAGTGATATTCAAAGGAAATCAACCCAACTAAGTTCAGATTCAAGAAGCTATGAAGAAAGCTAAGATCAAGTTGATTTCAGCCATCAGCCTCTTCAAGAAGCTGATCAAGAAAGTTCTTATCCCTTCTCTCTCAATAGGGGTAAGAGGTTATAAAAATTCCTTATAAAACTTTGTAGGATCTATTCATAGATCTGAGTTATAAGCCTGTTTTTATAAAGGCTGAGTGTAGGAGATTTGTTCTCTGAGTGGTAGGGCTATTTATGCCTGAGTTGTAGGAGAAGGTATTATCTGAGTTGTAGGCCTTGTGGTAAGGGTTAGGTAGGGCTTGTTAGCCTGAGTTGTAGGAACCTTATAGGGTTCTGAGTTGTAGGAATCCTTCTGGATTCTTAGCTGTAGGATCTGAGGATCTGAGTTAAAAGAAGAAGTTAGGCCGAATTTAGCACACTGCTAGATAGGTGAAGGGGGAAAGTGGATGTACCCAGACCTTGGGGAACCACTATAAATTCTGTGTGCAATCTGTAAATTGTGTAGCTGTAGAATCTATGATTGGGTGTGCTGAGTTTGCTGCAGAATTTTTTGTTCTATATTACAACATTGTAGATATATTCTGCTTTAAGTTAAAACAAGAATTAGTACCTATTCACCCCCCCCCCCCTCTAGGTGTTTAGGTAGCCTTGAAAGTACAACTATCACAACTAGCTACCAAGCTCTCCTTTTCTCTAAGACACCAACTCTTAGCCAAACCCTTTAGCTTATAGGAGGCTATCATCACTCTCTGATCATTTGTAATACCAGAGTACAAGAACATCTCCTCCATGGAGATCAGCCAATCGTCTATAATAATGAAATTTGCCTTCCCATCATAAGTAGGAGGACTAAGTCTCTGAAACTGCGAGATAAATGCCATCTCTGTTGGCACCACCACTGGAGATCTCAGGGGTGTAGGAGGAGGAATGATGTAGGCGTACACGTTTGGACAGAAATATAATTACGGACGGGCATGACTAGCTCTCTACGAACCAAATTCAACACTCGCATAATCGATCTACGCGGCACCACGTAATTAATGTTATCAATTTGATACAATCGTACGGTTAGCCAAACCGATAGGGATCGAACAAGGGCTATAGGCAAATGTTCTTTCTGGCTAAAGGGACCTACAGGATCCGATCGAGTGGTGTTGTACCAAAAGAGATCTACCGAATAAAACACGATCCAGAAAAGGTAGATCTCTCCCAACAATAGAAAAACGAGGGCTCGCCAAACCCATTTTATGAAAATTAGATCAATCAAGAAAAGACACAATACAATGAAAGTTATCCACGATATTTTCTATGCTATCAAAATTAACGACAAGAAAAATCCACCACAAGATTATCTAAGAAAAGAAAAGCTCGAGAGTGGAAATTATCGTTACCAAACCGGAGTGGATGATTCCAGATTTCTCGGCGAGGATCTTTCTTCAACAGCTCCACCGGAGTAACGCCGGTAGGAGAGAAACTTGCCCGCCTTCGTCGCATCACGCTGGAGTTAGAAATCCACCACGAGGAGGTCTTCTAGATTTGGCAACAAATATATATAAATATGGTAGGAGAGAGCAAATATGGTAGGTTTTAGGGCTTAATATGGAAGGTGGTGGTCGAATTAGGAAGGGGATGAAGAGGGGGGTCAGACTTGTCGGTGTTGGTGGTTGGCGGCTAGGATTTTGTGGAAGATGGAGGGGCTCGGGTTGTGATGAAGGGGGGTGGTCGGTTTTGGAGAGGGTTGGCCGGGTCGGTGAGAGGAGGAGGAGGCCGGTGGCTTGTTGGGTGGAAGTGGTCGGTTTTCTTTATAGAGGAAGAGGAGGGCTCGGGTAGCAAGAGGAAGAGGGAGATATGAAGGAAGGAGGAGGAGGAGAAGGGAGTTCAGCCAAGAGAGGAGGAAGAGGGGAAAATTCGGCCAAGGGAAAAAGAGAGGGCGATTCTCTAGATTAGGGATTTCAAATTTTCATTCATTCACTAGTTAAAATATGAAACATACATGCCTATATATAGGCTACACCACTCAATCTCCTCCTAAGAAAATTAAACCACTCATGATCGCTATTTGCACCCATCATGACATAACAATTACAATAATTAAGAACATGAAATAAAAATAACAAATGATGGTTATAAGCACCCATCATACATAAAATGAAAATAACATTGCGACATAAAAATACCAAACAAAGAAATGACTTATTAATTAATATTAATTTATTAATAATTATTATTATTAATTAATAATATATGGGTTTGCTTCATGGACGACTATTATGCCGACGGTCCGCCTGGTCGCCCACAAGCATGCCGTCGCCGTCCTCGAAATGTTGTGGCCTGTTGTCTCCATCAATCCTCCCCCGCTCAAAAGTACTCATCACCGAGGAGTTGGTCTGAGAGTACCGGTGCAGGAGAGCATCATTCATAAGAGACACGTAACAGTGAATAGCACCACTTGGAGAAGAGAGCACTTCAACCTGGAGTATCCTTTCATGCAAAATGTTTGTCCTGGGGACCCTTGGAAAAGCATTAGGCAATAAAGGAAGAAAAGTTTCAACATCAACTACCAACGTACCTCCAGTAAAGACCGAAGAAGAGAGCGATCCAAGCACAAACTTACTACCCAAACCATAAGAGAACGAAGTGGAACCAAACAAACAGGCAGATAATTCAAGTGGGGGAGAAACATGCAGCGTTAAATCAGAAACATTAAAAATAGGGGTATTACCCCAGTCAGTGGAAAACCTCAAAAGAAATGTGTGTTCTCTTAATTTCATTAATGTCCGCAAAAGGGGCAGCTCGCCAACTCGCCAACTTTTTATAGTACCAGAAGGCAACCGTTCAGGGACGAGACGCACCAAAACAAAATCGCCAATTATACCTTAAGATTCCCTTTTATGTTAGCTAGCAAAAAATTGATAAGGTTTTTGTGACGTGGATAGCGTTTCACTAAAGTTCTTAAGTAAATAAAATTCATTGCGAGCATCATCATGCACAAACGTACTTAGTGCATTCGATGGTAACTGAACGACATAAGGCGGTACCAACGGAACACAATCTGGTGGCGCCGAGGGAATCTCATCAGGAGGCACTATAAGCGGCCCTTTCCTAAACGTATAATTCGATAAATGATTTTCTTTAAAATTCATGGAGGATAAAATTAGGATAAAGGAAATAGTCGCCACAGAAATAAAATCTAAAACATCCGAGGGTGTGACAAACAATGGACTCGTAGAGTAATAGGCTGTCAAAGGGGACATGTCCAAAGGAGGAGCTAAGTCATTCTCAACGTCGAAACACGAGTTTAACGTCCAAGAAAGATCACCCGGTTGCAAGCCATTAAAGTCATATGAAAATTCAAACAATGGATTCGCCGTTACAGAAAATTCGTCCGACATGTCTACCAATTCATTAGATATATCATGTAAATTAGAATCAGTGGTCGGGTCATAGGTCGGCAACAATAATACGTGATCTGGAGGCACTAACGGGACCTCATCTAGGGGTACTGGCAGAATGAACTCAGGGGGCACCGTAGAACTCCTGAAATCAATCGTACCATACTAATGTCCTAAATGATCAGTACGTCGAGTCAACGGGTAAGGGGGATGAGTCGGTAAAATCAAACCCGGGGTACAATCCAAAAATTCGTCCAATAATGCAACTTTCTTGCTTACAATTCCTTCTGACACACTATCCAAGTTATTTAATTTAGAATCAATTATGGTCTCAGACAAGGGTAAATTTGAGCTCGACGGAAGCTTTAAATCAAGAACGTCAGATAAAGGTGTTTGCATTATAGAAATATCGTTCGGGCTCATAGCATTAAAATCATCCAAGCTTAACTCGCTCACCAACGGTAAGTCTTCCCAATCAGTCGGAACGTCCAATATATCAGGATCATCAGAACAGTCCTCAAAATATCTCGGTCTAAGAGGAACCAGCTCGAGTCTGAACAGATCATCTCCTGAGTCACTACTAAGTAAACTCTAATCAGTTAAAATGCCAACCGACTCAGGTGCAATCTTAGCAGGAGTCACCGTAGGCTCCAAAATGTCGTCGACGGGGAGTGGAGATGATTCCTCAGTTGTGGAATCCTCATCAAGGTCACTAGGGTAACCAATATCCTCATCGTCGCTATAATCATCAGGGATAACAGCCTCGTCCTCAATGACAGGCACCATCCTAGGCCTTTCCTTTGGCTCATCAGAGGAGTCAATAACTAGAGCAGGCAACACACGGGAAGACTCAAAAGGTTCTATGGGCGTAATCATGGGAGGACACTCAATAGAACCAAGATCGGATACGCCAATAGACTCAAAGGTAATAATCTTCTAACGTGAGTGAACCTTTCTCCTAGGAGGTCAGTGCTTCTCAATCTCCAAAGCCGTACTAAAGGTGATGTCTAGGTCAGTGTGACAATAATGTAGTAATTTACACTGGATGTAGGGGTCTAACCCCCTACGAAACCTAGAAAGGGTGACCTCAGGCAACTCTTTCACACCGCTTCTAACAGTCACGTCCTTAATGAACTTCATATAATCTGAGACCGACTTATTCCCTTGTTGAAGGGGAGCCAAATCTTCAGTTATGTGCCATTTGATCTGGGCATTTGGTTTATAGTAAGTCCTACAGGTTGGTATGGAACTAGTGTCATAACGATACTCACTCACAGGCTTGGTGTTGGTAGTACGGAGATAGGCGGGATCAAATTGATCCGATAGGAGGCTACGCATCGCCTACCAATTATGTTGATAACCATCAACACGACGCTCTTCGTTCATAAAAAATAACTAGGCCTGACCTATTAACCGCTCTCGGGCAAAGTGAATCTTTTGGGGTCATCCCATCCGTAACACTTAAAATGAAGTTCTATACCCTTAAGCCAATCCCTAAAAATTTTAGGACACCCTAAACCGTCATACGTGGGGGTCCTAACAAACGTGGGAGGATAAGTGTGGGAATGAGTAGCATGTACGTCATAAGCCATCTTAGCGCGAACTGGGGAGAAAAATTCACCCGGACTTAGTGCATGTGCAAGAAAAAGGGTACCAGGACAACTTAACTCTAACGAAAATGAAATTGTTCCTGCTTAACCACTAGGGTCTTAAATATGATAAAATAGGTTTTTTGCTGGAAAAATATGAGGATCATTAAAAATTTTTGCTGGATTTTTTTTACTGAGAAAATAAAAATCAAGGCCGCTATTGGCACACCAAATACTAAATTTTCAAATTAATTAATAAAAATAATAAATCATGAAACTTTTTTTTTGTTTTCTTACTAATAATTAGATGTAGAAATTCCAGAAATTTTAAATTTTATATTTTGAGAAAAATTAACATGTTTAGACCGCTATTTGCAGACCACTAATATTTTTTTGTAATTTGGAGAAAAATTTGAAATTTGGAATTTGAAATTGCAAATTTGAAATTTTTAATTTTATTATTTGAAATTTGAAATTTGAAATATTGAAATTTTAAATTTTAAATTTTAAATTAGAAATTTGAAATTGGAAATTTGAAATTTGAAATATAAAATTTCAAATTTCAAATTTGAAATTTCAAATTTTTGAATTTCAATGCATTTCATGAAAACTTATCTTCTAAATATTGATCTGCAACGAAACGGGTGAGTGCGTACGTACGTGCCATATAAGAGGTGGAGGAGTGCCAATTAGGAAATTGACGAGAACCTCCCTCTGATACCAAATTAATGTAGGCGTACATGTTTGGACCGAAATATAATTACGGAGGCGCACGACTAGCTCTCTACGATCCAAATTCTACACTCACACAATCGATCTATGCGGCACCACGTAATTAATGTTATCAATTTTATACTAGCGTACGGGTAGCCAAACCGATAGGGATCGAACAAGGTCTATAGGCCAATGTTCTTTCCAGCTAAAGGGACCTACACGATCCGATCGAGCGGTGTTGTACAAAAAGAGATCTACCGAATAAAACACGATCCAGAAAAGGTAGATCTCTCCCAACAAAAGAAAAATGAGGGCTCATCAAACCCTTTTTACGAAAATGAGATCAATCAAGAAAAGACACAATACGGTGAAAGTTATCCACGATATTTTCAAAGCTATCAAAATTAACGCTGAGAAAAATCCACCACAAGATTATCTAAGAAAAGAAACGCACGAGAGTGGAAATTATCGTTACCCAACCAGAGTGGATGATTCCGGATTTCTCGGCGAGGATCTTTCTTCAACGGCTCCATCGGAGTCACGCCGGTAGGAGAGAAACTCGCCCGCCTTCGTCGCATCACGCTGGAGTTGGAAATCCACCACGAGGAGGTCTTCTAGATTTGGCAACAAATATATATAAATATGGTATGAGATGGCAAATATGGTAGGTTATAGGGCTTAATATGCAAGGTGGTGGTCGAATTAGGAAGGGGATGAGGTGGGGGGGTCGGACTTGTCAGTGTTGGTGGTTGGAGGCTAGGATTTTATGGAAGATGGAGGGGCTCGGGTTGTGATGAAGGGGGGGTGGTCGGTTTTGGAGAGGGTTGGCCGGGTTTGTGAGAGGAGGAGGAGGCCGGTGGCTTGTTGGGTGAAAGTGGTCGGTTTTATTTGTAGAGGAAGAAGAGGGCTCAGGTAGCAAGAGGAAGAAGGAGATATGAAGGAAGGAGGAGGAGGAGGAGAAGGGAGTTCAGCCAAGAGAGGAGGAAGAGGGGACAATTTGGCCAAGGGAAGAAGAGAGGGAGATTCTCTAGATTAGGGATTTCAAATTTTCACTCATTCACTAGTTAAAATATGAAACATACATGCCTATATATAGGCTACACCACTCAATCTCCTCCTTAGAAAATTAAACAACTCATGATGGCTATTTGCACCCATCATGACATAACAATTACAATAATTAAGAACATGAAATAAAAATAACAAATGATGGTTATAAGCACTGATCATACATGAAATGAAAATAACCATGCGACATAAAAATACCAAACATAGAAATGACTTATTAATTAATATTAATTTATTAATAATTATTATTATTAATTAATAATATATGGGTTTGAATTCTGGACGACTATTATGCCGATGCTCCGCATGGTCGTCCGCAAGAATGCCATCATCATCCTCGAAATGTTATGGGTCATCGTCTCGATCAAGGAACAGCTAACCCCCCTGCAGGGCCTTGCACTCCCTGATTCTGCCCTGCCACAACTGCCACCAGAGACTAGATCTGGGCTCGCATCTCCACCATCTTCCTGTTCAAGGAATCGCTACTCTGTCGCAGGCTCTCGATCACTGCATCATTCTGCGCTCCAGATGACTCACCCTCAGACAGGGGGGTCGATCTAGTCGAAGGGTGTCTCGCCATCCTAAAATCATAACAACATTAGTCAGATCCTAGTACCATAGCTACTACTAACTATAAGTACAAACAATACATACATAAATATGAACTTAAATCGGGCATGCATGTACTTATATTATTTTTGACTCAAAACTTATGTGTGTACATATGTCATCCTGCCAGTCTTTAGCTTGGCACGTTGTGCTTCTGCAATGTTATGCTATGCATGTTTGTGCAATGCATTCTAAAAAGGCCCTAATACATGTTATGAGCCGCGTACACATGAAAATGTTATGCATCCCATACTACATAACATTCTCATGCAACGAAAACAAAATGAGCTAGTCGTAGCCATGTGGTGAGGTTATGCATCCCATACTATATAACCCTGACATGTTTCCCCTTTGGTGGATCCATATACGAACAAATATTATGGATCCCATACTACATAATATGCCCTGTATACTTCATGTTATGCTATGAGTGTAGTGTTCGTGCTTTTGCCAAGACATGTTGATGACATATCAGTGTGTGAATGACATGATGCTAAACTGCTAATACAATCAAAAGGGAAGGTTGCCCGACTAACTTGTCAAGCAACCTCCCTCTGATACCAACTGTCACGACCCACATTTCCTCCAAATTTAAGAAGCCTCAGAGTATGAGAAAACAAGCATCGTGATGCCACGTCGAGCAGGGGATAACTGTCGACGCTCAGGCGAACACCATCAACTAGACTATGAAAATTAATAAGTTTAATGATTAGAAAATCGTTTACATTTTAAAGGCCGTATCCCTCGGCTCAGTGGATCATCTAGTCCACAATTTAAAAACAATACTTATACGCTGCGGAAAATACTTTTTTCAGGTTTGACATCCTAAAAGAGTGCATAAGTGCACCTAGCGGACAACTTATACTATGCAGGACCCTACATTTAATTTATACTATATATAGGAAAATGATTTTTTTACGTTATTTGGAAAATAGTTGTTTAGTTTTATAAAACATGCTGATCATGAGATATACTTATAATAGTGTTTTTAAGTTTACAAGTAACTAGCAACCTAGCATAAATAATCCCAAGAGCAAGTATACTATCTCCAGAAAAGGTAGCAGCAAAAAAATAACATATCTAGTATCAAGGTAAAACAATCAATGGGTGCCAACAAACTAACACGAACCCACTGGCAAGTATGTATGTCTGTAAGAAAGAAACATAAAACTACCTCACAAGACCAAGGGACTGATCCCCACAGTACAAGAGACCACCAGCAAAAGCACAGCACAACTAGCCGCCTAATCGGCTACTAACCAGAACCTGAGGCATTCATAGAAGAAATGAATACCTCAGCAAGCAAAACAAGTAAGCTGTACGGAAATGTTAATCTAAAAATAAGCAAGAAGAGTAATTAAACCGTAACAAGCACCATTGTCGAAGGCAATACAAAAAGGAAAATGCAGTATGTGGGAGGAAATAGCAACAACCCTGCCAAAAATCCTGCAGAGTTTACAAGGCTACCATGAGCCCAAACATTGCAAATTACAAAGAAAGAAACGTCTAACACCCTAAGTTGTGAGAGATGGCAGTAGCAAAAATAACACGGATCAGGGTTGGAGTGAAACTCAGTCCCCCAACCACTATTTCCAAGAAACAAAGCTCAAGGGTCTACATGTAAAAGCACTAGGGACCTCCCACCAACTCGCCCAGCCCATACCTGGAACAAGATAAAAGGGTGGCCACAGCTAAGTCACACAACTTCACCCCTATTAAGAGCTTCAAACCACCACTACTAACCACAACCCATGATTCGGCCTTTGGGAAAACATAGCCGACAAGGGACCTCAGAATCAAGGAGATTCACTCGGGAGAGTAAATCAAAGTAAGGAAAAAACGTTGAGATGGCTCAACACGGCATGGAGTTGAGTGATCCCCACTCACTCAACGCCTAAACAGACCGTGGCGTTGAGTGAGTTAACCTCACTCAACGCCAAAATAGCTATGGAATTGAGTGAGGTTCACTCACTCAACGCCTTTCGCAAGACTGGCTGTGGCGTTGAGTGAGCTAACCTCACTCAACGCCAAAATAGCTATGACGTTGAGTGAGGTCCACTCCCTCAATGTCTTCAGCAACACAGGATGTGGCGTTGAGTGAGCTAACCTCACTAATGCCAAAACAGCTACGGCATTGAGTGAGGTTTACTCACTCAACGCCTTAGCACTTAGCTGCAAAAACAAACTGTGGCGTTGAGTGAGTCCACCTCTCTCAATGCCAAAACAGCTTTGGCGTTTAGTGAGGTCGACTCACTCAACACAAAAATACTTAACTGCAAGAAAGGGATGCGGCATTGAGTGAGCACGCCTCACTCAATGCCTAAACCGCCATGGCATTGAGTGAGGCCCACTCACTCAACGCAATCCGACATAACGCGCAGATTGGATGCGGCGTTGAGTGAGTCCGCCTCACTCAACGCCTAGACAGCCATGGCGTTGAGTGAGGTCGACTCACTTAATGCCACAACACTTAGCCGAAAAAGAACAGACCAAGAGTCTGTGGCGTTGATTGTGTGCACCACACTCAACGCCAAGACCAAGCAGACTCAGCGTTGAGTGTGTGCACCACACTCAACGCCAAGTCCAAGCAGACCCGGCATTTAGTGTGTGCACCATACTCAACGCCAAGTCCAAGCAGACCCGGCATTGAGTGTGTGCACCAAACTCAACGCCAAGCCCAAGCAGACCCAGCGTTGAGTGTGTGCACCACACTCAACGCCAAGCCCTGAATTATTCTAATCAGCATGTCTAAGTTCAGGGAAGGCTTCTACTACAGCCACTACATAGGCAAGCACATATTCATCCCAACCCGAGCCTAAGCAAGACAGATTTGTAACATCCCATTTCCAACTAGACCCCTGGGAGTGTTTTTGTCTTAACAAACACTAAGATGCCCAAGAATTGAAGTTTATTGACCAAGATTTCGAGTCAAGGGGTGGTCACGCCTGTGACCGACCCGTCACGCCCGTGACCTAGGCGTGACCCCTTCGATGATCGTCGACCATAGGAAGACGATCGACGAGCTCAGAAATTTCAACATGGGCCTAACACACTCGTGACCGATCTGTCACGCCCGTGACCTTGGAATGGTATAGAGTGAGCTAAGCTCACTCAACACCATAGTCTGGATGGCGTTGAGTGAGCTTAGCTCACTCAAAGCAATAAGCGGGATGGCATTGAGTGCGTTGAGTGGACTCAATTCCATAAGTTGAATGGCGTTGAGTGCACTGACTGCACTCAACGCCATCTAGTGTCGTCTAGTTGGCATTTAGTGAGCTTAGCTCACTCAATGTCGTAGACTGGATGGCATTGAGTGAGCTTAGCTCACTCAACACCGTAATCTATCATGCGGGATGGCGTTGAGTGCACTCAATGCCATAAGTGGAATGGAGTTGAGTGCACTGACCGCACTCAACGCCATTTGGTGTTGTATGGATGGCTTTGAACTCAATGCCATAATCTGGATGGAGTTGAGTGAGCTAAGCTCACTCAACGCCATCGTTTAAAAGGGCATATTCTGGATGGCGTTGAGTGAGCAGAGCTCACTCAATGCCATAATCCGGATGGCATTGAGTGAGCTGAGCTCACTCAACGCCATAGTATAGGAGGCCATTCTGGATGGCATTGAGTGAGCAGAGCTCACTCAACGCCGTATCTGGGATCGAGTTGAGTGAGCAGAGCTCACTCAACGCCGTAGCTTTGATGGCGTTGAGTGAGCTGAGCTCACTCAATGCAATTGTACTTAGAATTTTTCTTCCATTTTATTTCTAGCTGTTTGCTAGTTCAACTGAACCGGGCCGGTCTAGGGAGTGGGCCGTTTTCTCCTATTAAGACTTAATAAAGTCTTACATAATTTAATGTTGACCGGTCAAGTGTGCCACGTGGACTGACGGTTTTGCAAAAGGAGCAGTTACGGCCATGGCCGAGCCCCGGCCTTCATGGCCAGTAATGGCACTTGATGTCGTGGCCTTCCCCCTCCCCTTTTACGGCTGGATCCAACTCCTCTAGGGAAGAGGAGGAGTTTCCAGCCGTTAGCTTGGCTGGATTTAGACGTTTCAGCCCCCCCTCCACAATGGCCGACCCAAGCTTTAATGGACAAATAATGTCCATTGAAGCTTTGGCCGTTCCCCCACCTTGACCAAGGTTTTTAACACCCTCATAGGCCCAAGAGGAGGTTTTCCCAACTTTTAGCTGAAGTTTTCGAGCCTCCCACTATGCTATTGAGAATTCCAGCGACGCCACCACCGCACCAATGGCATCCCGACGGTCCGCACGCCTCCAGCCCCCGAACAAGGTCCTCCCCTCCTCTCTTTCTACGGGTAGATCTTAGAATTCTTTAGGTTTGATTATTGAGCTCAACAGAGCTCGATTGGAAGAGCTCCTCTTCCTAATTTCCACAAAACTTGGGCTTGGGTTCGCCGGATTCCGCCTCTCCGGCGGCTGCGCCGCCGCTCGACGATGGCCACCACCTCAACGGAGGTGGTGGTGGCGGTGGCTGGCCAGGGTGGAGGCTTGACGGCCGGCAACTGTGCTTGGAAGTAGCTCCAGGTTAGGCAAATCGTGGCCTTTGGCTAGAGGAGGAAGACGATGCCAGGGTCCTTAGATCCTGCTTCAAGATCTGTGCATTTAATTAAGCTTTTATTTTATATGCATTTTTCTGTATTGAAATAACAGCCACCTTAAATAAATTATAAAAAATACTTAGGGGCTTTTTATGAAGAAATGACCAAAATGAAATTTTTCACCCTGTGGGTCTACTATATTTTAAAATTTATTTGGGTCAATTTGGTCAACTGGTTTGACCGAAGCACCTCTTTTGGTGGGATCTATACCTAGAGCTAGGCAGAGACTAAAAGGTGTGCCCACCCTTATCCCTTGACCAAATGATCTGAAATTTTGGCAAGGAGTCTACCCTAGCTATACCTAGGGCCTGTCCAAAAATGGGAATTTTTGGAGAATGTTTTCCTAAATTTTTTAGAAAAATTTAATAATCTTACGAAAAATTAATTAGTTTTCTTAATGACTTCCAAACCCTCCCAAATCTTAGTGAGTTGTCCATGGGTTTATCATGAGGCTCTGTATAATTATTCATCTCATTTGTAGATGTTTTAGGTAGGAAATGTAAAAAACCTAAGCAATGCCCTATTAAGGGGGTTTTAGGTCTGAAGTGAACTTTGAGATTTGGGTGGTCAGATCACCTCAACGGAGGCTGAGATTTTTACCACTGACTAGGAATGCCCTCTAGCACCCCCTCATGGATTTTGAGGTGGTTTGGGGTAGATTTTCCCTAGGATCTAAGGCCAAACCCTAAGGATGGCTCTTAGTGGCTTGTGAAGGGCAAGTTGTCAAATGACCTGCTTATGATTTGAAACTTGGTAGATAGAATTCTAGGGTAGCTAGAATCCTTTGGTAGTAATCTAAATAGATTTTAAGGTAAATAAGTCCCTCAAAACCCTAACCCTAATTTAGGGCACCAAAATTGTAGAGATTTAAAATTTCACTAAAACTCACTGAACAGTGATGAGATTTGGGTAGAGTGGTTTTTAGGTTTAGTACAAGCTCTGGAGATTTTATTATGAATTTAGGATCATTATTTTGGTTACTTCATTAACAATGTAGTAGTCTGTATTATTTGCTTAGAAATTTATTATGGAGGAAATTTTTTCTGGAAATTGATGAACTCTAGGCAGAGAACTTTTATTATGATGATAAAGCTCTGTGAATTTTGATGGAATTTTTAGAAGTTTAATTCTAAGGCTTGCTTCATTAAGTGTTATTTCCCATGAAAACTTAGTTAAATCTATTTTGATTTCTAGCAAGACTGTAAAATTATGATCTTTACACAATGACTTTTTCTGTACCGTATTAATACTCAGTGATTTTTCTATAATTTTATGATGAGTAATTTCAGTACTTCCTTCTTTACTTAGGATTAATGGGATTATAATGGATAAATCAATTAGAGGTTAAATACTTTCTATAAAATCATTAAAATTAGTATTTGATGATACCTTGCTGTTATTTAGTGATCATAATTTTTGGGTGACCATTACTTAAGAAGATCATGTAGTTCATGTTTAAAATTACCCATGGCCAATCTTTGGGAAAATTAAATAAATATCAGTTTAATTAGGAAAATTATAAATTTCTTGATTTAGGCTAATTATGTCATGATAGACCTCCAGTAAATATTATAGGAGATTCGAAAGACAATTTAGAGTACCCCCCTTATATACCTAATGTAGCTTAGGATGATATGCATATAGTAAAACCACAGAAACTGAACTAGACTGGGTAATGAACCTGGGGAGATGGAATTTTTGTAGTTTGCTGGTTTGGATAGGGAGGGTTAAGTTAAGTTCATTATTGGAAGTCAGGATGAGTAGAGTGTGAGATTGACTAGTGTTATGTGGCGTCCGGGTCGACGAAAGATCATCCTCCCCGGTAGGAGAGGAAAAGTCTTAATACTCTAGGGCTAGATCTGTAACGCCCCCGATTTTTCTGCGATTATTTTAGTCCTCGTTTAGCGTTATGTCGATGCATTTTCTTGGATTGTGCCATCTGTGGAGTGTGTTCTTAACTCTTTAGAATTGGGTGCCCTATTTTGTAGCCTGTTGGCTAGACCTCCCTAGCAAGCCGAGTCGTTTTGGGTGACCCGGTGTGGCCTCTCGAGGGATGCTTGTGTTTTGGCTTCAGAAGGGTATAACTCGAGTTCTGTTCGTCAAAAGTTAATTTCGACTTCGTCGTTGTGTTCGTAGCGTGGATATTTAGCTACGGTGCGAATTTCGTCGAATTTCGAGGTAATTCGGTTTTCGTGTCATTTTGGGTGTGCCTTAAGTAAAATCTAATTAGAAGCCCTTTTTAATTAAGTGAACCGGTGGCTTAGGAGGCAGTTAGGTTGAACCATCATGGCTAAGCTTATATAAAAGCCCTAATTAGAATCAGCAGCCCATTCTTCTTCTTCCCGAAACCACTGTTCCTGTTTCGCGGAAAGTAGAGGCGTAAGCGACTGTTAGCCCTAGCCTTCGGGCGGCGATTCCGGGAGTGTTCGTGGACGGATTTCGATTCCTAAAGTGGCGTTGTCTTGCTCTCGCTGAGTTCTACGTTTCGACGGTAAGAGGTTTGATTTTCGGGGAGTTTTAGGAGACTTGGATTTTCGGTTTCTTATGCTTTTCTGCAATTAAAGTGCGGGTTTTCTTGTTTGGTCCTGCTCCTTCTAGTGCAAAATGAAGAGGAGGGAAGGCCGACCAAGCTTCGCCGGAAATCGAGGCAAGTGGTATTCTTGCCCTTGCCATTGTTGTTCTTTTGATATTCTAGATTGTTTCCCGGTTAGCCCTAGGGTAGAAACCAAGCATATTCTGTTTTACCTTGCAGAATTTAGGGCTTAGATTCGTCTATGAGCCCCCTCCTTGTGCTGTTTTGCTCAACCCGATGGTTGTTATAACCATTTAGACTCCAGATTTATAGTTCTACTTGGGTGCTTTTGCGGGTGGAGCCGAGAGAGAGATTGAGGGAGGTTGTTGTGGTAGGGTTCTTGTTAGAACTAGTCTTGGTAGACTCTCGGGTTTTGGTTTCGAGTGTAGTGCACACACTCAAAGCCAAAAGCCGCCCGGACTTGGCATCGAGTGTGGTGGACACACTCAAATCCATAGTTCGGTTTGTTCTTTACGGCTGAGTGCAGGGGTGATTGAGTCAGAATATCCGTCTAAGTCAAAATCGACGAGAATCATCCTTGATTCCCGCCGATTTCGACGTGATTCCCCCCGATCGGCGAGAATCATCCTTGATTCCCGCCGATTCGGCGAGAATCATCCTTGATTCCCGCCGATTCGGCGAGAATCATCCTTGATTCCCGCCAATTCGGCGATAATCATCCTTGATTCCCGCCAATTCGGCGCGAATCATCCTTGATTCCCGCCGATCGTCGAGAATCCTTCTTGATTCTCGCCGATTCGGCGAGAATCATCCTGCATTCCTGCCGATTCGGCGAGAATCAGTCGGCATTCTCGCCGACCTCCTCTTGTTGGCGTTAGCTTAGGGTTTTCCTGCGGAAATGAACTTTGGAGTAGAGTGAGTTGACCTCACTCAACGCCAAAGCTACTTTGGCATTGAGGGAGGTAGACTCACTCAACGCTACTGATGGGATTTGTTGTTTTGGCTGAAGGCGTTGAGGGAGTGGACCTCACTCAATGCCATAGCTATTTTGGCGTTGAGTGAGGTTAGCTCACCCAACGCCGCTGCCTCTTTTGCTGAAGGCGTTGAGGGAGTGGACCTCACTCAACGCCATGACTGTTTTGGCGTTGAGTGAGGATAGCTCACTCAATTCCAGAGCTGATCTTGCAGAGGGCGTTGAGTGAGTGACTCTCACTCAACGCCATGGATGTTCTGGCGCTGAGTGAGGCTAACTCACTAAACGCCAAGGTCTGGTTAGGAGCTGAGTGGGTCCACTCAACGCCGAGCCGTGTTGATTAACTTCAACACTATTTCTCTTTCCTCGATTTACGTTCCCGAGTGATTTCCTTTATTATATTTGTAGTTTCCTTGTCGGCCATGTTTTTCTTTCCTAATGGCCGAATCGTGGGTCGTGGTTAGTAGTGGTTGTTTGAAGCTCTTCATGGGGGAGGTGTTGTGTAATTTAGCCAAGGCCACCCTTATTCTTCTATTTTGCTCCATGTACGGGCTGGGCAAGGCGTTGGAAGGTCCCTTGTGCTTTCACATGTAGACCCTTGAGCTTGTTGGCTTGGAAATGGTGGTTGGGGGACTGAGTTTGCCTCCAACCTGGATCCATGTTGTTTGTTTTTGCTACTACCATCTCCCACAGCTTAGTGTGTTAGAAGTTTCTTTCTTGGTAGATTGCAGCACTTTGGGCTCTTGGTAGCCTTGTAGACCCTGCAGGATGTAGTTTCTGGGTAGGGTTGGTGTTATTTCCTCGCATGTAGTGCATTCCTTGTTGTCTTGCTTTGGGCAGTTGTGACTTTTTCTGCTGTGTGTTTTCCTCTTTTATTTATTCTCTGGTTTACACTTCCATGCAGTTTTTCTTTGTTTTGCTTGCTGAGGTATTCTTTCTTCTTTTGAATGCCTCAAGTTCTGAGCAGTAGCCAGTTTAGTGGCTAGGTTGTGGTGGTGTTGCTGGTGGTCTCTTGGACTTTGGAGATTCTGTTGCTTTGTTAGTGGGGTAGTTTTCCTGTACTTTTCTTACAGACATACGTATTTGCCTGTCGGTTCGTGCCAGGTTGTTGGCGCCCACTGGTAGTTTTTACCTCTGTACTAGATATATTACTTTTGCTGCTACCATTTTCTGGAGATAGTCTATTTGCTCTGGGGAGGATTTATGCTAGGTTGCTAGTTATTTTAAAACTACAACTATTATTATTATAAGTACATCACATGATCAGTATGTTTTATAAAAGTAAATTACTATTTTCCAAACAACGTATAAAGATCGTTTTTTTTATATATATAATGTAAATTAAATGTAGAGTCTGGCAAACCATAAGTGGTCCTCTTAGGGCTCTTATGCACCTCTTAGGATGTCAAACCTGAATAAAGTATTTTTCCGCAGCGCTTAAGTTTAGTTTTTAACTGTGGAGTAGGTGATCCACTGAGCCGAGGGATACGGCCTCTAATATATAACTTATTTTCTAATCATTAAACTCATGAATTTCTTTCATAAAGTGTAGTAGATGGTTTTTCCTAAGCGTCAGCAGTTATCCCTTGCTTGACGTGGCATCATGACGCGCGTTTTCTCATACTCTGATATTTCTTTAATTCAGAGAAAATGCGGGTTGTGACAGTTGTTATCAGAGGGAGGTTGCTTGACAAGTTAGTCGGGCAACCTTCCTTTGATTATTTTCGTAGTTCAGCATCATGTCATTCACACACCAATATGTCACGAACACGTCTTGGCAAAAGAACGAACACTACACTCATAGCATAACATAAAGTATACGGGGCATATTATGTAGTATGGGATGCATAATATGTGTTCGTATATGGATCCACCATAGGGGCAACATGTGAGGGTTATTTAGTATGGGATGCATAACCTCACCACATGGCTGCGACTAGCACGTTTTCTTTTCTTCGTTGCATGCGAATGTTATGTAGTATGGGATGCATAACATTTTCATGCATACGCCGATCATAACATACATTAGGGCCTTTTTAGAATGCATAGCACAAACATGCATAGCATAACATTGCATAAGCACAACGTGCCAAGCTAAAGACTGGCAGGATGACATATGTACACACATAAGTTTTCGAGTCAAAAATAATATAAAATCATGCATTCCCGATCTAGGCACAAGAATTAGTATGGTGGTGGTTAACCATCCAAGGTTAGGGAATAACATCAATTTTTGTAAAAAGATAAACTCCCAGAGCAAGTTTAGCAGCTTTAAGTTCATATCTATATATGTATTGTTTGTACTTGTAGTTGGGTCTAGCCGTTGTATTAGGATCTAACTAGTGTTACTATGAATTTAGGATGGCGAGTCATCCTTAAACTAGATCAACTCCCTTATCTGAGGGTGAGTCATCTGGATCTCAGAATGATGCGGTAATCGAAAGCTTGCGGCAGAGTAGCGAGTCCTTGAGTAGGCAGTTGGTGGAGGTGCGAGCCCAGATTCAGTCTTTGGTAGCAGTTATGGCAGGTCAGACCCAGGGAGTGCAAGGCCCTCCAAGGGGGATTGCTGTTCCTCCCCCTCCTTAAACTAGATCAACTCACTTATGACGGGAAGGCAGATTTCATGGTGTTAGGTGACTAGCTGATCTCCATGGAGGAGATGTTCTCGTACTCAGGGATTGCAGACGATTAGAGGGTGATGATAGCTGCCTATCAGCTTAAAGGTTTTGCTAAGAGTTGGTGGCTGAGAGAGAAGGAGAGATTGGTAGCTGGATTCTCTTGGGAGGTGTTTAAGGAGATGCTGTTGAGGAAGTTCTTACCCTCAGTCGAGCGTGAATGCCTCATGAACGACTTCCTCCATCTGAATCAAAGGCAACTCACGGTGGGTGAGTATGAGATAGAGTTCAGCAAGCTGAGCCATTTTTCCCCAGGATTGGTCAGCATTGAGGCTGATCGAGTTAAGCGATTTCTCAGTGGTTTGAGGAGTGAGGTGCAGCAGTTGACCAGTCCTTATGGGTCAGATACTTATGTAGGAGTAGTATAGGCTGCTCTGAAGGTGGAGGCTATTGAGACCGCGAAGAGCAGAGGACAGCAAAGTAGGAAGGATAAGAGGAAGTCTGTGGAGGAAAAGAAACACCTGGTACCCGGTACGGTTCCTGAAAAGAAGAGCAAAGTGGTGTGCAGTTTCTGTGGCCGGTCAGGCCACCCTATCGAGAGATGTTTCAAGAGGGCAGTAGCTCAGAGGAAGGAGCAGGTTCATGCAATTCAGGGTGCTCCTAGGAGAGATGTCACCTGTTCTGTTTGCAAGCGACCCGGGCATGATGCTGCCTAGTGCTGGTCCAAGGATAAGGTCTATTTTCAGTTTGGGTAGAAGGGACACATCAAGTCTAGGTGTCCTCAAGTCTAGCCTGCCCTTCATGCAGTGCTTCTTCAGGCATTACCTCGACCTCAGCGTGTGGACAAAGAAAAGGGAAAGCTGAACGTGATCTCTTCCTAGGAGGCGCAAGTTTCGACTCAGGTCATCTCAGGTTAGTTGTCTTTCCAACCTGAATGTTTTGTTCTTGTCTTGCTAGAATGTTTGTAGTATTATTGTGGTAGTTCCTTAGTTATATATGTTCCTATAGGGAAGTTTAAGGTGAAGAACCGCTAGGCGCGTGTTCTGTTTGACTCTGGCGCTACCCACTCGTTCGTAGCTAGAGCCTTTGTAGAGCGACATCGGTTGACTTTAGATCGAGTTCGGGATACCTTTCATGTCAAGTTCCCCTCTGGTGAATCTGTGTTGTCAGATTTGGGCGTGTTAGATTGCCCTGTTTTGTTAGCGGGACTTCCTTATGATGGCAGACCTGAAGATGATTGATCTGGAGGACTTCGATGTTATTTTTGGCATGGACTGGCTGTCTAGGTATGATGCAGTCATTCAGTGCAAAGGGAAGCGCTTGGACTTCATCAGGGACGACGGTCAGCCCGGAAGTGTGTATGCAGATCTGAGCCAGGATTCTCCTGTCATTTCTGCAGTATGTGCTCAGAAGCTTTTTCTTTCGGACTGTGTTGCTTGTTTGGTCTCGGTTGTTGGGACCGCTGTTAGTATACCGCGCTTAAAAGAGATTCCAATTGTTCGTGATTTCGCCGATGTTTTTCCTGATGACCTTCCTGGTCTTCCTCCCGAGCGGGATGTTGAGTTTGTGATTGATTTGGAGCCGGGTATGCGTCCTATTGCTAAGGCACCGTACCGGATGGCCCCTCGAGAGTTAGAGGAGTTGCGAGTCCAGTTTGATGAGTTGTTGGCGAAAAGGTTTATCAGGCAGAGTTCGTCGCCTTGGGGTGCTCTTGTTCTATTTGTGAACAAGAAATATGGGTCAATGCGTCTTTGCATCGACTATAGGGACCTGAACAAAGTCACAATTAAGAACAGGTACCCTCTGCCGAGGATCAATGATTTATTTGACCAGTTGCGCGGTAGCACGGTCTTCTCCAAGATTGACCTCCGTTAAGGCTATCATCAGCTTAAGATCCGTGAGACAGATATTCCACGGACTGCATTTAAATCGAGGCATGGACATTTTTAGTTCTTAGTGATGTCGTTTGGATTGACCAACGCTCCACAAGCGTTCATGGATATGATGAACCGGGTGTTCAAGGATTTCCTAGATAAGTTCGTGGTGGTCTTCATCGATGACATGTTGGTTTACTCTCGAAGTGCTGGGGAGCATGAGCAGCATCTGCGCTTGGTTCTATCGGAGTTGAGGAACCATAAGTTATTCGCCAAGTTGAGCAAGTGCGAATTTTGGTTGCCTCAGGTCTCGTTTCTGGGCCACGTGGTGAATGAGGATGGGATCTCGGTTGACCGGGAAAAGATCGCAGCAGTGATGGATTGGAGTAGGTCGGGCATGCCCAAAGAGATCAGGAGCTTCCTAGGGTTGGCCGGCTACTACAGGAGGTTTGTGGAGAGTTTCTCTACCCTAGCTGCACCTTTGACTAAGCTGACTCAGAAGAATGTTGCTTTTGTTTGGAGCAAGAAGTGCGAAGAAGCCTTCCTGGAGTTAAAAAGGAGATTGTGCACTACTCCCATTCTGACCCTGCCTACCGAGGGCGTGGATTATGATGTATACGTGGACGCTTCGCATGTGGGTCTGGGATGCGTATTAATGCAGGTTGGTAAGGTGATTGCTTACGGGTCAAGGCAACTTAAGACTCATGATAAGAATTATCCTACGCATGACCTCGAGTTCGCAGCGGTTATTTATGCATTGAAGCTGTGGAGACACCTACTTTATGGGGCTCAGTGCAAGATCTTCACCGACCATAAGAGCCTGAAGTACGTGTTCACGCAGGAGTTAAATCTACGCCAGCGTCGGTGGCTAGAGTATGTTGCCGATTATGATGTAGAGATCCAGTATCATCCAGGCAAGGCCAATGTGGTGGTCGACGCCCTGAGTCGGAAGACTGGGAAAATCTTTAATCTCTCCGCCGACCGTTTAGTTGAAGAGTTCCTCCTTATGGATATATCAGTGGGATGTTGTGGCTTACAGAGTAGTTTGTCAGTGGTAGAGCCGTCTTGGATTTCTTTGAAAAGACTTCACCAGAAGGACGACCCGGATCTTCTACACTTATTTTCCAGGACTGAGAGAGGAGAGTTGCCGGATTATTCCATCGATGATGCGGGATCTTTGAAGTACCGTAGAAGATTTTGCATCCCCGCTGTTGGGGACATTAGGGGTATGGTTTGTAGAGAGGCTCATGGATCCAGCGTTGCCTACCGTCCAGGATCTACAAAGATGTATCGGGACTTAAAGAAAATTGCCTGGTGGTATGGCATTAAAGGAGATATAGCCCGATTTGTTGCGGAGTGCCACACTTGCAAGTGGGTGAAGGCCGATCATGGAAGGCCTGGTAGCAAGTTGACTCCATTAGAGATCCCGACTTTGAAGTGGGAAAGTATATCTATGGATTTCATCACGGGTTTACCGCGATCCCCGAGGGGATTTGATTCCGTTTGGGTCATAGTGGATAGACTGACGAAGTGTGCTCACTTAGTTCCATATAAGATAGATTACCCTATGAAGAAGATAGTAGAGTTGTACTTGAATGAAGTCATCTGACTGCACGGTGTGCCGGTTAGCATCATTTTTGATCGAGACTCTCGGTTTACTTCTCGTTTTTGGCAGAGTCTGCAGGAGGGTTTGGGTACGGATCTCAGGTATTCTACTGCGTACCACACACAGACTAATGGGTAGACGGAGCGGGTGAATCAGATAGTTGAGTATATGATCCGATGCCATATTTTAGACCACGGTGGAGCGTGGGACGAGCGACTGCGACTTATGGAATTTTCATACAACAATAGTTATCAGGAGAGCTTGCAGATGGCTCCATTCGAAGCCTTGTATGGGAGGCGCTGCAGAACTCCGTTGTTTTGGGCGGAGGCTGGTGAGAGGCCATTGTTGGGTCCTGACGCGCTCGAGGAAATGGAAGTCGCAGTGAATCTTGTTCGAGAGAAGCTTCGTATAGCTCAGGAGAGGTACGAGAAGAACGCCAATCGGCGTAGGTCTTCCTTGGTGTTTTCTGTGGGGGACCTTGTATTTCTTAAGGTTTCCCCGATGGAGGGTGTAAAGAGGTTTGGTAAGAATCGGAAATTGGACCCGAGGTATGTGGGCCCGTTTAAGGTTTTGGAGCGGATTGGCGTGTCAGCTTACAGGTTGGATTTGCCAGCAAACTTCCCAGGTATTCATAATGTTTTGCATGTTAGCCAATTGCGGAAGTGCGTGCGCAGCAGTGGGAAAGTCTTGGACGTTGTGCCCCAGTTGGAGCCCAACCTCTCTTTTGTTGAAGTGTCGGTCCGTATTTTGGATACTCAGGAACGGGTGCTGCGAAAGAAGTCTATTCCGATAGTGAAAGTTCTTTGGAGGAATCAGGATTTGGAGAGCGCGACTTGGGAGTTATAGTCGGCTATGAGGGAGGCTTACCCTCAGCTATTTCCCTGATTAGTTTGGTTTGTGTTTCTTCTTGTAATGTTTGGATTATTACTTTCCTTCTATAGTAGAAGTGTTGTGCGTAATGTTTCGGGACGAAACATTCTTTTAGGGGGAGTGACTGTAACGCCCCCGATTTTTCTGTGATTATTTTAATCCTCGTTTGGCATTACGTCGATGCATTTTCTTGGCTTGTGCCATCTGTGGAGTATGGTCTTAACTCCTTAGAACTTGGTGCCCTATTTTGTAGCCTGTTGGCAAGACCTCCCTAGCATGCCGAGTCGTTTTGGGTGACCAGGTGTGGAATCTCGGGGGATGCTTGTGTTTTGTCTTCGGAAGGGTATAACTCGAGTTCTATTCGTCTAAAGTTAATTTCGACTTCGCCGTTGTGTTCGTAGCGTGGATATTTAGCTACGGTTCGAATTTTGTCGAATTCTGAGGTAGTTCGGTTTTCGTGTCGTTTTGGGTGTGCCATTAGTAAAATCTAATTAGAAACCTTTTTTAATTAAGTGAACCGGTGGCTTAGGAGGCAGTTAGGCTAATCTGTCATGGCTAAGCTTATATAAAAGCCCTAATTAGAATCAGTGGCCCATTTTTCTTTTTCCTGAAACCGTTGTTCCTGTTTCGCGGAAAGCAGAGGCGGAAGCGACGGTTAGCCCTAGCCTTTGGGCGGCGATTCTAGGAGTGTTCTTAGACGGATTTTGATTCCGAAAGCGGCATTGTCTTGATCTCGCTCTGTTCTACGTTTCGACGGTAAGAGGTTTGATTTTCGTGGAGTTTTAGGAGACTTGGATTTTTGGTTTCTTGTGCTTTTTCGCCATTAAAGTGCGGGTTTGCTTGTTAGGTGCTGCTCCTTCTAGTGCAGAACGAAGAGGAGGGAAGGCCGACCAAGCTTTGCCGGAAATCGAGGCAAGTGGCATTCTTTCCCTTGCCATTGTTGTTCTTTTGATATTCTATAATGTTTCCCGGTTAGCCCTAGGGTAGAAACCAAGCATATTCTCTTTTTCCTTGCTGAATTTAGGGCTTAGATTCGCCTATGAGCCCCCTCCTTGTGCTGTTTTGCTAAACCCGATGGTTGTTATAACCATTTAGACTCCAGATTTATAGTTCTAGTTGGGTGCTTTTGCGGGTGGAGCCGAGAGAGAGAGTGAGGGAGGTTATTGTGGTAGGGCTCTGGTTAGAACCAGTCTTGGTAGACTCTCGGGTTTTGGTGTCGAGTGTGGTGCACACACTCAAAGACAAAAGCTGCCCGGACTTGGCATTGAGTGTGGTGTACACACTCAAATCCATAGTTCGGTTTGTTCTTTGCGGCTGAGTGGTGGGGTGATTGAGTGAGAATTTTCGTCTAAGTCAAAATCGACGAGAATCATCCTTGATTCCCGCCGATTTCGACGTGATTCCCGCCGATCGGCGAGAATCATCCTTGATTCCCGCCGATTCGGCGAGAATCATCCTTGATTCCCGCCGATTCAGCGAGAATCATCCTTGATTCCCGCCGATCGTCGAGAATCCTTCTGGATTCTCGCCGATTCGGCGAGAATCATCCTGCATTCCCGCCGATTCGGCGAGAATCAGTCGGCATTCCCGCCGACCTCCTCTTGTTGGCGTTGGCTTAGGGTTTTCCTGTGAAAATGAACATTGGCGTAGAGTGAGTTGACCTCACTCAACGCCAAAGCTACTTTGGCGTTGAGGGAGGTAGACTCACTCAACGCCACTAATGGGATTTGTGGTTTTGGCTAAAGGCGTTGAGGGAGTGGACCTCACTCAACGCCATAGCTGTTTTGGCGTTGAGTGAGGTTAGCTCACCCAACGCCGCTGCCTCTTTTGCTTAAGGCGTTGAGGGAGTGGACCTCACTCAACGCCATGGCTGTTTTGGCGTTGAGTGAGGATAGCTCACTCAACGCCAGAGATGTTCTTGCGGAGGGCGTTGAGTGAGTGACTCTCACTCAATGCCATGGCTGTTCTGGCGCAGAGTGAGGCTAACTCACTCAACGTCAAGGTCTGGTTAGGAGCTGAGTGGGTTCCACTCAACGCCAAGCTGTGTTGAGTAACTTCAACACTATTTCTCTTTCCTCGATTTACGTTCCCGAGTGATTTCCTTGATTATATTTGTAGTTTCCTTGTCGGCCATGTTTTTCTTTCCTAATGGCCGAATCGTGGGTCGTGGTTAGTAGTGGTGGTTTGAAGCTCTTCATGGGGGAGGTGTTGTGTAATTTAGCCAAGGCCACCCTTATTCTTCTATCTTGCTCCAGGAATGGGCTAGGGAAGGGGGTGGAATGTCCCTTGTGCTTTCACATGTAGACCCTTGAGCTTGTTGGCATGGAAATGGTGGTTGGGGGACTGAGTTTTCCTCCAACCCAGATCCATGCTGTTTGTTTTTGCTACTACCATCTCCCACAGCTTAGGGTGTTAGAAGTTTCTTCCCTGGTAGATTGTAGCACTTTGGGCTCTTGGTAGCCTAGTAGACCCTGCAGGATGTAGTTTCTGGGTAGGGTTGGTGCTGTTTCCTTGCATGTAGTGCATTCCTTATTATCTTTCCTTGGGCAGTTGTGACTTTTTCTGCTGTGTGTTTTCCTCTTTTATTTATTCCTTGGTTGACAGTTCCATGCAGTTTTCCTTGTTTTGCTTGCTTAGGTATTCTTTCTTCTTTTGAATGCCTCAGGTTTTGAGCAGTAGCGAGTTTGGTTGCTAGGTTGCGGTGGTGTTGCTTGTGGTCTCTTGGACTTTGGAGATCCTGTTGCTTTGTTAGTGAGGTAGTTTTCCTGTACTTTTCTTACAGACATACGTATTTGCCTGTGGGTTCGTGTCAGGTTGTTGGCGCCCACTGGTAGTTTTTACCTCTGTACTAGATATATTACTTTTGCTGCTACCATTTTCTGGAGATAGTCTACTTGCTCTGGGGAGGATTTATGCTAGGTTGTTAGTTATTATAAAACTACAACTATTATTATTAGAAGTACATCGCATTATCAGCATGTTTTATAAAAGTAAATCACTATTTTCCAAACAACATATAAAGATCATTTTCTTATATATATAATGTAAATTAAATGTAGAGTCTGGCATAGCATAAGTGGTCATCTTAGGGCTCTTATGCACCTCTTAGGATGTCAAACCTGAATAAAGTATTTTTTCGCAGCGCTTAAGTTTAGTTTTTAACTGTGGACTAGGTGATCCACTGAGTTGAGGGATTCGGCCTCTAATATATAACTGATTTTCTAATCATTAAACTCATGAATTTCTTTCATAAAGTGTAGTAGATTGTTTTTCCTGAGCATCAGCAGTTATCCCCTGCTTGACATGGCATCATGACGCGCGTTTTCTCATACTCTGATAATTCTGTAATTCGAAGAAAATGCGGGTTGTGATAAGATCTAAAGTAATCTAAAATGGATCGGGTAATGGGTATAAAACAATAATAATAAGTGCCTTGCGAAAGGGAACGGTGGGCTTCAACTACCAGAAGAGTTCCTAGTGCCCTTTGAGAGCCCTTCACGGGGAATACCGGGGGCAGTCCTGGGCTAACGTAAACCGTAGGAATGATAAGCTAAAAGAGCAACTAGTATAACTAGGTTGCACTTTCACACGCCCCTGTAGCTAGGGAGGTAGAATAAGTCGGTTTGGTTGCCATTCAGACGATAGCACTGAAGGTAGATGCACGGACGGGACAGTCCGGGGAGCCGAGGGCCCGAGGGTTTGAATCTAGAATAAGGTGGAGGGTCTTCGATATTTGATTGTCGTTCACACCGACATCGGTATGTTGACTCGGCGGTGTGGGACACTTAGCAAAAGAAAGCCTGGTGGATATAGCAAAGCACTAGTATGCGGATACTCTAGGTTGTGTTCTTCTAGGTGCGTACGGAAGGGCTAGGCCCGGTAGTGTGGATACCCGCCTAGGAGTGGGGGGCCTGAACCACTATCTCCGTTTGCCACTACGGAGGTTCCTGGGAGTGAAGTTAGCTGCCCAAACAGGGGGAACTTAAGTTCTGTGCGCATAGAGTCGTGTGAGTGAGTTGCACTTGCATGAATCATGGCATAGCATATCACTACACTCATATTTCAATACAACCGACACCCCAACATATAAATCGGTATGGGACGTTTTATACGATGGGAGCCTTGCATAAGACCCCTTAACTTATAAGTTTGTATGGGCATTCATATAAGTTAAGGTTACTTACTTACTTATTTACTTACTTGCTTTCTATTTGTCTTCTTTTGTTATACTACTTACCACATGTCTACCTTACTGCTCACTACCCTAGAATTGCTAGATGTACTTTATTCTAGATAGTTGTTTATACACCATGATAGTTGTTAGACTAGCTTCATTGTCATCTGCTTGATTATTCTCCATCTTTGTAGCTTCGCTTTCCTCCTCTCCGCTCGGTGCTTAGGGGCCGTGGAGGGAGGGGTAGGGGATGATATGGCTTAGTCTTTATGACTAATGGTTTTCGAACCACAACATTAAAGGAGCTCTGAATGGGAGACAGGGACCAGCAGTCCAGGGACCAGCACCAGCGAAGTACGGTGCACATGGAGGCTGGTCAGTCTTGCACCGGTACACCTGCGACTGGCTCCTTGAGTGATTAGTATTTTTATAGCTTCCACGATGAGTGATTTGTAGTGAGGACTCTGATGTATCGGGCTTGAGCCCGTTTCCTTTATATTTCTTCTGAACTGATCTTTGCATTATTTTCTATTATTATCTATTGATGGACTGGTTGTGATTTCTATTCATACATGTTTCTTTAGACTTGTTTACATTCAGTATAATATTTACTTCTCCTTCTTTGTGATCGAAAAGGGCCGACAGAATTACCGTTTTGTATTGGCGGCCTTCCCGTGAGTCGGTGCCACCGCAAAGCGGCAATTCTGGGCTAAGACCCCGGTGTTCGAAAAAGAAAAAAAAGGGGGTCTTACAAGTGGTATCAGAGGAGACCTCGATCGGAAGATAAGTAGTCCACAAAACCTTGGGCCACCCCCGTGCGAGGTTAGTTTGCGGACAAACTACCCGCGGAAGCAGTGGTGTGCCCATAAGTGAAATCACATGTGAAAGTCCATCCTACCCCTTCTTAAATTCCATTCATTCGCTCTCTAAAAAAAAGAAATTCTCCCTTGTAGCCTGTGACGAACCCTACATCACAGCAGGGGACGCCTAAGGCTCCGAATGTAGTCCCGCCTACACCGGCTCTAGTTCCATTCCAACAGACGGAGATGGGGCAAACACTGACGGCCATTATGGAGGCCTTCAGAGCTCAGCAAGCCCCGTCTCCACAGCCAAACCCCGGGGCCAATTGGATGACTGTCTTCAGGGGACTTTCCCCTCCATCCTACATGGGGACAGATTCTGCAGTACGTACGGAGGAATGGTTGGATACCATTTACGAGAAGCTTGTGGGGATTCGATGCCCCACTGAGGAGGTAGTTGCCTTGGCATTCTCCTGCCTGGAGTCACACGGAAAGAGGTGGTGTAAATCTAAGCTAGACACCACCTTTGCAGGGATGGATTCCGCTGATATTACTTGGGAGGAGTTCAGAGAAGCACTCCTGGGACATTTTATACCTCAGTCAGCGAGGGACGACCTGAAGGATAGGTTCTTGCAATTGAGGCAGGGGTCAGGACTGTGGTGGAGTATTATCAGGAGTTCACTCACCTGGTCTGCTATGCGGACGCTTATCAGTTAGACGACGCTGGCTATGCCCGGAGGTTTTACAAGAGGCTACAAGACGACATGAGACAGGCCCTCCTCTTCGTCTCTAAGGGGAGTTTGGCCAGGATTCTGGAGATGGCTAAGAAGAGAGAAGCGGATAAGCTTATAGTTAAGAGCCGGAATAGACCGACTGATGATATAGTGATTGGAGGTCGTAGAGACCGTCCTCGAGGCCAGGTTATTGGGGAGAGAAGGAACGGGATCAACCTCGTCAGGAGATTAGGCAGGAGCAGAGGAGTCTGGGGATATTAGCTCCCCAGCCTTTAAAGATGCTGGTGATGCCAAGGACAGCAGAGCAGGCACCGGTATGATTTCAGTGCAATCAGCCGGGGCATATCAAGAGGAACTGCACTATTAGGCGAGCACCCCCACCAGCACATCAGGGCGCTCCACCTCCCCAAAAGTTTGGCAGACGAGGACATGATCGAGGACGAGGATTTCAGGACCGAGGCCGCAGGCGAGAGAGGGAGCAGGTGTATGCTCTAGACCTGACACAGACCCGGAACCCAGAGCAGGTTATCGCAGGTATGGTAGTACTTTTAAGTTTTTCTTCATATGAACTAGTTTTCTAGACATAAACTAGTTAGAAATTAAGAGAAGACAACTATAACAAGAATAGTATAACACTTAATTACCTCAGGCATAGTCTTCGTTAGCGGCAAGCCCGCTCACACTCTCTTCAACACTGGTGCTTCGCACTCGTTCGTGTCGGAGGATTTCGTGAAAGGACTGGCAGGTGTGGAGCCATTCACCGGGAAGATGATGAGGGTGCGCATACCCGATGGATCAGAGATAATGACCTCTGCTCATTGTAATATGGAAGCAAAGATCGGCGGGAAGGCGTTTGAGGCACCAGCGACGATTCTGAAGATGCCAGATTACGATCTGATCCTGGGCATGACTTCGCTGTGCTGGAACCATGGCCAGATCGACTGCGTGGCGAAGAGGATCACCGTGAGGCACGATGACTCATTCATTGTCATCGAAGGTATTATACCAACACCCCGCACCTTATTATCGTCTGTGCAGGCCGTTAAGGCCCACCTGCAGGGGGAAGAAGTTTATCATGTCCTTTTTGAGGCGGTCGTGGACAAGGACTCCATTTCAGATATTCCAGTAGTACAGGACTTCGCCGACGTGTTTCCGGAGAAGCTACCAGGGCTACCCCCGCACCGAGAGAAGTACTTTCAGATTCAGATCATACCGGGGGCTAAGCCGGTATCTAGAGCTCCCTATCGAATGGCCCCAAAGGAGTTGGTGGAATTTCGAAGCCAGCTTCAGGAGTTAGTGGAGGCCGGGTTCGTTCGGCCTAGCTTTTCACCATGGGGAGCTTCGGTGTTATTCGTCAAGAAGAAGGACGGAACCCTTCGACTGTGTATAGATTACCGGGCCCTAAACACGCTGACGGTCCAGAATACTTATCCCTTGCCAAGGATAGACGAGTTATTTGACTAGTTGGAGGAAGCCCATTAGTTCTCATAGCTGGATCTGAGGTCAGGGTACTACCAGCTTCGAATTCGGGAGGAGGACATCCGGAAGATAGCCTTCAGCAGCAGATATGATTTGTACGAGTTTACCGTGATGCTTTTCGGGATCACGAATGCACTCTCCGCATTCATGACCTTGATTAATCGGGTGTTCGAAGAGTATCTTGATGTCTTCGTTATCGTATTCATCGACGACATCCTTATCTATTCAAGAATAGAGGAGGAGCACGCGAGACATTTTCCCTTGACCTTGGAGAACCTGCGGGAGAATAAGATGTATGCAAAATACAGCAAATGCCAGTTCTGGCTAAAAGAGGTGGACTTTCTAGGCCATGTCATCAGTGGAGCAGGTCTGGCAGTGGATCCGGCGAAGGTCCAGACAATACGGGATTGGCCACCACTAAAGTCGGCCTCGGATGTCCGAATTTTCTTGGGACCTGTCGGTTATTACCGGAAGTTCGTAAAGGGGTTCTCTCAGATTGCCCTCACTCTTACGTCTCTGACAAAGAAGGAGTCCCCTTTTATTTGGACACCACGATATGAATCTGCTTTCCAGGAGCTGAAGGATCGTCTTACCTCGACTCCTATACTTGCTCTTCCGACAGGGAAGGAAGGATTCCAGGTTTACACAGATGCTTCCTATCAAGGTATGTGTTTCGTTTTGATGAAGAACGGCCACATAATAGCCTATGCCTCCCGTCAGTTGAAGCAGCACGAGCAGAACTACACCGTGCACGATTTGGAGATTGGGGCAGTTGTTTTTGCTCTTAAGATCTAGCGACACTACCTTTACGGAATTCACTGTGATATCTTCTCTGACCACAAGAATCTGAAGTACGTCGACACCCAGAAGGAGTTTAATATCAGGCAGAGACGCTTGGTGGAGTTTCTGTTGGACTACTAGTATACCATGCACTACCATCTGAGGAAGGCGAATGTGGTCGCAGATTCTCTGAGCCGGAGAGCAAGTACGTCAGGAGTAGGCCTGCAGCTGATGGCCTAGGAGTTGGTTAAATCATTCAAGGAGATGCAGATATCACTAGTGTCAGAGGATGACCAGGAGTTATACATGGAGTACTTGGGGTCGATGGTTACTACTGATGATATTCGAGACCACATCAGAGATGGGCAGATGCTGGATGAGAGAGCTGAGCCGATATTCTGAGCCTTGGAGGAAGGCACGACAGGAGATTACTCTTTGAGGTATGGTCTCCTGTGTTTCCGAGGAAGAGTCTACAAACCAGCAGGAGGACAGATCCGGGAGGACATTATGACGGAAGCTCACTGCAGCCGATATTCGGTACACCCGGGGATCTCCGAGATGGAAAAAGATTTGAAGAGGACGATGTACTGGCCGGGTATGCAGAAAGACATTACGTACTTTGTGACACATTGTGAGGCCTGCCAACTCGTAAAGGCAGAGTGTAGGAACCCAGTAGGCTTGTTGCAGCCACTTCCGGTGCCGGAGTGGAAATTTGAGGATATAGCCATGGACTTCATACATGGGCTACCTCGATCCCGTGCGGGAAATGACACGATCTGGGTGATAGTGGACAGACTAACAAAGGTGGCATGATTCGTTCGAGTGGCGAAGGACGCTCCGGTTTGTGTATTAGTACGGAGGTTCATTGAGCAGTTTGTGCATTATCATGGGGTGCCCAAGACTATCATTTCGGATCGAGATGGGCGGTTTACATCAAGAGAGTGGAGGTCAGTCCTGGCCCATTTAGGTTCTCGGTTGACATTCAGCATAGCTTTTCACCCTCAGACCGACGGGCAGATGAAGAGCACCAACCGTACACTGGAAGATCTTTTGCGCCTGTGTATTTTGGACCGCGGCGAGCCTTGGGAGAGATTGCTGCAACTGGTCGAGTTTTCGTACAACAACGCCCATCAGTCCTGCATAGGCATGACTCCATACGAGGCGTTGTGTAGAAGGAGGTTCAAGACCCCACTATCATGGGTTCAGGATGAGGATCCGCAGGCACTGGGCTCGGAGTGTGTGGGGGATACAGATGCCCAGATTAGATTGATCCGGGACAGGATGTTGGAAGCCCAGAGCAGGCAGGCAAAATAATATGATGCGAGGCATCGTCGAGTGGAGTTCCAAGTTGGAGACCGAGTTTTCTTGAAGATATGGCCGATGCATGGAGTCTCGCGGGTTTGCGGGCAGAAGAAGCTCAGTCCTGGATATATTGGGCCTTACAGGATCCTGGAGTGGATCGGCCCCTTAACCTATAGATTAGATCTACCGCTGGAGTTAGTGGGATTGCATGATGTCTTCAACGTCTCCTCACTACGGAGGGCTCTGCTAGGCCCTGAACAGCTGATTTCCACAGCAGACGGCACGGTGGCCTCGGATCGGTCAGTCAACCTGGAGCCTATCAGGATCGATGACACAACAGTGAGGGTCTTGCGATGAAAGAAGGTTCCGTTAGTCAAGGTTTTGTGGAACAATCATCGGCAGGAGGAGCATACATGGGAGCCACAGGACTTGATGCGACAAAAGTATCTGAAGCTTTTCAGTCAGGTATACCTCACAACCCCTCTGGACAATCAACTTGCTTTCCTGTTTTAAACAAATAGGACCGAAATTTCAAGAATAGGGGCTAATCTTTTGTTTATTGGGGTATATCCCTAGTCAATTGGACGAATTGGTCTTAGATTTGAAACCTCACATAGCAAACGTAATGTAGAAATGTAAATCTTTCAACTCAAATGGGATGTTACAAGCCCTTTTCTCCCGCTAGGAGCCCCCGTAGGCTTAACCTTGATTTCGGTGACGAAATCTTTGTTTCGTTTATTGGGATTTGTAACATCCCATTTCCAACTAGACCCCTGAGAGTGGTTTTTTCTTAACAGAACCCTAGGAAGCCAAAGAATTGAAGTTTATCGACCAAGATTTCGAGTCAAGGGGTGGTCACGCACGTGACCGACCCGTCATGCCCGTGACCTAGGGCGTGACCCCTTCGACGATCGTCGCCCTCAAAAAGACGATCGGCGAGCTCAGAAATTTCAACATGGGCCTAACACGCCCGAGAACGATCCGTCACGCCCGTTACCTTGGAATGGCGTTGAGTGAGCTAAGCTCACTCAACGCCGTTGTCTGGATGGCGTTGAGTGAGCTTAGCTCACTCAAAGCCATAAACGGGATGGAATTGAGTGCGTTGAGTGCACACAACGCCATAAGTTGAATGTCGTTGAGTGCACTGACTGCACTTAACGCCATCTGGTGTCGTCTGGTTGCGTTGAGTTAGTTGAGATCACTCAACGTAGTAGACTGGATGGCATTGAGTGAGCTTAGCTCACTCAATGCTGTAATCTGTCAAGCGGGATGGCGTTGAGTGCGTTGAGTGCACTCAACGCCACAAGTTGAACGGCGTTGAGTGCACTCAACGCCACAAGTTGAACGGCGTTGAGTGCACTGACCGCACTCAACGCCATTTGGTGTTGTCTGGATGGCGTTGAGTGAGCAGAGCTCAATCAACGCCATAATCCGGATGGCGTTGAGTGAGCTGAGCTCACTCAACGCTATAGTCTAGGAGGCAATTCTTGATGGCGTTGAGTGAGCAGAGCTCACTTATCGCCGTATTTGGGATGGCGTTCACTGAGCAGAGCTCACTTAACGTCGTAGATTCGATGGCGTTGAGTGAGCTGAGCTCACTCAACGCCATTGTACTTAGAATTTTTCTGGCATTTTATTTTTGGCTGTGTGCTGGTTCAGCTGAACCGGGCCGATCTAGGGAGTGGGCCATTTTCTCCTATTAAGACTTAATAAAGTCTTACTTAATTTAATGTTGATCGGTCAAGTGTGCCACGTGGACCGACGGTTTTGCAAAAGGAGCAGTTACGGCCATGGCCGAGCCACGGCCTTCATGGCCAGTAATAGAACATGATGTCGTGGCCTTCCCCCTCCCCTTTTACGGGTGGATCTAACTCCACTAGGGAAGAGGAGGAGTTTCCAGCCATTAGCTTGGCTGGATTGAGTCGTTTCAGCCCCCCTCCACCATGGCCGACCCAAGCTTTAATGGACCAATAATGGCCATTGGAGCTGTGGCCGTTCCCCCTCCTTGACCAAGCTTTTAAACACCCTCAGAGGCCCAAGAGAAGGTTTTCCCATCTTTTACCTGAAGTTTTCGAGCCTCCCACTGTGCTATTGAGAATTCCGGCGACGCCACCACCGCACCAATTACATCCCGACGGTCTGCACTCCTCCAGCCCGCGAACAAGGTCCTCCCCTCCTCTCTTTCTACGGGTAGATTTTAGAATTCTTTAGGTTTGATAATCGAGCTCAACGGAGCTCGATCGGAAGAGCTTATCTTCCTAATTTCCGCAAAACTTGGGCTCGAGCTCGCTGGATTCCGCCTCTCCGGCGGCCGCGCTGCCTCCCGGCGATGGCCACCACCTCAACGGAGGTGGTGATGGCGGTGGCCGGCCAGGGAGGAGGCTGGACGGCCGGCGGCTTCGCTTGGAAGTAGCTCCAGGTTGGGCAAATCATGGCCTTTTTCTGGAGGAGGAAGACGATGCCAGGGTCATTAGATCCTGCTTCAAAATCTGTGCATTTAATTAAGCTTTTATTTTATATGCATTTTTTTATTGAAATAACAGCCACCTTAGATAAATTAGGAAAAATACATAAGAGCTTTTTATGATGAAATGACCAACATGAAATTTGTAACCCTATGGGTCTACTATATTTTAAAATTGATTTGCGTCAATTTTGTCAACTAGTTTGACCAGGGCACCTCTTTTGGTGGGATCAATACTTAGAGCTAGGCAGAGACTAAAAGGTGTGCCCACCCTTCATCCCTTGACCAAATGATCTGAAATTTGGGAGGGAGTCTACCCTAGCTATACCTAAGTCCTGTCCAAAAATGGGAATTTTTGGAGAATGTTTTTCTAAAGGTTTTAAAAAAATTTAATAATCTTAGGAAAAATTAATTAGTTGGCTTAATGACTTCCAAACCCTACCAAATCTTGGTGAGTGGTCCCTGGGTTCTTCATGAGGCTCTGTATAATTTTTCATCACATTTGGAGATGTTTTAGGTAGGAAATGGACAAACCTAAGCTATGCCCTATTAAGGGGTTTTTTGGTCAGAAGTGAACATTGAGATTTGGGTGGTCAGATCCCCTCAACAGAGGCTGAGATTTTTACCACTGACTAGGAATGCCCTCTAGCACCCCCTCATGGATTTTGAGGTGGTTTGGGGTAGATTTGCCCTAGGATCCAAGGAAAAACTCTAACAATGGCTCTTGGTGGGTTGTGAAGGGCAAGTGGTCAAATGACCTGGTTATGATTTTAAACTTGGTAGATAGAATTCTAGGGTAGCTAGAATCCTCTGGTAGTAATCTAAATGGATTTTAAGGTAAATAAGTATCTCAAAACTCTAACCCTAGTTTAGGGCACCAAACTTGTAGAGATTTAAAATGTCACTATAACTCACTGAACAGTGATGAGATTTGGGTAGAGTTGTTTTTAGGGTTAGTACAAGCTCTGGAGATTTTATTATGAATTTAGGATCATTATTTTGGATACTTCAATAACAATGTAGTAGTCTGTATTATTTGCTTAGAAATTTATTATGGAGGAAATACTTTCTTGAAATTGATGAACTCTAGGCAGAGAACTTGTATTATTATGATAAAGCTCTATCAATTTTGATGGAATTTTTAGAAGTTTTATTCCAAGGCTTGCTTCATTAAGTGTTGTTTCCCATGAAAACTTAGTTAAATCTATTTTGATGTCTAGCAAGCTTGTAAAATTATGATCTTTGCACAATGACTTTTTTTGTACCGTATTAATACTCCGTGATTTTTTTATAATTTAATGATGAGTAATTTAATTACATCCTTTTTTACTTAGGATTAATGGGATTATAATGGATAAATCAATTAAAGGTTAAATACTTTCTGTAAAATCATGAAAATTAGTATTTGATGATACATTGCTGTTATTTAGTGATCTTAATTTTTGGGTGGCCATTACTTAAGATGATCATGTAGTTCATGTTTAAAATTACCCATGGCCAATCTTTGGGAAAATTAAATAAATATCAGATTAATTAGGAAAATTATAAATTTCTGGATTTAGGCTAATTATGTCATGATAGACCTCCAGTAAATATTATAGGAGATTCGGAAGACAATTTGGAATACCTCCCCATATATACCTCATGTAGCTTAGGATGATCTGCATATAGTAAAACCACAGAAACAGAACTAGAGTGGGTAATGAACTTGCGGAGATGGAATTTTGGTAGTTTGCTAGTTTGGATAAGGCAAGTTAAGTTAAGTTCA
Source organism: Platanthera zijinensis (assembly GCA_039513925.1). Taxonomy (NCBI): domain Eukaryota; kingdom Viridiplantae; phylum Streptophyta; class Magnoliopsida; order Asparagales; family Orchidaceae; genus Platanthera; species Platanthera zijinensis. The sequence goes on from CM077083.1 coordinate 88,800,923, forward strand.
TTATTGGAAGTCAGGATGGGTAGAGTGTGAGAATTACTAGTGTTAAGTGGCGTCCGGGATCGACGAAAGATCGTCCTCCCCGGTAGGAGAGGAAGAGTCTTAATACTCTAGGGCAAGATCTAAAGTAATCTAAAATGGATCGGGTAATGGGTATCAACCAATAACAATAAGTGCCTTGCGAAAGGGAACGATGGGCTTCAACTACCATCATAGTTCCTAGTGCCCTTTGAGAGCCCTTCACGGGGAATACCGGGGGCAGTCCTGGGCTAACGTAAACCGTAGGAATTATAAGCTAAAAGAGCAACAAGTATAACTAGGGTTGCACTTTCACACACCTCGGTAGTTAGGGAGGTAGAATAAGTCAGTTTGCTTTTCAGACGGTAGCTCTGAAGGTAGATGCACGGACGAGACAGTCCAGGAAGCCGAGGGCTCGAGGGTTTGAATACAGAATAAGGTGGTGGATCTTCGGTATTTGATTGTCGTTCACACCGACATCGGTACGTTGACTCGGTGGTATGGGACACTTAGCCAAAGAAATCCTGGTGGATATAGCCAACACTAGTACGCGGATACTCTAGGTTGTGTTCTTCTAGGGGCGTACGTATGGGATAGGCCCGGTAGTGTGAATACCTGCCTAGGAGTGGGGGGCCCGACCCACTGTCTCCGTTTGCCACTACGGAGGTTCCTAGGAGTGAAGCTAGCTGCATGAACAGGGAGAACTAAAGGTTTGTGCGCATAGGGTCGTGTGCGTGAGTTGCACTTGCATGAATCATATCATAGCAAATCACTACACTCATTTTTGCATACAACCTACACCCCAACATATAAAATGGTATAGGATGTTTTATACGATGGGAGCCTTGCAGAAGACCCATTAACTTATAAGTTTTTATGGGCATTCATATAAGTTAATGTTACTTATTTACTTACTTGCTTTCTACTTGTCTTCTTTTGTTATACTACTTACCACATGTCTACCATACTGCTCACTACCCTAGAATTGCTAGATATACTTTATTCTAGATAGTTGTTTATACACCATGATAGTTGTTAGACTAGCTCCATTGTCATCTGCTTGATTATTCTCCACCTTTGTAGCTTCCCTTTCCTCCTCTCCGCTCGGTGCTTAGGGGTCGTGGGGGGAGGGCTAGGGGATGATAGGGTTTAGTCTTTATGACTAATGGTTTTCGAACCACAATATTACAGGAGCACCGGATGGGAGACAGAGACTAGCAGTCAAGGGACCAGCACCAGCGGAGTACAGTGCGCATGCAGGTGGGTCAGTCTAGCACCGGTGCACCTGCGACCAGCTCCGTGAGTGATTAGTATTTTTTATAGCTTCCACAATGAGTGATTTGTAGTGAGGACTTTGATGTACCGGGCTTGAGCCCGTTTCCTTTATATTTCTTCTGAACTGATCTTTGCAGTATTTTCTATTATTATCTATTGATGGACTGGTTGTGATTTCTTTTCATACATGTTTCTGTGGACTTGTTTACATTCAGTGTAATATTTACTTCTCTTTCTTTGTTATCGAAAAAGGCGGGCATAATTGGCATTTTGTAGTGGCGGCCTTCCCGTGAGTCGGTGCCACCGCAAAGCGGCAATTCTGGGCTAGGACCACGGTGTTCGAAAAAGAAAAAAGGGGGGGGGGGTCTTACAGATTTTGCATAAATTGAACTATAGCTTTTTCTCCTCTACCCGGCTAAAACTACTGCACAGGAAAATCGACCCAACCCTCAAACCATCACACAGCCCGAGAACAAGGCTTCTCTACTAACAGTTGGGAATTTATACCTAGTTTCAAGCAAAGAATTGGGTTTCTAACCTAGGGCTAACAAGGCTTTATTAACATAGCAAAAATCTAGACAAGCTTTTCTACGGCCGCAAGAACAAAGAGAGAAAGAAAACAATACTATGCAAGGGCAAGAACACCACTTGCCTCGATTTCCAGTGAAGCTTGGTCGGCCTCCCTTATCCTCACTCGGCACCAGCAGCAACAACACTTAAAGCAGAAATCTGGAGTTTTAATGGCGGAAACGGACAACCCAAGAAATTCGAGACCCCCAGAAACACCATGAAAACTGAATTTCTTTCCGTAGGAATGAAGGTCTCGGCGAGAGCAATCCAAATCCGCTTTAGGAATCAAGAATTCGTCGACAAATGCTCCCAAAATCGGCGTCTGAAGGGGAGCAGGTTCGGTGGCTTCTCCGCTTCTTTTCGTGAACAGCCGCATACTGGTTTGGTCTTTCGGGAAGATGAACAGGAACGGTTTCCTCTTAAGCCTAAGCTATCCTATATATAGCATCCTCTTAATATTAATTTACTAATCAATTCATTAATGCATAATAAGACAAGGCCAAACCGCCAAACACCCGAACCCTTTCAAAATAATAATTAATATAATATTTATTAAATAGTTTTATTTTTTTCATAAAATACAAAACGAGGCGAAAACCAAACATCCTCAGAATTCGACGAAATTCGCACCGTAGTTAAATATCCATGCTACGAACACAACGGCAAAGTCGAAATTTACTTTCGACGAAGAGAACTCGAGTTATACCAACCCGAAGCAAAAACACAAGCATCCCCCGAGAGGCCACATCGGGTCACCCAAAATGACTCGGCTTGCTAGGGAGATCTTGCCAATAGGCTACAAAATAGGCCAATCAGTTCTAAGGAGTTAAGACCACACTCCACAGATGGCACAAGCCAAGAAAACGCGTCGACGTAATGCCAAGCAAGAATTAAATAATCGCAGAAAAATCGGGGGCGTTACAGTGGATTCCTTTGAAGGTGATCCTGAGCCCCGATCTTTGGCAAAGCTCACCTTAGTGTCCTGCCTAATGTCTTCCTGCGCGTGACCGGATGATTCACCGTGATTCTATTTTTGAGTAGTATTAAAATTTTGATACGCATTGTGAAAAATATAAACTATTCTGCATACTTAGAAATTTTTTCTATTGTATTTTTACGCACGCGAGCATACGACTTCGCATGGTACTCTGCTTTTCAATTTCTTTGTTAGCTAGTAATTTTCCCTATCTGCTTAGATTTTGTTTGCTCGGGATGCGCAAACAGTTAAGTCTGGGAGTGTGATGAGTCCTCTTTATATAGTGTTTTTCGGACTCATTTGGGGTTGTTTTAACTCACTTGCACTTCACTTTTAGTATGCTATCGCTGATATTTCTTTCATGTTGCTTTTCATGCTATGTGCACTATTTTGGCCCGAGGGTGTGCGATTACACATTCTTTTGTTGGGGGTAAGCACATGGTGCTCCCCAAGGTTCTTTTACTTATTTTATGATGTATATTGTTACTGGGAGCTGGTGCCGCAGTTGGTTTAATTGTTGTACAGGTAGTCGGGTTGTCCCGAAGTATATTTTCAATTTCTGTGTAAAACGCACGGTCGTGCGCGTTTCTTTGCGCACGGTTCCAGTTCGATCGTGCTTTTCACACAGCAATTCCGGGGACTACTGTTTCTTCCCGTGCGTTTTGTTAGCGCACGGTTTAGGCCAAATCGTGTGAGAAGGAATCGCACGCCCTGCACATTTTTCTCTATTTTCCTGTATTCTGGGGTAAATCGTGCGTTACCTTCACGCACGGGCAAATGCGCTAGTGCGCGAGTAAAACGCACGGTTCCCTCGATTTCTCTTGATTTCCAGCACTCTGTCGTTACTCGTGCGATTTTCTTCACGCATGGGCGGAAGCGCCCTTACAGGAGTAAAACACACGGGTCAATGCTTCTTCTCCCGCGATTAAGATCTGTAAGTTAATAACGCCTGGATACCGCATGATCGTGCGCGGTACCGTGCGTGACAATTTTTCTGATCTTTTTCTATTTAAAGAGCAGATTTCAACCATTGCAAACAACTTCATTCTAGCCGTCTCTCACACGAATTTTAGGGCAAAATCCGCCGTTCACCCTAGGAGAGGTGATCCGGGCAAGCATTCAACGCCAAATCCAAGCCGGAGCTTCCTCTCGGACTCCTCCTTCATCCTTAATCTTCAAGGAGAGTTTTGATCTAGCTTTCTCCACCGAGCATGGAGAAGTTGTGCCATATTCTTCCGCATCGTGACACGAAGAAGACGGGTCCATTGGGATTGAGTGACAGCCTCCTCTACCCCGGAGGAATTTGAGGACCGAGCTTGGACGCGGATTGACACCCCGGCGATTCCAACCGTTAATCCTAAACAAGATTTCAGATCCGGTCGATTTCGCATACCTTGTCTCCTCTTATTGTTGATAGTAGGTTGAACTCTTTGTATTTGATGAAGTGTTTGTAGTTTGTTAAACATTATTGTTTGATCATGTCTATGTGATTATTTATATTTCGTTATATTTTCTTGAGGTGCGTAATATTCCATCCTCCATCATCCACCCTTGCCGCACTAGAAATTTCTAGTGGCGTGCGTTGCGAAGATGTGCTTGCGACCCTCACTGTTCTCTCTGTTCTTACGCTTGCCTACTTGCCCATCCTCCTAGCGATTCGGTGCATAACGGCCCGACTAGTCTTCCATCCTGCCTGGCGAAGCATCGCATAACAGCGTTGCATAGTAGTAGTTGTTAGAGCTTTATTTTCCTTTTATGCCACCATCAAAACACCCATCATTAACCCCGACCTAAGGACTTCAATCTCAAGTACTCCTCGAAATTAACTCCACCTTACTGTGTTCCTTGAGAGATCGATACTTGGGGAAATTCGCCCATTTTATATTACTTGTGCGACCGGTACACTTGCCGTGATCTTTTGCATCACCTGTAGACAAAGGGAAGGGAAAGCTGAACGTGTTGTCTCTTGAGGAAGCCCAGACATCTACCCAAGTGATTTCAGGTTAGTTCCTAACCTAGGTTTATTTCTTTTTAGCTCATATATGTAGTTTCGATGTTGTTTGATTATTTATGTAAGCTTTCTATAGGGTAATTAAAGGTAAAGAACCGCTGGGCACGTTTCCTTTTCGATTTCAGTGCTACGCACTCGTTTGTGGCTAGGGAATTCATAGAGCGTCATCTTTTGGCTCTCGATCGGGTTTGTGACACGTTTTGTGTCAAGTTTCCTTTTGGTGATTCTGTGATATCAGACCAAGGTATTAAGAGATGTCCAATTCTGCTAGGCGATTTTCTAGCAGTTGTTGATTTGAAGGTGATAGACTTGGAAGATTTTGGTGTGATCTTGGGTATGGACTGATTATCCAAATATGATATTGTTATCCAGTGCAAGGTTAAGCTCTTGGACTTTAAGATGGACAATGGTCAACCTAGGAGTGTTTATGGATATCCGCTCCAAGTTTCGCAAATTATTTTTGCGGTATGTGCTCGGAATCTTTTAGATTCCGGAAGTTTTTCTTGTTTGTTTCAGTTTTGGAAACTGTTGTTAGCTTGCCACGTGTAGAGGAGATTCCGGTGGTGAGGGAGTTTCCGGATGTTTTTCCAGCTAATCCACCTGGTCTTTCGCCTGAGAGGGACGTGGAGTTTTTCATAGATCTGGAGCCGGGTACCCGTCCTATTACTAAGGCACTGTACCGGATGGCCCTACGTGAGTTAGAGAAGTTGTGTACTCAGTTGGATGAGTTGCTCCTGAATGGTGTTATTAGGCAGAGTTCTTCGTCTTGGGGTGCTCCCGTCTTCTTTGTAAAGAAAAAGGATGGATCAATGAGGCTGTGTATTGATTATAGAGAGATGAATAAAGTCACCATTAAGAATATATATCCTTTAACGAGAATAGATGATTTGTTTGATCAACTACGTGGTAGCAAAGTATTTTCAAAGATTGACCTTCGTTTAGGCTACCACCAGTTAAGGATTCGTGAGACGGATATCCCATGGACTGCTTTCCGTTCGAGGCATGGACATTTTGAGTTTTTGGTTATGTCCTTTGGTTTGACCCATGCTCCCTCTGCCTTTATGAATATGATGAACCGTGTGTTCAAGGATTTTCTGGACCGTTTCGTGGTCATGTTTATAGATGACTTTTTCGTGTATTCTTGCAGTGCTGATGAGCATGCCTAGAACTTGCGTTTAGTTTTGTCTGCCTTGAGGGAATAAGCTGTTTGCTAAGCTAAGCAAGTCTGAGTTTTGGTTGCCTCAGGTTTCGTTCTTGGGTCATGTGGTAAATAAAGATGAAATTTCAGTTGACCCTGAGAAGATAGCTGCTATTATGGATTCGAAAAAGCCAACCACACTTAAGGAGATAAGGAGATTACTAGGGTTGGATGGCTACTCTAGAAGGTTTGTAGGGGTTTATCTACGTTGTCTATGCCACTGACTAAACTAACACAGAAGAACGCAGATTTTGTCTAGAGCGATAAGTGCGAGGAAACTTTCCTGGAATTAAAGAAGAGATTGGGCAGTGCTCCAGTTTTGTGTCTGCCTACTGAAGGGTTGTAATATGTTCTGTATGTGGATGTGTCGCACGTTTGACTTAGTTGTGTGATGATGCAACAAGGAAAGGTAATTGCGTACGGGTCGAGACAGTTAAAGATTTTTGAAAGGAATTACCCTATGCAAGATTTGTAATTTGTGGTAGTTATTTGTGCGTTAGAGTTGTGGAGGCACTTGCTGTATGGCGCATTATGCGAGATTTACACAGATCACAAGAGTTTGAAATACATTTTCACTCAAAGGGAGTTGAATCTGAGCCAGCGAAGACGGTTAGAGTACGTTGCTGATTATGATGTTGAGATCCAGTACCATCCGGGCTAAGCCAATGTTGTAGCTGATGCCTTGAGTAGGAAGACAAATAAAATTTTTAACCTTTCTGTGGATTCTCTGGTAGAAGAATTTCTCTTGATGGGCAATTTTGTTGGGAGTTGTAACTCATCTAGTAGTTTGGAGGTTATTGAGCCTTCATGGTTTGCACTCACAAGACTGCATCAGATGGAAGATCCTAATTTGTTGCACCTTTACAAGAGAACTGAGAAAGGGGAGTTTCAACATTTTTCGATCGATGATGCGGGTACCTTGAAGTACCGCGACATATTTTGTATCCTCGATATGGAAGGTATTCGAGTTAAGTTGTGCAGTGAGGCTCATGGTTCCAGTGTTGCCTACCACCCAGGTTCAACTAAGATGTACCAAGATTTGAAGTAGGTCGCCTAGTGGTTCAGAAAGAAAGGTAATATAGCGAAGTTCATTTCAAAATATTTTACGTACAAGCGAGTAAAGGCCGATCATGGAAGGCCTGGTGTCAATTTAAAGCCTTTAGAAATTCTGAGTTGGAAGTGGGAGAGTATCTCAATGGATTTCATTACATGTTTACCAATATCTCCTTGAGGACATGATTCAGTCTGTGTTATTGTTGATAGACTAACGAAGTGTGCTCTCTTCGTGCCTTTTAAGATTGATTACCCCATGCAGAAGATAGCTGAGCTATATTTAGATGAAGTTATCAGATTACATGGAGTGCCAGTTAGTATTGTATCAGATCGAGACTCCAGGTTTATATCTCGCATTTGGAAGAGTTTAGAAGAAGGTTTGGGTACCGATTTGAGGTATTCCACAGCCTATCATTCTCAAACAAAAGGTCAAATGGAAAGAGTGAATAAGATCATGGATTATATGATCATATGTTAAATTTTGGACCATGGAGGAGCATGGAAGGAGTTACTCAGAATGATGGATTTCGCATACAATAATAGTTATCAGAAAGTTTGCATATGGCCTCGTTTGAGGCCTTGTATGGGAGGCGATGCAGAACTCCCTTGTTTTGGGCTTAGGTCGGTGAGACACCATTGCTGGGTCCCGAAGCGTTAGAAAAAATGGATATTTCTGTGAAGCTTATTCGGGAAAAGCTTCAGATATTGCAGGAACGATATGAGAAGAACGCCAATCGGCGTAGGTCTGAATAAGAGTTTGATGTAGGGGACTTGGTGTTTCTCAATGTTTCCTCATATCTTAAGTTAAATGGTTTTGTAAGAATCATAAGTTGGACCCGAGGTATGTGGGACCTTTTAATTTTGTTGAGCGTATTGGTGTATCATCTTATTGGCTGGATTTGCCCGCAAATTTTCCTGGTGTGCACTACGTGTTTCACGTGAGCCAGTTGCGAAAATCTGTGCTCATTGACTGACAGATTCTTGATGATGTGCCCCAGTTGGAGCCAAATCTTTCCTATGTTGAGATGCTTGTCCGCATTTTGAATACTCAAGACGGATTGTTATGGAGGAAAACAATACCAATGGTTAAAATTTTGTGGCAAAACAAAGACGTGGAAAGCGCCATATGGGAGTTGGAGTCAGATATAAGGGAGACCCATCCTCATCTATTCTCCTAGTTTCTTACTGTATGTTTTTCCCCTTCTATAAAATTTGATTATATTCTTTTTTGTGGAAACTTTTGGTGCGTAAAGTTTCTGGACAAAACTTTTTTTTAGGTGGAGTGGCTGTAACGCCCCTGAGTTTTGGATGTTTAGTTAATTCTTTTATTTGGCATATTTATCACATCAGGGCGTTACGTTAACGCATGATTGATGTGTGTCATTGTTGGAGCGTGGGCTTTAGCTCTTAGTTTTTCTGTGTGTGGCTGGGTTTAGCCTGTTTGCAAGATATCCTTGCAAGCCGGGTCTATTTTGGTTACTCGGTGGAGTCTCTTTGAGAATGCTTATGTTTTGGCTCGGGAGATGTTTACCTGAGATTAGTTAGTTGGATTTCGATTTCAAGTTCGCCATTGGATTTGTAGTATCAGTTTTTAGCAACGGTGCGATTTTCGTAGAATTCTTGGTATGTTTGGTTTTCGGGTTATTTTGACGTTTTTTTTATTTGTTTATGATATTCTATTATAATAATCGGATAAAGAAGTATAAATAGAAACCCATCGCATCAAAGCCCTATTCATTGTCTCCCTCATGAAACTGTCGGCCTGTTGTGAAAGAACGAGAGCGGCGGACATTCCTAAGCCTTTAATCGTCGATTTCTGGATCTTTGGTGCTCGATTTTATCTTTGGAGAGTGGATCCGGGTAGATCTCGCCTAGATCTACATTTCTACGATAAGATTTTCCAGTTTCTTGGAATTTTAAGGGTCTAGGTATGTGGTTTTTATCCTATTTTCCTCTCAAAAGTTTCAGGTTTTGTTGCTTAAGTGTTCTTGCTGCCAGATCTGTTAGGTGGGGCATTGCTTGGCCGAATTCATGGAGATTTGAGGCAAGTGGTGATTTTCCCCCATGCTTGTCCTTCCTTTCTATTTTATTTCCTTGGTCTGTATAAGGAATGATTTCCTGTAGGATTTGCAAACTTACAAAAATCGCTTTGATTAGGGTAGGATTTCCCCTATGTAAAAAATGATTTTTTTATAGATCTTGAGGCAAGTGGTGCCTACACCCTTGCCAAGATTTCTGCCCTCCGGTTTTCTATTCTAGTAGGCCAGATGAGTCTTATCATGACAGTAATAACATCTCTTGTATAGGTTAGACATTGTTAGAAATTATTAGTATGGTACTCTTGGGATGATAACCCTCTGGCAGGTTTCTGTCTAAAAGCTTTCAGTGGAGCTGAGTGTATATAACCTAAATCTTTGTGTGTAATCTTGGTGTAGAAGTTCAGTTTTTAGCGTATGTGTAAAAGCGTTGAGTGTGTTGAATGAACTCGACGCCTTGCTGAGTTGTTTGAGAAGCTAAGTTAAAAGAGTTGAGTCAGTGGAACTCACTCAATGCGGCGTTGAGTAAGCTTAACAGACTCAATGACATTCCTTAAATTCTAGAAGATTGGTATAAAAGCATTGAAAGCGTTGAGTGAGCTTAACTTACTCAACGCCGACACTTTGATCGGCACGGTAGACAACATTGAGTGAGCTGAACTCACTCAACGCCGTCTCTTAAGTCTATTTAAGCTAAGTGTAAAAGCATTGACAGCGTTGAGTGAGCTGACCTCACTCAATGCCATCGCTTAGATAAAAAAGCATTGACAGCGTTGAGTGAGCTGAACTCAATCAATGATGTCACTTAGATAGAAAAGTGTTGACAACTTTGAGTGAGCTGAACTCACTCAACGACATCGATTTAACTCTGTAAGCTAAGTGTTAAAGCTGAACTCACTCAATGTCGTCATCTTATTTTGGCAACTAAGTGGTAAAGCATTGAGTGAGCTGAACTCACTCAATGCCATCGCCTTTCTTGCTGCTGTGTTTAAGCATTGATTGTGCTGTATTATTACGTCGAGTGTGTTGACTACACTCAACGCGGTGTCAAGTGTACTCTAAGCTTTTCCCTTAGACTCGTTTCATTTCACCGATTTATCGTGTATCTCTAAAGGCTTAGTTTTGCCAAGTTATATTCATCGGGTTTCTGCTGAATTTGTCGAGTTTAGGTTTATGGGTATTTGGGATATGAGGTTTGGTTTGGTTGGCTTAGTTTCGTGAATCAATACACTCGAGCATGTTTGGGTCTTATTTTTTTGGGATGTTGGGTTGTGTTAGACTAGATTGCCACCAACACAGTCCTGTTTTTGAGACGTTTGGGTCTGTTAGTTCGGGTTTGACTGGTTGGTCCCGACTCAGATCCGGTTGCGTTACGGTGTTATTGATTCACGTGTTTATTGAGCATTTGTCTTGTTTTTTTGTTTTCTATGGATTAAACTTATGCTATTTCTGCCAATTTTCACAGATGTTCTCGGAGTATGACTCTGTTCGCACTTAGTGCAAATTTCATTACCTTTTAACTTTATAAGTTAACTCTTTCGTTCTTAATCTCTAGTTATTTAGCTATATTTTTTACAGCTATTCAGTTTTGGATTAGTAATCTTACTTCTCCCTTGTTTACTAAAAGTTTTATTTGGCACTTGTATTTCTTGATGAGGTGTTCTTTCTTTGAATGCCTCGGGTTCAAGACAGTAGCCGGTTGAGCGGCTTGGTTTTGTGTTTGCTAGTGGACTGCAGTGTTGCAGAGGTTTCCTCTACCTTGAGAGGTAGTTCTTTGTGGTTTTCTTATTAGTACAGCCACACATACTGACCAGTGGGTTCGTGTCAGTTTGTTGATGCCCACTTGTGGTTTTCTTTTAAATTGCTGAATACTTTGCTAAGCTGCTAGTTTTACCTTTTGTGGTTGTTTTTACTTCATCTCTGGGAATGTTTTATACTAGGTTGCATGTTAGGTATTTTCATGTATAAAAACATTACTACTAGTACTTCATACATTTCATATTTCTAAAACTAAAATACTATTTTCTAGCTAACGTAAATATTATTTTCATAATTAAAATACATCTAGAGTCTTGCATGCCATGAGTTCTCCTTTTGAGATGTTTATACTCATGTAGGGTATTATTAACATAACCAAAGTATTTTCCGCAGCGTATAACTATACTTTTACTCATGGACTATTTGATCCACTGTGCCGAGGGATACGGTCATCCAATTTAAACTTGTTTTTACTTAATAACTTATGGATTTCATATAAATTGTATATTTTTGAGTTTTGCCTGAGCGCCTGCAGTTATCACCTGCACGGCATTGCATCACGGCGCATATTTCTCTTACTCTGATATAACTTAAATGTTGAGAAAATGCGGGTTGTGACATCAGCTTTGGCTTTTCTCTCACAATGCAACTATTTAGGTAGACAAAACTTTCCAATTTCATCACTATGTAACTCTTGTATGATTGGGGAATAACTCTTTATTCGTAACCATCATATGGTGCATGCCAAACCTTTGCCTCTAGTCACTCAACATTTGATGCCAGCTAGTTATGTTTGAAATGATGTCGACAGTGAGATATCACAATTATCTGCTCGCACCCTTACCAAGATAGATTAATGTACCTTGCTTTGGCAAGCCCACACTTCATCGATTGAGGCAGGAAGAGTGTCATCAATCGGAAGGCATCCGAATAGACAAGCTCGTCTCTCTATTTTTGATTCAAAATCTAACACACTTGGCTTCACAAACCAACAATAGGGATGATTACTGTTAAGGAGTTACAAAGATATCACAACAAAATCACATGCGCTCCTCGAGGGGTTCAAAGGGAATGCATCCATGGTGTGGTCTTAGGGGCAGAGACCCTATCGGGGTCCAAGGGGCAGTGCCCCCTGCTTGGTGCGGGGTAGTTCCCCGACCAATTTTTGGAAAAACTAACACTGATTCCACACAAAATCCATTAACATTTGATGTTCTAGGAATAGATCTAGGCATCTTAGAACACTTCTAAATTTTCCAGATCTACACGCAATTGATTTAACAACTTCTGAAACAATAATCATCGCATGAGCCTCCCTTTGATACCACTATCGGGTTTTGCGAGGATGGCACAATAGTTATGTGCAGCAGAAATTAGGAACAAGAAAACCCAAAGAGTTCGGATCTAGCGATGAACATTAATCGAGAAGTAAAGAGTAGTAAATAAAATTAACCATTGCGGGATTGAGTCTATACTCAATCTAGATGCTCTAGGTGATCTATAGATCACTAAGAGGCAATAGTCCTTAATATAAAATAGCATCCGCACCTCTACAGGAAATCCACTCGAACGGGAGAACCCGTAGACACTTGTCGAACAAGAGCTAGGTCGGGAGAGGAAACTCCGCGTCTTCACGGACTGCTAGGTCCATTACAGAGGAGGTGGTGACGACACTTGCCAGACATGGCGATGGTGACGGGATCGGCGGAGGTGAAACAACTTCCGTCGGCCCTTATGTCTCAAGATATCACCCTTTGCGGCTCGTGTGCTTTTCAGGATTACTGTTCCGTGTATAAAGAAACCCTAAAATCTTCTTTTTATACAGAAAAGAATAAACAGAACACCCTGTCATTATTCGCAGACCCAAGACTTAGAATACAGCATTTTCGACCAAACAACCCGTGTTTCGATGAAACGTCGAGTATTAATGACATATTTGATGAATCGTCAAGTATACAAACTATACTCGACGAATCGTCGAGTATTCATAAGATATTCGACTAATGGCATTGAGTGAACTCGACATACACATCTCTGTCATCGCAAAACCCGTTGAATCAACACATGACTCGACAAAGGTATTGATTGAACTCAACGCATTCAATGCCTAAGTGCCAGATTTGTCGAATCAACCTTTGAATCGATGAAGGCATTGAGTGAACTCAACACACTCAACGCCCGAGAACCAGACTCGTCAAATCAACACCTTGACTAAATGAATCATTGAGTGAACTCAACCCACTCAAAGCTTAAGTGCAATACTCGACGAATCAACACTTTGACTTGATGAATTGTTGAGTAAACTCAACACACTCAATGCCATCATTCGACGATTCAACAGTTGATTCGACGAAAATGTTGAGTGTTCTCAATGCACTCGACGCTTTCCAAGCCTATATGAGCTAAGTCATTTCCACTCATCATATGAGTAAAAGCATACTAATCCAATCTCCCAATTTTTCCAATAATTCTTATGTGCGACACTGATAGGATCGAATTGCGTTTATAGTGAGGCTACATAATTGATCACTTCTAGATCACAATGGTAACACCAACTATAACTTAATTTTTTTATAATTTGCAAATGCCAAAAACATATTGATGGATTCAAGATGTGCAATTGGTGCAATTGATTCCTCAAAGTTCACACCCTTTATTTGCGAGTATCCTTGTTCCACCAACCAGGTCTTATTCCTAGTTATCCTAGATTCACCATCAAGTTTATTTTTGTACAGCCATTTTAAACCGAAAACTGGATGGCTATGTGGACGCTCTACTAATACCCAAACCTTACTTCTCTCAAACTGATTCATTTCTTCATTCTTAGCAAAGAACTAAGATGCATCCTTTAAAGCTTCTGAGATATTCTTGGGTTTAATTTCAGATATAAAGCATAGGTTCGAGAAGGATTCATGCAGGGTCGATCGAGTTCTAACTCTATGTGAGGGCACTCCTATCTCTAGTTCTCGTTGATGTTATTTTGAAAAGATTAGAGTGCTTGGTGTAAAATCTCTTTTCTTTCTAAACCCCCCTTAACACAAATTACGGTAGGACATATGGTGCGTGTGATGAGTTAGGCTAGGTAGTGACCTTAGAAACAAATGAGTTAGGGTGGACTCACATGGGGCCCACTATACTATACAAGTCAACTTTGGTCAAATTATCCAGAATTGAAATCACAAGTGCAAGTTGACCTCACCACGATGTCCCTAACCCTAAAGGAAACCTAAGTGACCCAAAAGCCCTATCATAGGGTCAGAAAATTTACCAAAGTGGTCTTTATGTCAACATTTGTCTACTCAACCCTAATTGGCTCAATTAGGCACCACATGATCAAATTGACCCCACCACTAGATTCCAAACCCTAATAGGAGTGCAATGGACCATAGAGCCCCACCACATGATCACTAAATTAGCCCAATTTATCAAAGTCTACATTAACCGTAATTTCGCAAAAATCACATATATAAGTTCAATTAGCTCAATTGGGGGCATCACCATGGCCTAACCCACATTGGGTGGTGTCACAGGACTCAAGACCAACACATGGGACAAGACCACACCTCAGTTGACCAAGTCAAACCCCCAAGTCTACCTTAGTCAATAGAGAGCCTAAATGAAGGAATTAGGGAATTAAAAACAAACTCAATGGGATAAGGCCCCAACTAAGCCCATCCAGCAGGCCCTTGAGAAAAATTACATCACATGCCCTTTGGATTTGGAAGGTATTGACATGCATGATGGTAAAATGGACTTTTCCCCAATTTTTTAAGAGATAGAAAGGAGGGAAGAGGGAATTGAAGCTAATTGGCCTTCCTTCTCCCTTAGCAAGCTAAGTTTTGAGCTCACACATAAATTTCCAGCAAAATTCCATGGTTGGTGGGAAAATGGCAGCTAGGAGGAGCATCCAAAGCTTAAAATAGGCCACCCATTAATGGCAACTTTATATACAGCCACCTCCACCAAGAATTAACCTTTCCATCACCTTCAGAGCACTGAGAGGAGGTGAAATTGACATTTGGATCAAGAAAAATGGGGGAGAATCGGGATCTGTAGCTATCTCACGGAAGAAATCATCAGCAATTGCACAACACCACCACACCCGCAACCAAGCCCATCTCCAAGTACGTGTCTCCCCCCCCCCTCTGTGCTAGCTTTCTAAATCATGTAGGAGAGATATCGGGATCAATTGAACCTAATTCCACGAGAAGATAGTGTGAAAATCCTGAGCTTTTCCTCTTGCTTGGGTTTGCCGGAGGGGTCCGACATCCATATCGCCGACAATCGACGACCACCACCTAAACCGATGTGTTTGTGATAATGGCCGGCATTTGTAGCCATCAGGTGTACGGTAAAAGACTTGGAGTAAACTACAGGTTGGGCTCATCATAATCTTTGGCTGGCTGGGGAAGATGACCAGACGCCGTCCGATTTGATGTAAATCAAACAATAGTACTATATATTATATTGTCACACTTTATATAGTAGATTTAAACAGAAATTAAGTTGCCTTAGAGGTCGATTCATGAAAGGTATCCAACACAAAAATTGTAGCCCTTTGACATAACTTAAATTAGACACTTGAATCAACCCATTTGGAGCACTGTATCTCCCTATAGGTCATTCCCCATAGGACTTCTCCTTATTTAGAGCAAAAATTAGAATGAGTATATATGTTAGATGGAAACTCCAAATGGAAAGAAATTTGGAACATGCCTGTATGTCTTCCAAACAAAGCTTATGACCAAAAATCAGTTTTTTAAAGAACATTTTCCTATAGTTTATTTCATTATTTGATTTATCAAAGTAATGTGATTTAAAGAATTTTACAACTCAAAATGACCCCAAATTGGGATCGCATGACTATGAGGTCATTCTAGGACCCTTGTAAAATTTAGGGTCATTTGGACTACTATATGTTGGTGGATCAAAATTACAAGTTGAAGGTGTATGTGTTTTGGGGTGCCTTTTGCAAAAAGGTGGAAATGGGGATTTAAGCCCATTTGGCTCATTATATGTCAATGAAACTTTGGCTAGGAGTTTATGGTGATGAAATACATCATCCATGGTGAAGTTAAGATTTTTGGAATAAAAAATCCTATGGTTTATATTTATTTTAAATATAGCACATTTTTATGTCAAAATCAGAACTATGGGACATTTAACTTAGTAAATTTTAGATCTCTGACACAAACCTTAAAATATTATTTTATTAGTCAAGAAATTTTTTTAGAATTTTTGGAATTTATCGCAAGTGAAGAATAGTACAATTTTCAAATATACCCTTAGATGTTTTTTTATCAAAAGGTGAAAATATGGATTTAAAATTATGAAACTTATACTAGATCATTGATTGAGTACTATGGACCTCTGTTATTTTTCTTAGAATTTTTGGATGAGTAAATATACACTAAATGTTATATTTTGGTCACTAATGACCTTTAGTGAAAAAAATATTTCGTCACATGGCCGTCACTAAAACCCCGCCACTAAATGTTTTTAGTGACAAAAAAATAGCCACTAAATTTTGGGTCTTTGTGACCAAATTGATTTGATCACAAAAGTCATTCAGTGACCAAACTTATTTGGTCACAAAAACAATTTAGTGACAAAATAAATTTGCTCACTTAAACATTCAGTGACCAAAACAAATTCGGTCACTAAAGTATCTTCAGTGACCAAACTAATTCAGTCACTTGAAATAGTCTCAATGATCAAATTAATTTGGTCAATAAAATGATATAGTTTCGTCTACATTTTGTGCAATTTATCATAAAATATTATAGACTTATTTCATTTAATATTAATTAAAATTTAATATTAAACATTCAAACAAAAGAATAAATAAACTACTCAATTTTTTTATTAATTAAGACAAAAGAGGGTGGGAGATAGCCCAAACCCCTCAGTACAAAATAATAGAACTATCTCTTATTAAACTAAGTACAAATTTCTATAGGCAGGTGATCCTCCTTCTTGGCCGTTGAAAAAGTCACATCACTTATAACCACTTTCATTGATCCTGAATTCAATATACCTTCCATTCAAGACAACATTAGCTCTCTAGTTCCTACAAGGGCAATTGGCGCAATGGGTGCTTTATTTGGTTTTGGCAGCAACAGCGAATGCCCCTCTCTACATCGCGCAAAATTCTTCATAATGATCCTTCTATCCTGCAAATTATTACAACAACCATGTCAAGTAGAACAACATAATGATATATATGGTTAATTATAAGAACATCCTATGAAAGTTTGCATAACTACAAGCATCTCCCCAATGTCAAAATTTCAAATATCTCCGTTAATTTTGCTCAGTTTTTGATGTAAAGCAATAAAATCAACAAAAATATTTCTAATTTTCAAATATATCAGTTTGATATTTTCAGTCTTTGTAAATTTTAGTTATTACAAAGGTAGACTTGATAAACATAAAATATTATAACTGATTTTCACTTTTCATCTAAAATTCTAATGAAAATGAAGATTATGTAAACTGAGAAAACTTATACGGGATAGTTTTGTAGTTTCAAATCATAGATGGGAGGTCCATGTCCAATGCCCGCCGGCCCTCTCTCCATCTAAAATTTTAATTTTTTTTATGCGTGATTGGAGGTATGAGTGTATTAGTCCTTCAAGCAATTTTTTCATGCGATACATTCTTAATTCATATTTGGTAAACTACATGCATATTCCAGATCCCATGCTGATAAAATTTTTTTTTCATTTTGAGCAGCAAAATATTTTTTAATTATAATCCAATTCTTATTCTCCTTTTCTAAAAATGATAACTACTTTATTTGTTGTCATTAGTACGAATTGGGCAGGCAAGTGCCGTTGATGGACGAATTGCGCTGCCCCCGAAGACATTGATCATGGGCGATGACATGCGCTGCCCCCGAAGACATTGGTCATGGGCGACGAAATGCTCCGCCCTCGAAGACATTGGTCGTGGGCGACGACATGCGCCGCCCCCGAAGACATTGGTCGTGGGCGACGACATGCGCTGCCCCTGAAGACATTGGTTGCCCCCGACGACATTGGTCGTGGGCAACGACATTGGTCGCCCCCGACGACATTGGTCGTGGGCGACGACATTGGTCGTGGGCGATGACATTGTTCGTGAGCGACGACATTGGTCGTGGGCGACGACATTGATCGTGGGCGACGACATTGGTCGTGGGCGATGACATTGATTGTGAGTGTCTTATGCGATGAAATGGCTACCCTAATGCTCGATTCTCTCGCATGGGCTGTACCATTAAATTGTTGTAGTTGGAGAATTCGTTGAATTATGTCATCAAAAACTTGCCGGCTGATAGGTAGAATAATTTCTCCATTTTTTAACTTTCATTTAGTACAAACACTAAGGGTAAGTAAAGTGACTCATCACCAGTAGTGTAGCAAAGACCAAACTAAAGAAGAATCCAAAGCCTTCTTATATTAATTAAAACATCATGCTAAACAAAAAATAATCAGTATAAACTATTTCAAAGAAAGTTTTCAGACCTGGGATCTCTATAATAGAAACAAGCTTATATATGTTCTAACAGGGCTTGAAGGCCCTCAAAAACTTCATTGGGGATATTGGTATTTTAGGGAAGATAAACCTGCAGAGCAGCTCATTCTCCACATTTGATCAACCATCCATCTGCATATATTTTCAAAACAAATTCATTTGGATGAAATTTTGTTATATGTGCAAAAATAAAGTCAAAGTAGAGCATTTTGTTCTTGAAAATGCAATTTGGAAGATATATAACTTTAAAGTTAGACGAAAGGACTCATACAAGATCATGCTTGTGATCATATAGAAATGAACAATGATTTTATGTACAGGATAATATAAATGAACAATTAATACAGAAACACACCTTCGACCCCAATTTCAATGATTTTATGTACAGCTGATTGTCAGGATCTGCAAGAAGCCGGGCTTCAGTTTTTTTCTTAAAAATGAGACAAAACTGTAACTAATATAACCAGGAGGATATAAATACCTCTTCTAGTGCTTGCTGAAGCACTGCATTGCCCTCGTAAAATAAGGCTTGGCATCCTCAAGATCTTCCGTGATGAATGCTAGAGAAGTTTGTGCATTTCCCAAGGCCAAATTGCTGCATGCTTCTTGGGATCAATCTCTAAAGCTTCCTCCAACTTAGAAACATTAATATCAATGCAACTGGCAGATTGAAGTGAAAAATACTAGACCACCCTTCAACGGTGACAAAATCAATTACCTTTGACGAACTTTAACAAGTCGGATCGAGTTTGGAACTGCGACAACTCAATTAGGACTCTTGCCCAACTCATGAGATTCTAAAACAACAAACCATAAGTAAAAATAAAAACAAAAATTAAGGAAGAGTTACTGCTAAGAAACTAAAATTTTGATGAGAATCGAGTATAAAAGATCAGAAAGGGTGAAGAATCAAAGAAATAAAGCAATCAGGGGTCACATCGGCATCAAAGGGGATTCAAGGCGTAGACGACCTCAGCGTTCTTATGAGCGTGCTCGTAGAAGAGGATGTGATCGAAGTGTTGCTGAACTAAATCCATGCCCATGGCTTATAGAAGGGGACACGGGATTTGGGAGAGGTGGAGGTCCCGGTAGAGGCGGGGAAACTGTCGATTGATTAGTGATTTCGGAGAGGCGGAGAGGAGGAAACGGCGGAACCTGAAACCGCCAGATAAATTTAGAGCCCTAAATTTATTGTTTTGCTATTTATTTTTGTAAAGAGAAGTTGGTGTTATGAAGTGATGGGCGATTAGTTTTGTTAATAGAGAGACATCATAAATAAAAATTAAAATAACCTAAAAAATCTAATTTTTAATTTTTTTTCAAAGGCTACATGCAGCCCATCCGTACTCATTCCCTTCTCACATCATTCAAGGTTTTTGGAACTCAGTCACACGCCTCCCCTTATCTCCCCAAGGTTTTTTCTTTGGTCACTAAAGATGTGTCTTTAGTGACTAAACTTTGACTTTGTCACAAAAATATGTTTTTTAGTGACTAAACTTTTAATTTGTCACTATAGAAATGTCTCTAGCGACGAATATATTTTATCACTAAATTTTTGTCACTAATGTTTTGCTTTTAGTGACCAAAGTTTTCTTTAGTCACTAAAGACGTGTCTTTAGTGACTTAACATTTTTTTTTCACTAAAAATATCTCTCTTTAATGACTAATTTTTTAATTCGTCACTATAGATATGTTTTTAGTGACTAATTATATTTTGCCACTAAATTTTTGACACTAAAGACAAGTTTTTTTGTAGTGATATGATTCTTTCCTTCATAGAGGCATTTTTGTAATATCATAAATTGTGAATATCATAAATCAAATCTCTGTGGATGTTTATGAAAATTAGTTTTAACCACTTTTATGATAGTATTATCATTTAGGAATATTCTTTGAATAATTTGATGATTATTTTTGGTACTTCACTTGGGAAGGGGTAATAATGTATTGTTATTCATAAATAAAAAACATGGGTCAAAACAATCTGAAAAATTATGATATTTTGTACACTTACTTTTAATATCCAGTTGAACACTAGATAAATCACTTAGACCAAGAGGACCTCTAGTTATGGTAGCTCATGTTCAAGGTTACTTAAGTCACATAATGGAATAATTTAAATTATTGCTAAAAATATGTAGGAAAATTGTGATCTTTTTATTTTTCACTATTTACAACTTGATGAACTAGTGATAAAAATTTGGAGGCCTTTTGCGAAGGGAATTGGAAATAAGCTAATATGGACCATGGTTAGATCCTTGTACTGCATTTAGTAAAATTGTGAAATAGTGTTTAGATCATCCAAATCACCGGCGAAAGAATGATTTTTATATTAGGGTTTGACGCCGGAAAGGAAGGATCGTTGAACTCTGTTCGACGATCTAGGCTTCTTAATGGAATCTGAAGAGTCTTCAATAACGTCGATCTCTGTTCAACGATACTGGAGAACATCGAGCTCCACTCGACGATCGATGAACAGAAATAAGGATAGTTAAAAGCTAACAGACAATTTAGGAAAACGTCGATCTGCGTTTGACGATTTTTGGGGAAAACGTCGAGCGTAGTTCAGAGACAAAACAGAACCTACAAACACTAGAAAAATAAGTTTTTAGCCTAGTCTTGGTCTGTTTTTAGATTATCAAAATCTTGGGATTTATTTTAAACTTCCTCCATCTAACATTCCTAACTGATTTAGGAAGAATTTGTGTTTCTTTTCATCCAAAGGTTTGGTGAAAATATTTCCCCTTTGCAAATCAGTTGGGATATATTGAATTTAAATCTTATTTTTCTCTACATTATCTCTTAGGAAGTGATGCCTAATCTCTATAAGTTTTATCCTACTATGGAGGACTGGATTTTGTGCTATAGAGATGCACTAGTGTTATCACAAAATATTTTTGACCCTTCTAAGTTGTAGCTATAGTCTAGGAGCTGGTTTTTAATCCACGGAATCTGTGAGCAACAACTGCTTGCTGCCATGTATTCAGCTTCAGCAGTTGAAGTGGACACTGATGTCTGTTTCTTACAGAACTAGGAGACAAGTCTATCATCAAGGAACTGGCAAGTTCCACTGGTGCTTTTCCTGTCTACTCTACATCCAGCATAATCAGCATCTGAAAATCTAGTTAATTCAAATCCTGAGTCTTTTGGATACCAGAGTCCTATATTTGGACAACTTTTCATATACCTAAGAATCCTCTTAACTAATGTTAGGTGTGACTCTCTAGGGCTTACTTGGAACCTTGCACATATATATATACCAAACATTATATAATGTGTACTAGCTGTAAGGTACAATAGAGAGCCAATCATTGCTCTATATGTTGTTTGATCAACATGTTTACCATGTTCATAAGAATCTAATACAGCATTGGTAGGCATATGTGTTTTCATACAAGATGCTTCAGACATACCAAATTTCTTAACCAATTCTTTTGCATACTTGGTTTGAGAAATAAATATGCCTTCAGCATGTTGTTTGACTTGTAATCCTAGAAAGAAGGAAAGCTCACCTATGCTACTCATTTCAAATTTAGAGTGCATCAGGTTGGAAATCTTTTTGCACAAATTTGAATCAGTAGAACCAAATATGATATCATCTATATATATTTGTACTAGTAGGGTATGGGACTTATGGGTTCTAATAAAGAGAGTTTGGTCTACTCTACCCCTTATAAAATCATTTTTCAGAAGAAAGCATGCTAAGGTCTCATACCATGCTCTAGGAGCTTGCTTGAGACCATATAATGCTTTATACAACTTGAAAACATGGTCAGGATAAGTTGGAGAGATAAAACCTGGAGGTTGTCTAACATAGACTTCCTTTTTGATGTCTCCATTGAGAAATTCACTCTTCACATCCATTTGGTAGAACTTTAATCCTTTGTGAGCTGCATAAGTAAGGAATATTCTTATGACATCTAACCTTGCCACTGGTGCAAAGGTCTGGTCATAGTCTATCCCTTCTTCTTGAGAATAACCTTGAGCAACTAGCCTTGCCTTGTTCCTTACAATAACTCCTTGATCATCCAACTTGTTTCTGAACACCAACTTTGTTCCAACAATTGAGTGATCCTTAGGCCTGGGTACTAGCTCCCAAACTTTGTTCCTCTCAAATTGATGTAGTTCCTCTTGCATATCAATGATCCAGTGTGGATCTTGCTCTGCATCTTGAATGGATTGAGGCTCAACTTGATATAAAAAGTAGGTGTGCATCAGGTTCTTGTTAACCTGATTTCTGGTTTGCACACCAGCTGAGATGTTTCCAATCACTTGGGAGATTGGGTGATCTCTTGTTGTTACTAAATCAACAGGGGTTGTTGATTGTTAACCAACCTATATTGTTGTTTCCTCTTGTGGAACAACAACTGGCTCTTCAAAATGGTTTTCTCCAAGATGTTGAACATCAAGATGTTGAGTATCCTCTTCATCTTCACTGATTTCAGCTCTTTGTTGGATAGGTGAATGTACTGAATCCTTTTCTATAATGTGTAACCTGTCCAAATTTTCTGAAAGAGAGTGTACCTGAAATGGTTCTATGGTAGAAGTAGACTTCTCCTTGTAACACATGTTAGTCTCATCAAAAGATACATGAACAGATTCTTCAATTTTAAGAGAAGTTTTATTATAAACCCTATAAACTTTACTGATCATGGAGTATCCCAGAAACACTCCTTCATCAGCTTTAGCTTGGAATTTTGCTAAATACTTCTTGTCATTATTGTGAATATAGCAAATGCAGCCAAAAATTTTGAAATAGTCTACTTTAGGTTTCTTCCCTTTGAGCAATTCATAGGGAGTCTCGCCCTTCAGTTTATGTATCAAACTTCTATTCAACACATGGTTTGAGGTGTTCACTGCCTCTGCCCAAAAAGATAGAGGAAGGTGAGCATCTGTCAATAATGTAGTAGTAGATTCAATTAGGGTCTTATTTTTCCTTTCAGCTACCCCATTTTTTTGAGGAGTTCTAGGAGTTGAGAAAGTATGCCTGATCCCTTCACTCTGACAGAACTCTTGCATGAGAAGAGAATCAAACTCTGTCCCATGACCACTTCTGATCAGGGCAATGCTAGTATTGAACTCAATCTGTATGCATTTGAGAAAATCAGTCAAACATTTAAAGTTATCAGACTTCTTCCTCAGAAAGAATACCCAAGTGAATCTAGAGAAGTCATCTACAATCACTATAGTGTAAGATTTCCCTCCTAAGCTTTTTACTGTAATGGGTCCAAAAAGATCCATGTGTAACAGATACAAAATCCTAGGTGAATCACTCTTATTAAGTGACTTAAAACTATTTTTAGTTTGTTTGCCTAATTGACAAGCCCTACAGATTCCTTCCTTCTTGTAGGGGCCAGAAGGTAGTCCTCTAACAAGGTTGTCCTTGGACAGCCTACCAATGGTTCTAAGGTTTATGTGTCCTAGTCTCTTATTCCATAAATCATTTGGTTTGCAAACTGAATTAAATAAGCAGATATCTATGTTGGTTGAAAGGAAATCTACAAGATAAATATTTCCTTTCCTTTTACTTGTTAACATTGTTGTGTTATTCTCTGACTTGATCTTGCATAAGGATTTGTTAAATGTCACTTAATATCCTTCATCACAGAGTTGACTGATGCTGATTTGGTTGTGCTTCAGTCCTTCCACATAAGCCACCTTCTTGAATGTGACTGAGCCAATCTGAACAGCACCATATCCTTTTATTTGACTAAAGTTTGAATCTCCAAAAATCACTTTGGGTCCATGTTTGGCTTTGAAGGATGTGAGATTGTCCTTACTCCCTGTCATGTGCTTTGAGCACCCACTATCCAGATACCATTGTTGGTTCATTGCTGGATAGGTCTTCACCTGCACATAAGTAATTTATATGTTTTTGACCCAGTTTACCTTAGGTCTAGGTTGATAACCTTTAAATTCAGAAATGAAAGACATCCCTGGCTGACTCTTATATCCTTCAGGATGGTATCTCCTAGGAGGTACTATCCATTCAGTATAATGGTTGAAGCTTTGGGATGAGGGACTTTTAGGATTGAATTGAGATTTATCTCTAAAAGAAGGTTCAATGCTCTGAGCTCCGTTCGACGATCGTCGACCTGAGTTCGACGATCTTGGGTAAGATCGTCGAGCTCCGTTCGAAGATCGATTATACCAGAGTTCAGAGTTTAGAAGTCGTCGATCTGAGTTCGACGATCCAGCATAGGATCGCCGAGCTCTGTTCGACGATCGTCGAGCTCTGTTCGACGATTTCTGTTGAACTTGATTTTCCTTAGGTAAATCTGGATTCTTCCTAGCGACCTCTACAACACCCTTACCTTTATCAGAAATAAATTTAATTGGGGTTGTTAATACTATAGGTTGGCTGGATGAAGCACCCAAGCCCAGTGTACTGTTGAATCTTGAGTTCACTGTGCTTGTGATATCCATCAGTCTGATGCTTCTCCCATTAAGGGATTCTTCAAACTTCTTTGCCTGGGAAAACTCACTTTTCAGTGAAGCTATCTCCTCCCTACAGCATTCTTACTCCTCAGAGAGTTTGAGGTTGTCTGATTTTAAGGTGCTATGTTCAAGGCAATTGATTTCTGAGAGAAATAATCTCTTTCTCAGATTTTAATAGGTCTAAACAAAGTGCCTTAAATTCAGACCTAAAGTCCTCTGAGTCAAAGTCAAAGGAGTCTATTACTTGGTCTTCTTCAGTTTGAGTTTCAGATTCTGAGTCTGATCCTTGTTCTGCATAAGAATTTTGCTGAGAGGCATTGATAGCCATCATGCAGAATTCCTTTTCTTCAGCATCGTCCTCATCATCACTTGAGCTTGATGAGGCTTCTGATTCATCTTCAGTATCACTCCATCTTTAAGATACAAACCCCTTCCTTGTATGTTTATTTTTGTTGGAGGAGGATTTGTTGTTGTTGTTTCCTCTAGAGTCCTTGTCTTTTCTCCTATCTTTCCTGTCTTTCTTGTCCTTATTCTTATTTTCTGGACAGTCAGGCACAATATGGCCTGGTTTCCTGCATCCAAAACAGATTATTTATTTATTATTTGATTTGTCATACCTTGGCTTCTCATGCCCTTTGGATGACCTCTTTCGGAAATCTTTCCTGGCCATCTTATAGAATCTTTTGGCCAGCAAACTCATCAATTCTTCATTGCC
This sequence comes from Platanthera zijinensis, assembly GCA_039513925.1. Taxonomy (NCBI): domain Eukaryota; kingdom Viridiplantae; phylum Streptophyta; class Magnoliopsida; order Asparagales; family Orchidaceae; genus Platanthera; species Platanthera zijinensis. Next base: position 88,826,486 of record CM077083.1, read on the forward strand.
TGTGACCTTGTCTTCAGGCAGATCTTCTGTAGCTTTCAATGCTATGGTCTTCTCCTTTCTGATGGTAGGAGAAGCAGTCTTTTGTTCTTCCTCTCTATTCTTGATGAGCAGCTCATAAGACTTGAGCTTGCCCAACAAAGTTTCAGTAGTAATCTCAGTTAGGCTTCTGGCATCCTTGATTGGCCAGATCCTTGAGTTCCAAGTACTAGGGAAGGACATTAGGATCTTATCATTTAGTTCAGTTAGTGTGATCTCCTTATCCAATGTTTTCAACTCACTGACTATCAGACTGAGCCTGTTGTATATATCTACAACTGACTCAGCTTCTCCTTTCTTGAAATTCTCATATTGAGATATGAGATGGGATCTCCTGTCCTTCCTTTTATCAGCAGATCCTGAGACAATTTTAGATAACTTGTCCCATATATCTTTTGCTGAACTGCATTCAGCCACCTTTTGGAATATCTCATCAGACATGGTCTGAGCAAGGATATTCATAGCCTTTGCATCTGCAACTTTCCAATTCTTTATTTATGCATCTGTTCCTGAAAGAGGTGGAACAACACTTGTACTTGTGATCACTGGGGGACTTAGACAAACTGTCAAAACAGAATTAAAAATGTCCTCATCAATAGAATACATGTAAAGCTTAATCCTTGCCTTCCAAAGTGCAAACTTAGAGAGGTTACACACTGGAGGTCTGGTGCTAGCATAATCTTTGTTCTGTTCCATGGTTTTGTATGAAAATAAATATAATACAAAAAGTAATAACTATCCTCTATAGAAGGTTTATCTTATCAAGGATCTATTGGTTCAGGTGTTAGCCTGTTCAACCAATCTGTTGAAGATTCAGATGTTGAATAACCAACCTTCCTCTAAAACTAATTGAAAGTAAGGAAAAGATCTACCTTTACTCTAGAGGGGGGGGGTGAATAGAGTATTTTTTAAAATAATTTACAATTGAAACTATAAAGCAGTGGAAGACTTAATTTATGTATATGTGTAAGGTGCTTGTAATGAAATAAAAACTAAAGCAAGAACTAATAAAACACATAGCACACAGCAAATTCAAACACACAGCAACCAGATGACACAAGGATCTATAGTTATTCCCCAACAACCTGGGTACATCCACTCTTCTACCACCCTTGGTAGGAATCCACTGCAGGAGTAGTTGATCAGGTGTCGTTGGCACCAATGAGCTTTTGATAAGGTGCTCAAAAACCCAAACTAGATTTTTTGATAAGGTGTCTTGCCACACTGAGTTTTGACAAGGTCTCAAAAACCAGTCTCAGAACTATTGAAGGGAGTTTTGAAAAACCCTTTTATATGAGGGAAAGGAAAAAAGAAAGAAAGAGTTGAGTTGTTCTTCTCTGTCAATAGTCTGAGAGAAGACAAGTGGAAAATGAAGCTAAAGCTCCCCTTGAGATCTGTAAGTTTCAGGAAGGTGGGCTTTGCTAGGGTGATAGGTCTTCAGGTGCTTCAAATCTCCAGCAAAAGATGATTTCAGCAGATGTTGTGATGTGTGATGTCTGGAGTCCTTGATGGTTAAGCTTTTGAACACTTGAGGATTTTGAGGAGCAGATGATTTCCTCCACAGAAAACTTTCTTGTGTTCTTGAAGATTTTTACTCAGTGAATCTGTATGTTACAGAAGATGAGTTCTTGATCAGAGTATATTTTGATCTCTCTTCTGTAACTCTTTTTCTCAATCCAATGATCATGTATATCTCTTGCCTATCTTGTTGTATTGATCTGTTATATTTTAAAAACCTATTCTGTAGGAGTATATCAGATTCTGACTTATGAGAGCTCTAAGTTGTCAACCTAAATCAACTAGAGTGGGGTGAATAGGTGAATTTCGTGTCAAATGCGGAATAAAAAATATAACACAGCACAGATCCGTAATCAAGCAATCACACAGACGACAAGAGATTTATAGTGGATCCCCAATCTTGGGTACGTCCACTTTTCTCACCGATCTAGCAAATCACTAGACTCGGCTACTCCACTATCTCGGATTGCAAAAACAATCCTACACCTCGGAACCACGTTCCTACAAAACTCGATCCCAAATGGATCTACACTCGGAAGATAAAACTTCCTACCACTCGGAGGAAGATCTCCTACAATGAAATTTATTTGAATAAAGTTTACAAACAAGAATATCACAGATCTGGATCTTTGACGTAATCTTCTTCTTGAGAGCTTTTCGGTTTGAACAGAAATAGTTGAAGAAGACTTGACTGAGATCCACGATTCTGAGATCTGGAATCACCACGATCAAGAAAGTAAATCAGAGACGATGAAGCACGGAGAGATCAGATGATTCTTCTTGAGTCTGGATCGCTAGAGAATCAGAGATCGATAGTTGCGGCTGAGAGAAGACGATCCAGAGCTTCTTCCGAGAACGGTAATGGCGGCGGATGAGAAAATTAGGGTTTTCGGGATTTTATCTTTCTTAAAAGATAATCTCTGTAAACGCGTATCTTTAGTCAAATCTGAAAAGACCTATTTATAGGCTATCTCCAATGGTCATAATCATAATTAAGATTGACACATGGACCAATAAGAAAAAGGTTAATTTCAAATCTCCGTCAATTCTGGACTTAACGATTTCTGGAATTCTAAGCCGACATACTCGGGTTAGATAAGATACTAGAGTATAAAGGTCTGCTACTCGAGTAGATAAGAGAAACATGTACTCGAGTAATAGAAATGACTACTCGAGTGCCTTGGAAGAACTACCCGAGTTACTCTAGACAGATTACTCGAGTAAGTAGAAACATCTACTGGAGTACTAATCCAAACTACTCGAGTATAAGAAAAATCTACTCGAGTGCTAAGCCAGTCTACTCGAGTATAAGAAGGATCTATTCGAGTGCTAAGCCACTTACTCGAGTATATGAGCGAAGTTACCAAGTATGTGGACTTAGAAATATTTAGACTGAACAGTTAGCCCTACTCGAGTATAACTAAGAGACTACTCGAGTATGACTAAGGCTCTACTCGAGTACACAAACACTTAATCGAGTAAGGAAAAGAGGTACTCGAGTATAAGAATGGATTTACTCGAGTATATGGACTTAGAAACTTTATGAGATGAGAAGTCCAGATCAACTCGAGTACAATCAGAACACTTACTCGAGTAACTAGAGAACTACTCGAGTATGTAATCCAATATACTCGAGTACTAAGTCACTTACTCGAGTATATAGAAGATACTACTCGAGTATGTCGACTTAGAAAAAATTTTTCTGATAAAGTCTTCAATACTCCAGAGTCTAGTAGTCCAAGTGCATGGAAACAAAGTGTACCCCAATAGAGAGGCTATACATGAGTCAATACCTTGGATCACATAATGAGGAATTACATTGTATGGTCCTGTGTTTGATGACCCACTATAAACTGACATTTGTTTACACTTGGCAATAGAGTCCTGCATGCACAACTTAAACACAACATCAAATACAACTTAATTCATCTTAGTTTCAGGTCTGACTTCCCACAAATCTTGGGTATTGTGAAGACAATTCCGAACAATCTCCCCCTATTTGTAGAAGTCAGCACCCTTTGTACTAAGATGAATTTCTAGAAAAGAAATGATCATCTATAACAACAAGCAATAGAAAATGACTAAAACAGAGAATAATAGCAAATAAGCGAACCATAATCAGAATTAGATATGTTAAATAGAAAGATTTTCCCGTTCCACAAAACACTTTCAGGGGTAATTCTCTCTGTGATGTTTAGCTTTCTTCAGCTCTTGCCTTTCCAAATAACTGAAGGGTTTAGGAAAATAAGTCTTTGGCCTTGGAGGAGCTGCTGGATTGTTGAATCCCCATTGTCTGTCATGTAATTTGATCTTGATTTGAGATACATCATAGGCTTTCCATTCTGAGTAGCTGTAGAATTTGTCTTTATTTTCCGCAAAATCAGTTACCAGCTTTAGAGTGTCAAAGATTAAAGATTTGGAGGTTGGACTCAAAACTTCTGAATGTACTAACTCTGATCTGCCCTCTGAAGCTTGAGCTTGCTCTCTCTTAGGTGCAGAACGACTAGCAGAAGCACCGTCACCATATTTTCTTTTCTTGCTGGGGCCACCTTGATCAGCAGGTCTTCTAGAGGAGGAAGTACCTCAATCAAAGTGCCCCTGAGAGCTGGCAGGGACATCCTCTTTCCACACATCAGAATATGAAAGAGGAGGCTCAGACATCTCTCCAGCAGGTCTGGGAGAGAAGGCTGGCACTGCCTCTGGAATTGTAGTATGAACCTGGGCATCAGATGGAGGATGTTCCTCAAGAGGATCTAAGCTTTTAGGAATGATGGAGGGGTCGAGCTGGAATTCTGGAAAATTCTGATTATGTACCCAAACTGCAGTGTCATAAATGTAGAATTTGACAGACTGTAGCTGGGCTAGAATATCTGCTTTCATGGTGTTAACTAATCCATCCAGGGTCTCTTTAGACTTGGTAGAGATTTCAGCAGAAATTTTCTCAAGTTGTTCTTTCACTATTTTCTCCCCCTTGTTGATTTCTACAGATAGCTTTTCAATAGCTTCATCTCTGAATGTGCCCACTTCGTCACAAACTTTCAATACATTGGCTTCAGCTCTTTGGTCTAGCAGAATCTGCTTATGTGCCACTGTTTCAACTTGATTTCTGACTTCACCCATGCTGGTGATGGTGTGATCTATCGCTTTTCCACCTATTTTGAAGAGTTGTTTAAGTTCATCAGTATTGGCTTGAATTTCTGCAAAGCCTCTGCTCCTCTCAGTTTCAAGAGCAGAGACCTTATTATTAACTGATTTCAGAGACTCATCAAAGTAATTTCTCTGTTCTTGGAGCATCTTCTCAATCTTACTGATGATGTCTGAGGATCTGAGGGAAGCAGAAGATGGAGCACTGGGAGAAGTAGAGACCTGAGGGAGCTGAGAGACTGAGGGAGTCCAAGGAGGGATTTATTTCACAACCACTGAGCTAGTAGTTCTCTTGGTGGGAGTGATTTCTACTGAATCCAGGGGATCTGTGAAGGAGGGAGAGGGAAGGCTAATGTCCTTAGAGGAGGCTCAACAGGTTCTGGGGATAACTCCTCTTCATCGGACAGGATGATACTATCATGTTGTTCTGCTTCTTCAATGGGAGATTGAGCTGAGGATGGAGAGGGTTCCTTGAGAGGGATCTGTTCATCTTGTACCTGAACCTCAGGAGTACCAACAACTGGGTCTGCTGGAGGTAGGGGACTGTCTGACCTTAGTTCTTCAATGAGTCTATCAATCTCTGCAGCTGTGGACAGAAGGTCTTGTTGAACTTGAATCTGTGGGGAAACTTGATTATCTTCTGGAATTTTTACATCTATTGGAATATCTTCTGGAGGAGGAGGAGGAGGAGCTCTGACTGTCTGGGAGGGAAGTTCAGTAATCAGAATCTGAGAGCTAGATGAGGCAGGCTCCCCCTCAACTACTGCACCGTGGGTGTCAGTAGCTTGATGTAGAGGAGGAGATGGAGTCCTGTCTTCAGCAACATGCTGTGGGCTGGGGACATCTTCATCCATAATTACTTTGGAGGCTTGAGCAGTGTTCTTGAGTTGGATTTCATATCTTTGAATGGAGGAGAAGGATACCTTCTTCATGTGATGGAGGGGAGTTCTTTTGGAGAAATCAAACACTGTAGGATTAATCTCATGGAGGAGGAGGGAGATAATCCTGGCATAGCTTGGTTTTTTCACACCTTCTTTGATCTTGTCCAGTATCATCATTCCAAACTGGAATTTCTTCCAGCATACTATGGCTTTCATAACATCAAAAAAGTTTTGGGAAATTTCTATGAGGGAATACGTTTTGCATAGAAGTACTTTGGCAATGACATCCACAAGAAATTTGCCCTCTAAATTGAAATCTGCACGTCAGAACGAATATCCTTCATACTGGTTTATTCCACAGAAGAAACTTGAGAGCGCTAAGTTGTCAACCTGAATCACCTAGAGGGGGGTGAATATGTGAATTTCGTGTCAAATGCGGAATAAAAAATATAACACAGCACAGATCCGTAATCAAGCAATCATACAGACGACAAGAGATTTTTAGTGGTTCCCCAATCTTGGGTACGTCCACTTTCCTCACCGATCTAGCAAATCACTAGACTCGGCTACACCACTATCTCGGATTACAAAAATAATCCTACACCTCGGAACCACGTTCCTACAAAAACTCGATCCCAAATGGATCTACACTCCGAAGATAAAACTTTCTACCACTCGGAGAAAGATCTCCTACAATGAAATTTGTTTGAATAAAATTTACAACAAGAATATCACAGATCTGGATCTTTGACGTAATCTTCTTCTTGAGAGCTTTTCGATTTGAACAGAATTAGTTGAAGAGGACTTGACTGAGATCCACGATTCTGAGATCTTTAATCACCACGATCAAGAAAGTAAATCAGAGACGATGAAGCATGGAGAAATCGGATGATTCTTCTTGAGTCTGGATCGCTAGAAAAACTAAGATCGATAGCAGCGGCGTGAGAACGACGATCCAGAGCTTCTCCCAAAAACGGTAATGGCGGCGGACAGAAGGATTAGGTTATTTCGGGATTTTCTCTTTCTTAAAAAGATAGTCTCTGTAAAAACATATTTAGTCAAATCTGAAAGGACCTATTTATAGGCTATCTCCAACGGTCATAATCGTAATTAAGATTGACACGTGGACCAATCAGAAAAAGGTTAATTTCAAATCTCCGTCAATTCTGGACTTAACAATTTCCGGAATTCTGAGCCAACATACTCGGGTTAGATAAGATACTCGAGTACAAAGGTCTGCTACTCGAGTAGATAAGAGAAACATGTACTCGAGTAATAGAAATGACTACTCGAGTGCCTTGGAAGAACTACCTGAGTTACTCTAGACAGATTACTCGAGTAAGTAGAGACATCTACTCGAGTACTAATCCAAACTACTCGAGTATAAGAATAATCTACTCGAGTGCTAAGCCAGTCTACTCGAGTATAAGAAGGATCTACTCGAGTGCTAAGCCAGTCTACTCGAGTATAAGAAGGATCTACTCGAGTGCTAAGCCACTTACTCGAGTATATGAGCGAAGTTACTCAAGTTTGTGGACTTTGAAACATTTAGACTGAACAGCTAGCCCTACTCGAGTATAATTAAGAGACTACTCGAGTATGACTAAGGCTCTACTCGAGTACACAAACACCTACTCGAGTAAGGAGAAGAGGTACTCGAGTATATGAAAGGATTTACTCGAGTATAAGGACTTAGAAACTTTCTGAGATGAGAAGTCCAGATCAACTCGAGTACGATCAGAACACTTACTCGAGTAACTTGAGAACTACTCGAGTATGTAATCCAATCTACTCGAGTACTAAGTCACTTACTCGAGTATATAGAAGATACTACTCGAGTATGTGGACTTAGAAAAAAAAAATTCTTCTGGGAAAGTCTTCAATACTCCAGAGTCCAGTAGTCCAAGTGCATGGAAACAAATTGTAGCCCAATAGAGAGGCTATACATGAGTCAACACCTTGGATAACACAATGAGGAATTACATTATATGGTCCTGTGTTTGATGACCCACTATAGACTGACATTGGTTTACACTTGGCCATAGAGTCCTGCATGCACAACTTAAACACAACATCAAATACAACTTAATTCATCTTAGTTTCAGGTCTGACTTCCCACAAATCTGGGGTATTGTGAAGACAATTCCCAACAATCTCCCCCTATTTGTAGAAGTCAGCACCCTTTGCACTAATATGAATTTTTAGAAAAGAAATGATCATCTATAACAACAAGCAAAAGAAAATGACTAAAACAGAGAATAATAGCAAATAAGTGAACCATAATCAGAATTAGATATATTAAATAGAAAGATTTTCCAGTTCCACAAAACACTTTCAGGGGTAATTTTCTCTATGAAGCTTAGCTTTCTTCAGCTCTTGCCATTCCAAGTAACTGAAGGGTTTAGGAAAATAAGTCCTTGGCCTTGGAGGAGCTGTTGGATTGTTGAATCCCCATTGCCTGTCATGTAATCTGATCTTGATTTGAGATGCATCATAGGCTTTCCATTCTGAGTAACTGTAGAATTTGTCTTTATTTTCCCCAAAATCAGTTACCAACTTTAGAGTGTCAAAGATTAAAGATTTGGAGGTTGGACTCCAAACTTCTGAATCTACTGACTCAGATTTGCCTTCTGAAGCTTGAGTTTGCTCTCTCTTAGGTGCAGAACGGCTAGCAGAAGCGCCGTCACCATATTTTATTTTCTTGCTGGGGCCACCTTGATCAGCAGGTCATCTAGAGGAGGAAGCACCTCGATCAAAGTGCCCCTGAGAGCTGTCAGGGACATCCTCTTTCCACACATTAGAATATGAAAGAGGAGGCTCAGACATCTCTCCTGCAGGTCTGGGAGAGAAGGCTGGCACTGCCTCTGGAAAGGTAGCAGGAACCTGGGAATCAGATGGAGGATGTTCCTCAAGAGGATCTAAGATTTTAGGAATGATGGAGGGGTCGAGCTGGAATTCTGGAAAATTCTGATTATGTACCCAAACTGCAGTGTCATAAATGTAGAATTTGACAGACTGTAGCTGTGCTAGAATATCTGCTTTCATGGTGTTAACTAATCCATCCAGGGTCTCTTTAGACTTGGTAGAGATTTCAGCAGAAATTTTTGCAACTTGTTCTTTCACGATTTTCTCCCCCTTGATGATTTCTATAGATAGCTTTTCGATAGCTTCATCTTTGAATGTGCCTACTTCTTCACAAACTTTCATCACATTGGCTTCAGCTTTTTTGTCTAGCAGAATCTGGTTATGTGCCACTGTTTCAGATTGATTTCTGACTTCACCCATGCTGGTGATGGTGTGATCTATTGCTTTTCCACCTATTTGGAAGAGTTGCTTAAGTTCATCAGTGTTGGCTTGAATTTCTGCAAAGCCTCTGCTCATCTCAGTTTCAAGAGCAGAGACCTTGTTGGTCACTGATTTCAGAGACTCATCAAAGTAATGTCTCTGTTCTTTGAGCATCTTCTCAATCTTACTGATGATGTCTGAGGAGCTGAGAGAAGCAGAAGATGGAGCACTGGCAGAAGTAGAGACCGGAGGGAGCTGAGAGACTGAGGGAGTCCAAGGAGGGATTTCTTTCACAACCACTGAGCTTGCAGTTCTCTTGGTTTGAGTGAGTTCTACTGAATCCAGGGGATCTGTGAAGGAGGGTATAGTGAAGGCTAATGTCCTTAGAGGAGGTTCAACAGGTTCTGGAGATAATTCCTCTTCATCGGACAGGATGATACTATCATGGTGTTCTGCTTCTTCAATGGGAGACTGAGCTGAGGATGGAGAGGGTTCCTTGAGAGGGATCTGTTCATCTTGTACCTGAACCTCAGGAGTATCAACAACTGGATCTACAGGAGGTAGGGGACTGTCTGACCTTAGTTCTTCAATGAGTTTATCAATCTCTGCAGCTGTGGACAGAAGGTCTTGTTGAACTTGAATCTCTTGGGAAACTTGATTGTCTGCTGGAATTTATACATCTGTTGGAATATCTTCTGGAGGTGGAGGAGGAGGAGAAGAATCTCTGACTGTGTGGGAGGGAACTTCTGTCATCAGAATCTGAGAGCTAGATGAGGCAGGCTCCCCCTCAACAACTGCACCCAGGGTGTCAGTGGCTTGATGTAGAGGAGGAGATGGAGTCCTGTCATCAGCAACATGCTGAGGGCTGGGGACATCTGCATCCAGAATGACTTTGGAGGCTTGGGCAGTGTTCTTGAGTTGGATTTCATATCTTTGGATGGAAGAGATGGATACCTTTTTCATGTGATGTTGGGGAGCTCCTTTGGAGAAATCAAACACTGTAGGATTTATCTCATGAAGGAGGAGGGAGATAATCCTGGCATAGCTGGGTTTTTTCACACTTTCTTTGATCTTATCAAGTATCATCATTCCGAACTGGAATTTCTTCCGGCATACGATGGCTTGCATAACATCAAAAAAGTTTTGGGAGATTTCTCTTAGGGAATAGGTTTTGTAGAGAAGAACTTTGGCAATGACATCAACAAGGAATTTTCCCTCTAAATTAAAATCTGCACGTCGGAACGAATATCCTTCATACGGGTCTATTCCATAGAAAAAACTGGTTCTCTCAGAATCTTCGGAAGTCAGATCATCTTCCTCATCCAGAACGGGCAACTGTAACAGAGTAGCTAATTAAGTTTTGTCCAGAAGGATCTTTATCCCACTGACCTTAGATTTGAGAACTGTACCATTTCGCTTGATCTTCAGATTCTTGTAGAACTCTTCCACTGCAAAAAATAGTATCTTACACGGCATCTGTAATAGGAACGACAGCCCTGCTGTGTCAAGGAGAATGAGAAGGTTTCGGAAGTCGTCAGAGAGTTCGGAGATTCCATCTATAACCAATTCGGACCCGATTCCTATCTTGGATGGAGGAGCCATCGAGTTCTAGAGTAACGGATTCTGAAGAAGACAACGCTCTGTGGTTCTGGAAGACGAAGCGCCGGCGAGTACTCGAGAAAGGTTTCGTGGAATGGATTACGAGATCATTCTATTTATATACATAACTCTAATTAGGTTTAAGATTGGGTTTTAAAATAAAACATACCTTATGGGGGGTGGCAAAAATCGAGGTGTGCGAAAGGGGAAAAATGAGAGTTTCAAAGTTCTGGAATTTCATGGTACTCGAGTATATATTGGCATACACGAGTAGTCTGTTGTAACCTACACGAGTAAGTCGAAGACCAAGTAGATCATGAAGTACTCGAGTGAGTTACTAAGTACTCGAGTATGATGAATATGTACTCGATTGAATTTTTACTTACACGAGTAGATACTTTGAGTTTCTCGAGCATATAGTAATGTACTCGAGTGTATTCATGTAACCGCTCGTGATTGTTTCCAAGTACTCGAATATGTGAGTACACTTACTCGAGTATGTCACTTTGAAAAAAATATTTTTCTCGATGCACTGATCTTTACCTCCACCACCTTTTAACTCTGAGACTTTGATAGAGACCACTAATCTTCTTTGTTGAGCATCCCAAGTTCAGTTTTGAAGAATGAGAACTATGTCTCATCTAGCGGCTTCGTGAATATATCTGCAACTTGCCTATCTGTGGAGACGTATTGTAGATCTATGTCTCCATTCTCCACATGATCCCGAATGAAGTGATAGCGAAGCTCTTTGTGCTTTGTCCGGCTGTGGGAGACTGGGTTGTTGGCGATTGCTATAGCACTGGAATAGTCGCAAAGCAGAGGGATGCTCTGGAACTTCATGTTATAGTCTTCAAATTGATTCTTGATCCATAGAAGCTGTGCACAACAGCTGCCTGCAGAAATATACTCTGATTCAGCCGTTGAGATGGCTACACAGTTCTGCTTCTTACTGCTCCAGGAAATAAGTCTCCTTCCGAGAAATTGGCAAGTCCCGGAAGTACTTTTCCTGTCGTCTTTACTTCCTGCAAAATCTGCATCTGAAAATCCAATTATTTCACTATCATTACTTCTTGGGTACCATAAGCCAAGATTTGGTGTACCTTTGAGGTATCTCAAGATTCGCTTTGCAGCAATGTAGTGAGATTCCTTAGAGTTCACCTGAAATCAACACATACACATGTTGAAAACATTATGTCTGGTCTACTTGCGGTAAGGTAGAGCAAGGACCCAATTATGCTTCTGTACTTGGTTTCATCAAAAGGTTTCCCTTTCTCATCCTTGTCTAGAGACATAGCTGAGTCCATTGGAGTCCTCATAGAGGTTGCGTTCTCCATTCCGAATTTCTTAAGTAGCTCTTAGGTGAATTTAGTCTGTGAGATGAAAATTCCATCCTCAGATTGTATCACCTGAAGCCCTAAGAAATACTTCAGCTCTCCCATACTGCTCATTTCAAACTTCCCTTGCATAAGTTTAAAAAACTTCTTGCAGAGGTTGTCATCCGTAGAGCCAAAAATAATGTCGTCAACATATATTTGTGCCAGCAAAATCTTGCCTTTTATTTCCCTAAGAAATAATGCCTTATCTATCTTTACTCTTGTGAACTTGCTCTCAAGAAGAAAGCTAGACAGCGTCTCATACCAAGCTCGGGGAGCTTGTTTAAGACCATATAAAGATTTTTGCAGTAAATAAACATGATTAGGAAAGTTTGAATCAACAAAACCTGGCGGTTGCTCTACATACAATTCTTTCTTTATGTCACCATTCAGGAAGGCGGACTTGACATCCATCTGATAGACGGTAAAGCCCTTAAGTGCAGCGTAGGCAAGAAATAACCTGATCGCCTCCAGTCTTGCCACTGGAGCATATGTTTGGTCAAAGTCGATTCCTTCTTCTTGACGATAGCCCTTGGCGACAAGTCTGGCTTTATTCTTTATAATTGTTCCATCTTCATCCATCTTATTCCGGTAGACCCATTTTGCCCCGATGACATTCTTACTCTTGGGTCTTGGAACAAGTGTCCAAACTTTGCAACGTTTGAACTGATTCAACTCTTCTTCCATGGCTAGTATCCAGGATGCATTCGAGTTTTCTTCCTCGAACTTCTTAGGTTCAACCTGTGATAGAAAGCTCAAGAATAAATTCTCGATAGTTGTACCTCTCCGGGTTCTGACACCATCCTGAGGATCTCCTATGATTTGATCTAAGCGATGATCCTTCAAGTGTCTGAACTCTAGAGTTCTTGCATCTGGGATATCTTCCGCCACTGGTGTTGCATCTTCAGTTGGGATGTGTTCTTCATCTTGATCATCTACCTCTCCAATATGGGTAGTAGAGGTGATCTTGATGAACGTCTCATCTTTATCTTGAGTAGGCTCATCCAAGCTAAGTTCCTTCATCTTGGTACCTGCATCTTCAATGAGCACACTAGAAGAGTTGCTTTGCGGCAAACTCGTCTCATCAAATACAAGGTGTATCGACTCTTCTACCACCAGAGTTTTTCTATTAAATACTCTATAGGCCTTACTATGGCTACTATAACCTACAAAAATACCTTCAAAGCTTTTCTCGCTAAACTTGGTAATGCGATACTTGCCGTTGTTAAGTACGAAGCACTTACAGCCAAAGATTCTAAAATATGAAATGGTTGGTTTCCTGCCTTTTAGAAGTTCGTAAGGAGTCTTATCATGGTTCTTGTTGATGAGAGCTCGATTTTGCACGTGACAAGCGGTGTTGACGGCTTCAGCCCAGAAATACTCTGGAAGTGAGGCATCACTCAACATAGTCCGGCAAGCCTCTATGAGTGTTCTGTTTCATCTCTCAGCTACTCTATTTTGCTGTGGAGTGCGAGGAGAGGAAAACTCATGAAAGATACCTTGACTTTCGCAGAATTCTGTCATGGCTCCAGACTTGAATTCCGTTCCATTGTCACTTCTGATTTTGACTACGGAACAGTTGTATTCATTCTGGATTTGCCTAACAAAACTAGTGAAAGTACTGAAGGTGTCTGACTTGTGTTTCAGAAAGAACACCCACGCAAAGCGCGAGTAATCATCCACAATAACCAACGTATATTCCTTACCTCCCAAACTTCTAACTTGCAGTGGACCAAACAAGTCCATATGGAGAAGTTGTAAGCTTTTATTGGAATCCTTGCCTATTATGCTTTTAAATAAACTCCTTGTTTGCTTGCCTTTGATACAGGCGTGACAAAGACTGTCCATAACGCACTTGACGCTTGGTGCATCACGTACAAAGTTTCGAGATAATAGTTTATTAATAGTTTTGAAATTTATATGTGCTAGCCTCTTGTGTCATTGGTCAGCAAGAGATGCACTACTTTTTGCTAAAAGACACACTAGTGTAGACGAGTCTATACAAATGAAGTTTAAACAAAAAATATTTCTGCTTTGAGTGCCTGATAAAACAGTTTCCATGTTGTCAACCGATTTTATCAAACACTTGTCAGCATGAAATTCAACCACGTATCCTTTGTCGCATAGTTGGCTTATGCTGATGAGATTGTGTTCCAATCCTTCAATATAAGCTACATCCGAAAGGGATACGCTACTGTTAGTAATCATACCGTAGCCTTTAGTTATTCCTCGATCTGAACCTCCAAAGATGACCTTTGGTCCGTTGCAGACTGAGGTGAAATTCTGGAGTAGGCTTTTTGTCCCGATCATATGCCGAGAGCATCCACTGTCCAAGTACCAGATTGACATTTTGGTGGTCTTTGGACATACCAGCAATTACAATAATTTAGCCTTAGGAACCCAAACAAGTTTGGGTCCTTGGTCTCGAGTTAGAATACTCCCCCTACGAGCATTAGCCTTATGAGTGGTCATTCTCACGTTGCTAACTTGAGGGGTTGCAACATTTCTAGGATTGAACCAACAATCGATGCCAAAATGACCAATTTTGCCACAGCACCAACAATCCAACCTGTTGTATTTTTGCCTAGTGTATTCCTGCTTGATTTTCTTAAGTGATGGTCTAGCAGGAACTTCACTCTTGGAGGAGGAAGCTTCATGATGATGGCAGCTACATGAAGTCTTCTCCTTCATAGGCCTTTCCACAATAGGTTTTACCTTTGATGTCTTTTTGATGTTAAGACCATGAGCATATGGTCCATAGTTCTGAAGTTGAATCTCTTCATAAGGTTCCTTAAAGACACTCTCGCCAAAGTTACGAGGACGAGTCCAACCTTGGTACCTTGACTTAGGCTTCTCGGGGATCGGCCTAGAGAAGTGTCCATAGGTGGACTCATAGTCGTATTCGTTCGTAGGAAAGATAACTTTCTTGAACAAAACCGGTTCCAAGGGAGCTTTCCCCTTTTCTTCAGGGAGAGCCATCCGGGCAGCCTTATTCTTTCTCTTGGCCTTGTTTCTCCTAGAAGATTTACTAGAAGCACCAATGTGTCCTATACCAGCACCCTTGGCCTTAGCTGAGAACTCAGCAACGAGTGGAAGAACTGTCTTAGGCTTGGAGAAACTCTCAACAAGTTTCTTCTCAGCCTCGAGTAGTTGTTCCAATTCTTTGATGATTTCATCTTTAAGGTCGAGGTTCTTGAGAGCTTGATTGTATTCTTCCATAGCAGCATTGAAGTTCTCTTGAAGAGAATTAGTCTTGGTGACTTCTTCTCTCAAGCTGCTCTCAATAGCCTGTAGAGATTTTATCTCTTTGGCTTGAGTTTTCACGACTCTACGACATTTTTCGTAAGCCGTGAGTAACTCCTTATACTGTCCCATGAGTTTAGATTCATCTTCAGAGGAATAGCCCTCTTGCTCATTATCATCATCAGATTCAGAGAGAGGAGTGTGAGATTTTACCTCCCCAGTGAACTGGGGGACTTGTTCATCATCAGAGTGAGCCATGAGCCCGAAGTAAGCTTCCTCTTCTTCACTCGACTCAGATGAGTCGGAGTCGCTGAGAGTTTTGCTCTTCTTGGCTAATAAGCTCTTCTCTGTCCTCTTCTTGTGGTATGAGGATTTCTTTTCCTCTCTTCTTCCACCCTCTTTCTTCTTGTGAGGGCAGTCCGCGATGACGTGACCTGGCTTATTACAACAATAACAAACGATGCCAGTTGAAATTTGTTTGTTCTGTTTGGAGTTATACCTGTCATGGCTGCTCGATCCATTCTTTCGCTGATCACCGTTATGTCGTAATCTTTTGTATGAGGTATCTTTGCCTCTCTATTGCTTCTTCTTATTCAAGAACTTCTTGAACTGCCGCGAGAGCAATGAGAACTCTCCTTCAGATAGTTCTGAGCCTGAGGTGCTTGGCTCGGAGCCTTCTTCTTCACTTACTTCTTGAGGAGGTGCTGGTGAGGCAGCTTTGCCCTTCCTTAAACTGTCAGCCTTTAAAGCAACCGACTTCTCTTTTGAGGAGAAGCGACTTATCTCTTCTTCGGCTTTTCTGGAGTTGATTTGCAGTTCATTGGACATCAGCTTGCCAAATAAATTCTGTGGATCTGTCTCTGCTAGTCTGCCAAACTCTCGGATGGCACAGACTTTATTGTCCCATTCTTTGGTGAGAGATCTCAGAAACTTATCATTCAGCTCCCCATTAGTAAAGACTCGGCCATACACTCTCAGTCCATTGACTATATTAAAGGAGTTTTCAAATGTGTCAGCTATGGGTTCCTTGTGACCTTGTCGGAAGGCTTCATACTTCTGATTTAAGAGAGATCTCCGATCATCCCTAACTTCCTCAGTCCCTTCCATCAAAGTCACCAGGGATTGCCACATCTCCTTGGCAGATTGGAAATGTATAAGATTTTGCAGCATTGAGTCATCGACTGCACTTGCAATAATATTTTTAGCTTTCTTGTCTAGGGAGACAAGTGCAATCTCGTCCTTATCCAAGTCCATCAACTTCTTTGGGACCTTTTTGGTTGGGTCTATTGTTGATACAGTCATAGGAACATGCGGACCTTCTTCCACAATCATGAAGATCCGGGGATCTACTGCTTCCATGAAGAGCTTAACTCTTTCCTTCTACATAGGAAAATTGTTCTTGGTGCAGATAGGGAGCTTAGCAAAATCCTTGGTCTTACTCATGCTTGATACTTCACTGGAGACAACTTGGTGAGTATTAGATCAAGGTGTTAACCTTTTAACAATCAACCTCCCTCTGATACCAATTGAGAGCGCTAAGTTGTCAACCTGAATCACCTAGAGGGGGTGAATAGGTGAATTTCGTGTCAAATGCGGAATAAAAAATATAACACAGCACAGATCCGTAATCAAGCAATCACACAGACGACAAGAGATTTATAGTGGTTCCCCAATCTTGGGTACGTCCACTTTCCTCACCGATCTAGCAAATCACTAGACTCGGCTACTCCACTATCTCGGATTGCAAAAACAATCCTACATCTCGGAACCACGTTCCTACAAAAACTCGATCCCAAATGGATCTACACTCGGAAGATAAAACTTCCTACTACTCGGAGAAAGATCTCCTACAATGAAATTTGTTTGAATAAAATTTACAACAAGAATATCACAGATCTGGATCTTTGATGTAATCTTCTTCTTGAGAGCTTTTCGGT
This sequence comes from Platanthera zijinensis, assembly GCA_039513925.1. Taxonomy (NCBI): domain Eukaryota; kingdom Viridiplantae; phylum Streptophyta; class Magnoliopsida; order Asparagales; family Orchidaceae; genus Platanthera; species Platanthera zijinensis. The sequence continues at coordinate 88,843,502 of CM077083.1, forward strand.
TTGAACAGAAATAGTTGAAGAGGACTTGATTGAGATCCACGATTCTGAGATCTGGAATCACCACGATCAAGAAAGTTAATCAGAGACGATGAAGCACGGAGAGATCGGATGATTCTTCTTGAGTCTGGATCGCTAGAAAAACTAAGATCGATAACAGCGGCGTGAGAACGACGATCCAGAGCTTCTCCCGAAAACGGTAATGGCGGCGGACAGAAGGATTAGGGTTTTTCGGGATTTTCTCTTTCTTAAAAAGATAGTCTCTGTAAAAACATATTTAGTCAAATCTGAAAGGACCTATTTATAGGCTATCTCCAACGGTCATAATTGTAATTAAGATTGACTCGTGGACCAATCAGAAAAAGGTTAATTTCAAATCTCCGTCAATTCTGGACTTAACGATTTCCAGAATTCTAAGCCAACATACTCGGGTTAGATAAGATACTCGAGTATAAAGGTCTGCTACTCGAGTGGATAAGAGAAACATGTACTCGAGTAATAGAAATGACTACTCGAGTGCCTTGGAAGAACTACCTGAGTTACTCTAGACAGATTACTCGAGTAAGTAGAGACATCTACTCGAGTACCAATCCAAACTACTCGAGTATAAGAATAATCTACTCGAGTGCTAAGCCAGTCTACTCGAGTATAAGAAGGATCTACTCGAGTGCTAAGCCAGTCTACTCGAGTATAAGAAGGATCTATTCGAGTGCTAAGCCACTTACTCGAGTATATGAGCGAAGTTACTCAAGTATGTGGACTTAGAAAAATTTAGACTGAACAGCTAGCCCTACTCGAGTATAATTACGAGACTACTCGAGTATCACTAAGGCTCTACTCGAGTACACAAACACCTACTCGAGTAAGGAGAAGAGGTACTCGAGTATATGAAAGGATTTACTCGAGTATAAGGACTTAGAAACTTTCTGAGATGAGAAGTCCAGATCAACTCGTGTACGATCAGAACACTTACTCGAGTAACTTGAGAACTACTCGAGTTTGTAATCCAATCTACTCGAGTACTAAGTCACTTACTCGAGTATATAGAAGATACTACTCTTGTATGTGGACTTAGAAAAAAAAATTTCTTCTGGGAAAGTCTTCAATACTCCAGAGTCCAGTAGTCCAAGTGCATGGAAACAAAGTGTACCCCAATAGAGAGGCTAACATGAGTCAACACCTTGGATAACACAATGAGGAATTACATTGTATGGTCCTGTGTTTAATGACCCACTATAGACTGACATTGGTTTACACTTGGCCATAGAGTCCTGCATGCACAACTTAAACACAACATCAAATACAACTTAATTCATCTTAGTTTCAGGTCTGACTTCCCACAAATCTGGGGTATTGTGAAGACAATTCCCAACAAAACTGGTTCTCTCGGAATCTTTAGGAGTCAGATCATCTTCTTCATCCACCACTGGCAATTTTAACAGAGTAGCTAAGGAAGTTTTGTCCAGACGGATTTTGATTCCACTGACCTTGGATTTTAGAACTATACCATTGTGCTTGACCTTCAGATTCTTATAGAACTCTTCCACTGCAGAAAATAGGATCTTACACGGTGTCTGTAATAGGAACGACCACCCAGCTGTGTCAAGGAGAATGAGAAGGTTTTGGAAGTCATCGGAGAGATCGGCATTTCCATCTATAACCAATTCGGACCCGATTTCAATCTTGGATGGAGGAGCCATCGAGTTCTGGTGTAACGGATTCTAGAGAAGACAATGCTTTGCTGTTCTGGAAGGCGAAGCGCCGACGAGTACTCGAGAAAGGTTTTGTGGAAATGGATTACGGGATCATTCTATTTATATACATAACCCTAATTAGGTTTAAGATTGGGTTTTAAAATAAAACATACCTTATGGGGGGCGGCAAAAATCGAGGTGTGCGAAAAGAGAAAAATGAGATTTTCAAAGTTCTTGAATTTCCAGGTACTCGAGTATATATCGGCATACACGAGTAATCTGTTGTAACCTACACGAGTAACTCGAAGACCAAGTAGATCATGAAGTACTCGAGTGAGTTACTAAGTACTCGAGTATGAAGAATATGTACTCGAGTGAATTTTTTTTACCTACACGAGTAGATACTTTGAGTTACTCGAGTATATTGTAATGTACTCGAGTGTAGTCGTGTAACTACTCGTGATTGTTTCAAAGTACTCGAGTATGTGAGTACACTTACTCGAGTAAGTCACTTTGACAAAATATTTTTTCTCGAAGCACTGATCTTTACCTCCACCAACTTTTAACTCTGAGACTTTGATAGAGACCACTAATCTTCTTTGTTGAGCATCCCAAGTTCAATTTTGAAGAATGAGAACTTGGTCTCATCTAGCGGCTTCGTGAATATATCTGCAACTTGCCTATCTGTGGAGACGTATTGTAGATCTATGTCTATATTCTCCACATGCTCCCGGTTGAAGTGATATCGAAGCTCTATGTGCTTTGTCCGGCTATGGGAGACTAGGTTATTGGCGATTGCTATTGCACTGGAAGAGTCGCAAAGCAGAGGGATGTTCTGGAACTTCATGTTATAGTCTTCAAACTGATTCTTGATCCATAGAAGCTGTGCACAACAGCTCCCTGCAGAGATGTACTCTGACTCAGCCATTGAAATTGCCACACAGTTCTGCTTCTTACTACTCCAGGAAATAAGTCTCCTTCCCAGGAATTGGCAAGTCCCAGAAGTGCTTTTCCTGTCGTCTTTACTTCCTGCAAAATCTGCATCTGAAAATCCAATTAGTTCACTGTCATTACTTCTTGGGTACCATAAGCCAAGATTTGGTGTATCTTTGAGGTATCTCAAGATTCACTTTGCAGCAATGTAGTGAGATTCCTTAGAGTTCACCTGAAATCTAGCACATACACATGTGGAAAACATTATGTCTTGTCTACTTGCGGTAAGGTAGAGCAAGGACCCAATTATGCTTATGTACTTGGTTTCATCAAAAGGTTTCCCTTTCTCATCCTTGTCCAGAGACATAGCTGAGGCCATTGGAGTCCTCATAGAGGTTGCGTTCTCCATTCCGAATTTCTTAAGTAGCTCTTTGGTGAATTTAGTCTGTGAGATGAAAATTCCATCCTCAGATTGTTTCACCTGAAGCCCTAAGAAATACTTCAGCTCTCCCATACTGCTCATTTCAAACTTCCCTTGCATAAGTTTAGAAAACTTCTTGCAAAGGTTGTCATCCGTAGAGCCAAAAATAATGTCGTCAACATATATTTGTACCAGCAAAATCTTGCCTTTTATTTCCCTAAGAAATAATGTCTTGTCTATCTTTCCTCTTGTGAACTTGCTCTCAAGAAGGAAGCTAGACAGTGTCTCATACCAAGCTCGGGGAGCTTGTTTAAGACCATATAATGTTTTTTGCAGTAAGTAACATGATTGGGAAAGTTTGAATCAACAAAACCTGGCGGTTGCTCTACATACACTTCTTCCTTAATGTTACCATTTAAGAAGGCAGACTTTACATCCATTTGATAGACTGTAAAGCCCTTAAGTGCAGCATAAGCAAGGAATAGCCTGATTGCCTCCAGTCTTGCCACTGGAGCATATGTTTGGTCAAAGTCGATTCCTTCTTCTTGATGATAGCCCTTGGCGACAAGTCTTGCTTTATTCTTTATAATTGTTCCATCTACGTCGATCTTATTCCGGTAGACCCATTTTGTCCCGATGACATTCTTACTCTTGGGTCTAGGAACAAGTGTCCAAACTTTGCAACGTTTGAACTGATTCAACTCTTCTTCCATGGCTAGTATCCATGATGCATCCGAGTTTGCTTCCTCGAACTTCTTAGGTTCAACCTGTGATAGAAAGCTCAAGAATAAATTCTCGTTAGTTGTACCTCTCCGGGTTCTGACACCATCCTAAGGATCTCCTATGATTTGATCTAAGGGATGATCCTTCAAGTGTCTGAACTCTAGAGTCCTTGCATCTAGGATCTCTTCAGCCACTGGTGTTGCATCTTCAGCTGGGATGTGTTCTTCATCTTGATCATCTACCTCTCCAATAGGGGTTATAGAGGTGATCTTGATGAACGTCTCATATTTATCTTGAGTAGGCTCATCCAAGCTAAGTTCCTTCATCTTGGTACCTGCATCTTCAATGAGCACACTAAGAGAGTTGCTTTGCAGCAAACTCATCTCATCAAATACAAGGTGTATCAACTCTTCTACCACCAGAGTTATTCTATTAAATACTCTATAGGCCTTACTATGCCTACTATAACCTACAAAAATACCTTCAAAGCTTTTCTCGCTAAACTTGGTAGTGCGATACTTGTCGTTGTTAAGTACGAAGCACTTACAGCCAAAGATTCTAAAATATGAAATGGTTAGTTTCTTGCCTTTTAGAAGTTCGTAAGAAGTCTTATCATGGTTCTTGTTGATGAGAGCTCGATTTTGCATGTGACAAGCGGTGTTGACGGCTTCAGCCCAGAAATACTCTGGAAGTGAGGCATCACTCAACATAGTCCGACAAGCCTCTATGAGTGTTCTGTTCCTTCTCTCAGCTACTCCATTTTGCCGTGGAGTGCGAGGAGAGGAAAACTCATGAAAGATACCTTGACTTTTGCAGAATTCTGTCATGGCTCCAGACTTGAATTTCGTTCTATTGTCACTTCTGATTTTGACTACGGAACAGTTATATTCATTCTGGATTTGCCTAACAAAACTAGTTAAAGTACTGAAGGTGTCTGACTTGTGTTTCAGAAAGAACACCCACGCAAAGCGCGAGTAATCATCCACAATAACCAACGTATATTCCTTACCTCCCAAACTTCTAACTTGCAGTGGATCAAACAAGTCCATATAGAGAAGTTGTAAGCTTCTATTGGAATCCTTGCCTATTATGCTTTTAAATGAACTCCTTGTTTGCTTGCCTTTGATACAGGCAGGACAAAGACTGTCCGTAACGCACTTGACATTAGGGGCATCACGTACTAAGTTTTGGGAGAATAGTTTATTAATAGTTTTGAAATTAATATGTGCTAGTCTCTTATGCCATTGGTCAGCGAGAGATGCACTACTTTTTTCTAAAAGACAGACTTGTGTAAACGAGTCTATACAAATGAAGTTTAAACAGAAAATATTTCTGCTTCGAGTGTCTGATAAGACAGTTTCCATGTTGTCAACCGATTTTATCAAACACTTATCAGCATGAAATTCAACCACGTATCCTTTGTCACATAGTTGGCTTATGCTGATGAGATTGTGTTCCAATCCTTCAACATAGGCTACATCCGAGAAGGATACGCTACCGTTAGTAATCATACCGTAGCCTTTAGTTATTCCTCGATCTGAACCTCCAAAGATGATCTTTGGTCCGTTGCAGACTGAGGTGAAATTCTGGAGTAGGCTTCTTGTCCCAGTCATATGCCGAGAGCATCCACTGTCCAAGTAACAGATTGGCATTTTGGTGGTCTTTGGATATACTTGCAATTACAATCACTTAGCCTTAGGAACACAAACAAGTTTGGGTCCTTTATCTCGAGTTAGAATACTCCCCCTACGAGCATTAGCCTCATGAGTGGTCATTCTCACGTTGCTAACTTGAGGGGTTGCAACATTTCTAGGATTGAACCAACAATCGATGCCAAAATGACCAATTTTGCCACAACACCAACAGTCGAACCTGTTGTATCTTTGCCTAGTGTATTTCTGCTTGATTTTCTTAAGTGATGGTCTAGCAGGAACTTCACTCTTGGAGGAAGAAGCTTCATGATGACGGCAGCTGCATGAAGTCTTCTCCTTCATAGGCTTTTCCACAATAGGTTTTACCTTTGGTGTCTTCTTGATGTTATGACCATGAGCATATGGTCCATAGTTCTGAAGTTGAATCTCTTCATAAGGTGCCTAAAAGACACTCTCGCCAAAGTTACGAGGACGAGTCCAACCTTGGTATCTTGACTTAGGCTTCTCGGGGATTGGCCTAGAGAAGTGTCCATAGGTGGACTCATAGTCAAGTTCATTCGTAGGAAAGATAACTTTCTTGAACAATACCGGTTCCAAGGGAGCTTTCCCCTTTTCTTCAGCTAGAGCCTTCTGGGCAGCCTTATTCTTTCTCTTCGCCTTGTTTCTCCTAGAAGATTTACTAGAAGCACCAATGTGGCCTATACCAGCACCCTTGGCCTTAGCTGAGAGCTCAGCAATGAGTGGAAGAACTGTCTTAGGCTTGGAGAAACTCTCAGCAAGTTTCTTCTCAGCCTCGAGTTGTTGTTCCAATTCTTTGATGATTTCATCTTTAAGGTCGAGGTGCTTGAGAGCTTGATTGTATTCTTCCATAGCAACATTGAAGTTCTCTTGAAGAGAATTAGTCTTGGTGACTTCTTCCCTCAAGCTGCTCTCACTAGCCTGTAGAGATTTTATTTCTTTGGCTTGAGTTTTCACGACTCTGTGACATTTTTCGTAAGCCGTGAGTAACTCCTTATAATGTCCCATGAGTTCAGATTCATCTTCAGAGGAATAGCCCTCTTGCTCATTATCATCATCAGATTCAGAGAGAGGAGTGTGAGATTTTACCTCCCTATTGAACTGGGGGACTTGTTCATCATCAGAGTGAGCCATGAGCCTGAAGTAAGCTTCCTCTTCTTCACTCGACTCAGATGAGTCGGAGTCGCTGAGAGTTTTTCTCTTCTTGGCTAATAAGCTCTTCTCTGTCCTCTTCTTGTGGTATGAAGATTTCTTTTCCTCTCTTCTGCCACCCTCTTTCTTCTTGTGAGGGCAGTCCACGATGACGTGAACTGGCTTATTACAACAATAACAAACGATGTCAGTTGAAATTTGTTTGTTCTGTTTGGAGTTATACCTGTCATGGCTGCTCGAGCCATTCTTTCGCTGATCACCGTTATGTCGTGATCTCTGTATGAGGCATCTTTGCCTCTCCATTGCTTCTTCTTATTCAAGAATTTATTGAACTACCGCGAAAGCAAAGAGAACTCTCCTTCAGATATTTTTGAGCCTGAGGTGCTTTGCTCGGAGCCTTCTTCTTCACTTACTTCTTGAGGAGGAGCTGGCGAGGCAGCTTTGCCCTTCCTTGAACTGTCAGCCTTTAAAGCAACCGACTTCTCTTTTCAGGAGAAACGACTTATCTCTTCTTTGGCTTTTCTGGAGTTGATTTGCAGTTCATAAGACCTCAGCTTGCCAAATAGATTCTGTGGATCTGTCTCTACTAGTCTGCCAAACTCTCGGATGGCACAGACTTTATTGTCCCATTCTTTGGTGAGAGATCTCAGAAACTTATTATTCAGCTCCCCATTAGTAAAGACTCGGCCATACACTCTCAATCCATTGACTATCTTAAAGAAGTTTTCAAATGTATCAGCTATGGGTTCCTTGTGACCTTGTCGGAAGGGTTCATATTTCTGATTCAGTAGGGACCTCCGATCATCCCTCACTTCTTCAGTACCTTCCATTAAAGTAACTAGGGACTGCCACATCTCTTTAGCTGATTGGCAGTGAATTAGATTCTGCAGCATTGAGTCATCAACTGCACTTGCGATAATATATTTAGCTTTCTTGTCCAGGGAGACAAGTGCAATCTTGTCCTTATCCAAGTCCATCAACTTCTTTGGGACCTTTTTGGTTGGGTCTATTGTTGATGATGTCATAGGAACATGCGGACCTTCTTACACAATCATGAAGATCCGAGGGTCTACTGCTTCCATGAAGAACTTAACTCTTTCCTTCCACATAGGAAAATTGTTCTTGGTACAGATAGGGAGGTTAGCAAAATCCTTGGTCTTACTCATGCTTGATACTTCTATGGAGACAACTTGGTGAGGATTAGATCAAGGTGTTAACCTTTTAAAGATATACCTCCCCCTCTGATACCAATTGAGAGCTCTAAGTTTTCAACCAAAATCACCTAGAGGGGGGTGAATAGGTGAATTTCGTGTCAAATGCGGAATAAAAAAATATAACACAGCACAGATCCGTAATCAAGCAATCACACAGACGACAAGAGATTTATAGTGGTTCCCCAATCTTGGGTACGTCCACTTTTCTCACCGATCTAGCAAATCACTAGACTCGGCTACTCCACTATCTCGGATTGCAAAAACAATCCTACACCTCGGAAGCACGTTCCTACAAAACTCGATCCCAAATGGATCTACACTCGGAAGATAAAACTTCCTACCTGATGACTAGTTTTAGTCATCCTTTTTGGGGGGTATTTAAGTAGTTAAATCCCTAAGTTTTATTATAAGTTTGTTATAATATTGTTGTGTTATCATTGTTCTATTATATGTATTGTTGTTATTTTATATCTTATGTTATTATGTTTAATTTAGTTTAATGATATGATTATCTTGTTAAGTTCTTATATTTTATGATAAACTTAGTTCAATAATATGAATTATTATGATAAGTTTAATATCATGTTATTTTATGAGCTAATGTTGTATTTATATTTTGAAGGTACTCAAGACCAAGTGAAGCCTGGCCCCCTCAAATGCCCATGCAGCCCGAGCTCAACATGCCGCCCTTGAATTATTTCACTCAAGCCCACACCAAGAGCAGCCCGAGCTTTCAACATGTAGCAGCCCACATGGTGCACCTGACCCCCTCAAGCACTTTGGAGCAGCCTTTTAATCCAAGCCCATGCTACCCGAGCCCATGCAGCTTTGGAAGATACCCGAGCCTCTCTCCCCTCATAAAGCCCACATTTTGGAGCAACCCATGAAGGACCCGAGCCCTATACAGCAGCTCATTTAGCCTATTGCATGGCCGGCCACCCACATCATATCATTATTCCTTTTTATAATAATTTTCTCTCTTCTCTCCACCTCATTATTGCATGCATATATTCATCCCCCTAAGCATGGCCTAACCCCCCTCTCTTGCCTCTTCTACATAATTCCATTCATTCCCCCTCCTCATTTTTATATTCCCTATGTCATTCCCATTATACAAATGCATGCATTAACCCCTCTCTTTCTTCCTTCATTTAACACATGCATGCATTTCTCTCCCCTCCATTTAATACCATGCATGAACATTTCTCCCCCCAATGGCCGGCCACCCCTTGGGCTTCCCCTATTCTAGATGCTTCCATCTCTCCTATAAAAGGAACATAAGACCCATGCTTTGGGGAGTTCTTTTTTGGGGTGTTAGTCTTTGAGTTGGATTGAGAGTTGATTTTGGAGAGTGAGCTTTGGAGATTTATGCTTCAAGAGAGTACTTTGTAATTTTCAATTCTAGTTTCTTTTTCGTTATTGTAATCTCCTTTCATCATAATATAATTTGTTTCTCTTTAATATTGTTTTTCTTTTATCTTTGCAAGTAATGAAAATGTTTCTCTCTTCTTTTATTTTGTCTTCTTTTTCAATCTTGCGTAGCTAATTTCCTTGTAGCATTTGATCATGAGGATGCATGATTTGAGATGATGATTTTTCTTATTTTGTAATTTTATTTTTGCTAAAATTAGCTCGATCCTTCTTTGATTAATTTGTGTCGACTCCGTATTTCCGGTATACGGTAGTAGGCCTTGTTCTCATTTCATAGTAGTCGAGAGACTCGTGATTTGAAAGATCACTCAAAGAAGGAAGGAGTTGCACGCAACCCTAGAAATAGGATGACGTAAATCCTCCGGATTGGAGTCAAATCCAATAGCACGGATCACCTCGATAATGCAACATTAAGCTTCTTTGATTTGTAAAGAGATTTCGATCAAAGAGTTTATAAGTTAGGAGACTTAATGCTCTAGCGAGATTTTGTCTAAATTTCGGATCCGCTACGGTCGAGTTAGTTTGCAATTATAAAATTACATTTTTATTTCCTTCATCTCTTTTCATGGTGAATCATCGATCAAGTGCTATCTTTTTATATAAGTTTTTCGTCTCGTAAATTGTCTTTCATTTTACTTTACTTTAAAATTTCTAAAAATCCAACTATTTTCCGGTAGGATAATATTTCAAGCGTGAGTAGCAGTACTTGATAGCCCCGTGTTTAAATACGACCTTGGTACTACAATTCGACAGGTACGCTTGCCAGTTCGGGTTTTGGCCCACCAAGTTTTTGGCGCCGTTGCCGGGGATTTTTCTCGTCAATATTTTGAAAACGCTTGCGCTATTACTTCTACAAAAAAAAAAAAAACTATATTATATATATTTTAATATTTATAATCAACCCACTTCACTTTATTTCTACCCCACCTAAATTCTCTCGAAAAGGGTAAGGGGCTTTAAGCGCCACCATTTTACCTAGTACCGGGCGAACCCTTCACCGGGTAGTCCTCGGGAAGTTCGAGAGCCAAGCCGTAAAAAAATTCTATTTTCAAAAAAAAAATCCTTTCTTCTCTTTTTTTTTCTTTGTTTTTCAAGTTTCCATTTTCGTTTTTCTTCGTTTTCTTCGCTAGTGCATGACCCGAGCAAATCCGTCGCTACTTGTTGATTTGGACCCGGAAATCGAACGCTCCTTTCGGAGACAACTACGATTCGGGGCTTCCACTTCTCAAACAGCGGTTGAGGATTCCTTTGGGGATTGCAATTTTAATTCTGAAATGGGAGACCCTAACCCAGAAATGGCTCAGCAAAGGACCATGTCTGATTATGCTCGACCCAATCTGGAGGGGACAGAGACAAGTATTGTTCGACCTGCAATTGCGAACAATAACTTCGAGCTCAAGCCTAGCATCATTCAAATGGTGCAGCAATATGTACAGTTCGATGGATTACAAGATGAAGATCCGAACTTACATATTGCTAATTTTCTCGAAATCTGTGACACCTTCAAAATCAATGGTGTCTCAGACGATGCGATAAGGCTACGACTCTTCCCATTCTCCTTAAGGAGTAAAGCCAAACAGTGGTTGAGTTCTCTTCCAAGAGGATCAATCACTACTTGGAACATTTTAACTGAAAAATTTCTTTCTCGTTATTTCCCCCCTGCTAAAACTACTAAGCTGCGTAATGATATAACTTCATATTCTAAAATTGATTCTGAGACCCTCTATGACACTTGGGAGAGGTTCAAAGAACTTTTGAGAAGATGCCCTCATCATGCTCTGCCTGTATGGTTGCAGGTCCAGACATTTTATAATGTGCTAAATCAAGAAACTAAGCAAATGATAGATGCCGCTTTCGCTGGTTCTTTAGACCGCAAAACTCCGGAAGCCGCTCTTGAGCTTATCGATGACATTGAGATGAACACTTATCAGTGGAATTCGTCCAGGTCTCGCCCATCTAAACCTGCAGGTATCTACGAAGTGGATTCGGTGACGCAACTGGCGATGCAAGTGGAAATGCTCAAAAAGAAGATCTTGGAGATGACTGCTCCCTCCGCAGCTAAGGTATATGAAAATGCTGCTACTGCCAAGCAGGTGGATTATCTGGGGAACATACCCAGTCCTGCTCAAAATATTTATGCAAATAATTTTCTGCTTTTTCGAATTTTTCTTCTCCTCCTGGTTTTTCTGCTTCTTCGAACACTTATCATCCCAGATGGCGTAACCATCCTAATTTTTCTTGGAGTAATAATGCTAACATAGTACGCCCACCACACGATTTTACACCACCACCACCACCGCAACAAAATTTTCAAAAACCTTCCCCTTTGGAAGAGATCCTCGCTAAGTATATAAGCTCGAACGATGCTACTATTAGAAACATAACGGGATGAATTAAAAATTTAGAAAATCAAGTCGGCCAACTCGTCAAGGCTTTCTATGAGAGACCGCCTGGAACTCTTCCCTCGAACACTAAGCCTAACCCAAGGGAACACGCAAATGCGATTTCCCTTCAAAGCGGTAAGATTGTTAACGAGCCCATCACAAGGGAAGAGCCAACGGTGATTGTCCCTCCTGTTATTATCCCCACGGAAAATGAAAAATCAAATCTTGAAAATGAAAAATCTACTTTTGACAAAGAAAAAGATATTTCTGTTCTTTCTGATTTTCAAAATGATGCTCCAGTTATTATAAATGAATTTCCGCCACCTCCTTATCTGGCTAGACTTAGGCAAGAAAAACTAGATAATCAATATCAACGCTTTCTTGAAATATTTAAACAAATTCATATTAATTTGCCGTTTCATGAAGCGATTAGCCAAATGCCTAAGTACGCCAAATATCTTAAAGATTTATTAACGAACAAAAAGAAATTGGAAAATCTTTCTCATGTAACGTTAAATGAAGAATGTTCGGCGGTCGTTAAGAATTCTAATCTTCCTAAAAAGATAAACGATCTGGGTAGTTTTTCCATTCCTTGTGTTTTTGGCGACCTTTTTGTAAAACCTGCGTTAGCAGATCTTGGAGCGAGCATCAACTTGATGCCTTTTTCTTTATTTAAAAAGCTTGGTTTGGGCACTCTCAGCCCTACGCGCATGAGTATTCAATTGGCTGATCGATCGATTAAGTATCCGTTAGGTGTCGTTGAGGATGTGTTAGTGAAGGTCGACAAATTCATCTTCCCGATGGATTTTGTCATTCTCGATATTGAAGAGGACATCGAGGTCCCTCTTATCCTTGGTCGTCCCTTCCTAGCCACCGCACGCGCAATCATAAATGTGAGTGACAAAAAACTTTTTTTGCATGTAGGAGATGAGGAAGTAGCATTTGATATTAATAAATCGATGAAAAACTCTTTACAAAATGATGACTCTTGTTTTTTCATTGATGATTTAAAAGAAGACTCCTATTTTTCTCCAAATGATTTTTCTTCTCCTTTTTTTGGACCCTCATCAACTATTTTTGAAAATACGGTTATGTCCGTACAAACTATTTTTGAAAATGAAACTGATTTTAAACAAAAGAATCTTGAAAATTTTACTTTTGAAAAGACAAAAATTTGAAAAACTATTTTGATAAACCACCCGATCTTGAAAGGAAAATATATCACGATAAGAACTTTCGCCATCAAAAAAATTTTAAGCCAGGCGATCAGGTTCTTCTTTTAAATTCACGTCTGCGTATTTTCTTTGGAAAATCTAAATCTCGTTGGTCTAGACCGTTCACGGTCAAGGATGTTTTTTCTGATAAAACTGTGTTGCTTGTGCACCCGGAAAAGGGTGAATTAAAGTTAATGGCCAAAAACTTAAACTCTATTTCTCTAATGCTTCTGTGACTCCTACAAAGGAGAATCTTCTTTTTGATTCTTTGTTATTATTTCTGATGGACATTTTTATTTTGTTATGGACAATTTTATTTTTCACTTTTATTTTTGGACTTATTATTATGAAACTCTTTTATTTGGATTATTGTAATTAAAAAAAACATTATCGGGCATCTGCCCATGGACTCTATCTATTTTTTTTCTTTTATTTTGCTCTTTCTACCGGAGGCCAATCAAGTCCATGATCGTGGTCGCCGCTCCGCCGTTGCTGATATCAGATGGATCAAGTCATACCTGCTGACGATCAAGTACTCTAAAAGTCAAGCATGGGGGAGCGACATCCGCCTTCATCTCACGAACCCGGGGAAGTCCTGTTCTATTTAGTTATTTATTTTTCCTGCATTTTTCTTTTTTCTCTTCTTCTCAGTCCCCATCTCTTTTTCTTTATGTTTCCTTCATTGAGGGCATTGAAGAATTTAAGCATGGGGGGGGGGTCTAGTTTCTTTTGGTCTTTTCATTCTATTCCTCTTCTTTCAAAAAAATATTATGTTTTATATTAGTATAGTATTTTATGTTATGTCATCAAAATCCAAAAAAAATTATAAAATATAAAACCCAAAAAAATTAGAAAAACAAAAAAAATCAAAAAAAAAACAAAATTGTGCTAAAATCTATTTGAAAGACAAAACCTAAAATTATTTTCTATCTTTATTTTCATGTTGCTTCTAGTGAAGTGTAGGCCCATGCGGTTTCTTAGTTCTATATAGATTACGTTGAAAATGTTTTTCTAAACCTATCATTTTAACATAGTCTAGTTCTACTAGTTTCTTTTTCTTAAATATAGGCATCCGGTTTTTAAGTTATAAGCTAGCAATGCATAGTTATGTCTTTTTATTCGATTAGTTACTTACGAATGGTTGCTAGGTATCATTAGTCTTTTTTTATTTGCGGAGTAGTCTTTCTTGGTGTCTAGAACTTGTACCAAGCTACTCTCGAAGCATTTGCGCCGTTTTTACGTTCTTTAGAAATGATTTAGGCCACCATTTGAATAGTTTGAGCTTTTCTTGCCCACCAAAAACAAAACTCTTGCAAAACAAGTTTGGGCCTTTTCCTTATTTTCTTTGTTTTTAGCTCCACCTTTCATTTCATCTTGTTCACCAAAGCCAAATGCCCTTCCTATTTTCACACTATAACCTTGAGCTTAAAATTATTTTTGTGGGAGGGGTATTGTATTATTTTGGAAATGAAAAGGACATTATAAAGCTTATTTTTGGAGCTTCCTTATCAATTGTTATTCAAAAAGGAAAAAATTGAGAAAGAAAAATGAAAAATCAAAATCAAAAAAAGGAATGCAAAATGTTTATGTTTGGCAAAGTTTATAAAAGAAAAATACATGGCCTTATGTTTATTTTAGTTTGAATTGAAGTACTTATCATGTCTTATGCTTTGTTTATTTTTAATCTCACCCTTGGTTTAGTGTTTAAGTCGTCATGTTTATCTTTGTTTTCATTTCCTAATCATTCACCTAAACCAAGTCTTAACGCCTAGTAGAAGTCCTAATGATCTTAGAACTTAAATTCGCGTAGTGGAGAAAGTGTGAACGTACAAGCCTATGGCCACCATCATTGATGGATTTCTTTGGAGGTTATCTTGGAGTGTTTTAGGGTTAATGTTTATCTAGAAACCAAGTAGTTTGTTAATGCGCCGTTTATTTAGAACTTCTACTTTTGTTTTCCATATTTTCATTTATTTTGGATGCCTTGTTTTTAAGATTTACAAATTAGTAGACTTCCCTTATGTTTTAATGAGATTTTTAGGGTTTCATTTTCAAATTTTCTATTGTGCACTTCTCACCCCACTAGTTGATAATATGAGTATTAGGATAGTTTAATTTTTCATGTTTTGTTTTTTTCTCAATATGGAACTTAAAAAAATATATATATCTTTTTCTTCCTTTTTGTTTCTCCATATTTTCATTTCTATTTGCTTGACGGCAAGCAAATGTTTTAGCATGGGGGAGTTTGATGACTAGTTTTAGTCATCCTTTTTGGGGGTATTTAAGTTGTTAAATCCCTAAGTTTTATTATAAGTTTGTTATAATATTGTTGCGTTATCATTGTTCTATTATATGTATTGTTGTTATTTTATATTTTATGTTATTATGTTTAATTTAGTTTAATGATATGATTATCTTGTTAAGTTCTTATATTTTATGATAAACTTAGTTCAATAATATGAATTATTATGATTAGTTTAATATCATGTTCTTTTATGAGCTAATGTTGTATTTATATTTTGTAGGTACTCAAGACCAAGTGAAGCCCGGCCCCCTCAAATGCCCATGCAGCCTGAGCTCAACATGCCACCCTTGAATTATTTCACTCAAGCCCACACCAAGAGTAGCCCGAGCTTTCAACATGTAGCATCCCACATGATGCACCCGGCCCCCTCAAGCACTTTGGAGCAGCCTTTTAATCCAAGCCCATGCTACCCGAGCCATGCAGCTTTGGAAGCTACCCGAGCCTCTCTCCCCTCATAAAGCCCACATTTTGGAGCAGCCCATGAATGACCCGTGCCCTATACAGCAGCCCATTTAGCCTATTGTATGGCCGGCCACCCACATCATATCATTATTCCTTTTTATTATTATTTTCTCTCTTCTCTCCACCTCATTATTGCATGTATATATTCATCCCCCTAAGCATGGCCGAACCCCCCTCTCTTGCCTCTTCTACATAATTCCATTCATTCCACCTCCTCATTTTTATATTCCCTATGTCATTCCCATTATACAAATGCATGCATGAACCCCTCTCTTTATTCCTTCATTTAACACATGCATGCATTTCTCTCCCCTCCATTTAATACCATGCATGAACATTTCTCCCCCCTATAGCCGGCCACCCCTTGGGCTTCCCCTATTCTAGATGCTTCCATCTCTCCTATAAAAGGAACCCAAGACCCATGCTTTGGGGAGTTCTTTTTTGGGGTGTTTGTCTTTGAGTTGGATTGAGAGTTGATTTTGGAGAGTGAGCTTTGGAGATTTATGCTTCAAGAGAGTACTTTGTAATTTTCAATTCTAGTTTCTTTTTCGTTATTGTAATCTCCTTTCATTATAATATAATTTGTTTCTCTTTAATATTGTTTTTCTTTTATCTTTGCAAGTAATGAAAATGTTTCTCTCTTCCTTTATTTTGTCTTCTTTTTCAATCATGCGTAGCTAATTACCTTGTAGCATTTGATCATGAGGATCCATGATTTGAGATGATGATTTTTCTTATTTTGTAATTTATTTTTGCTAAAATTAGCTCGATCCTTCTTTGATTAATTTGTGTCGACTCCGTATTTCCGGTATACGGTAATAGGCCTTGTTCTCATTTCATAGTAGTCGAGAGACTCGTGATTTGAAAGATCACTCAAAGAAGGAAGGAGTTGCACGCAACCCTAGAAATAGGATGACGTAAATCCTCCGGATTGGAGTCAAATCCAATAGCGCGGATCACCTCGATAATGCAACATTAAGCTTCATTGATTTGTAAAGAGATTTCGATCAAAGAGTTTATAAGTTAGGAGACTTAATGCTCTAGCGAGATTTTGTCTTAATTTCGGATCCGCCACGGTCGAGTTAGTTTGCAATTATAAAATTACATTTTTATTTCCTTCATCTCTTTTCATGGTGAATCATCGATCAAGTGCTATCTTTTTATATAAGTTTTTCGTCTCGCAAATTGTCTTTCATTTTACTTTACTTTAAAATTTCTAAAAATCCAACTATTTTCCGGTATGATAATATTTCAAGCGTGAGTAGCAGTACTTGACAGCCCCATGTTTAAATACGACCTTGGTACTACAATTCGACAGGTACGCTTGCCTGTTCGGGTTTTGGCCCACCACTACCACTCGGAGAAAGATCTCCTACAATGAAATTTGTTTGAATAAAGTTTACAAACAAGAATATCACAGATCTGGATCTTTGACGTAATCTTCTTCTTGAGAGCTTTTCGGTTTTAATAGAAACAGTTGAAGAATACTTGACTGAGATCCATGATTCTGAGATCTGGA
This sequence comes from Platanthera zijinensis, assembly GCA_039513925.1. NCBI lineage: Eukaryota > Viridiplantae > Streptophyta > Magnoliopsida > Asparagales > Orchidaceae > Platanthera > Platanthera zijinensis. The sequence continues at coordinate 88,860,621 of CM077083.1, forward strand.
ATCACCATGATCAAGAAAGTAAATCAGAGACGATGAAGCACAGAGAGATCAGATGATTCTTCTTGAGTCTGGATCGCTAGAGAATCAGAGATCGATAGCTGCGGCTGAGAGAAGACGATCTAGAGCTTCTTCCGAAAACGGTAATGGCGGCGGATGAGAAAATTAGGGTTTTCGGGATTTTCTCTTTCTTAAAAGATAATCTCTGTAAACGCGTATCTTTAGTCAAATCTGAAAAGACCTATTTATAGGCTATCTCCAATGGTCATAATCGTAATTAAGATTGACACGTGGACCAATCAGAAAAAGGTTAATTTCAAATCTCCGTCAATTCTGGACTTAACGATTTCTGGAATTCTGAGCCGACATACTCGGGTTAGATAAGATACTCGAGTATAAAGGTCTGCTACTCGAGTAGATAAGGGAAACATGTACTCGAGTAATAGAAATGACTACTCGAGTGCCTTGGAAGAACTACCTGAGTTACTCTAGACAGATTACTCGAGTAAGTAGAAACATCTACTTGAGTACTAAACCAAACTACTCGAGTATAAGAAAAATCTACTTGAGTGCTAAGCCAGTCTACTCGAGTATAAGAAGGATCTATTCGAGTGCTAAGCCACTTACTCGAGTATATGAGCGAAGTTACTCAATTATGTGGACTTAGAAATATTTAGACTGAACAGTTAGCCCTACTCGTGTATAACTAAGGGACTACTCGAGTATGACTAAGGCTCTACTCGAGTACACAAACACCTACTCGAGTAAGGAAAAGAGGTACTCGAGTATATGAATGGATTTACTCGAGTATATGGACTTAGAAACTTTCTGAGATGAGAAGTCCAGATCAACTCAAGTACGATCAGAACACTTACTCGAGTAACTAGAGAACTACTCGAGTATGTAATCCAATCTACTCGAGTACTAAGTCACTTACTCGAGTATATAGAAGATAATACTCGAGTATGTGGACTTAGAAAAAATTTCTTCTGATAAAGTCTTCAATACTCCAGAGTCCAGTAGTCCAAGTGCATGGAAAAAAAGTGTACCCCAATAGAGAGGCTATATATGAGTCAACACCTTGGATCACACAATGAGGAATTACATTGTATGGTCCTGTGTTTGATGACCCACTATAGACTGATATTGGTTTACACTTGGCAATAGAGTCCTGCATGCACAACTTAAACACAACATCAAATACAACTTAATTCATCTTAGTTTCAGGTCTGACTTCCCACAAATCTGGGGTATTGTGAAGACAATTCCCAACAACTTAGATGGCCATTACTTAGTCATAAATGACTTCCATAAATGATAACTGTCCTTGGGGAAAGTCCTAAGTAACATTCCTTTTAGCCTTCCTTGAAACTTGCATTAGATTGCTTGAAATGGCTAGAAAATCCTTTGCAATAAATACAGGAAATAACTCTGAATGAATCTGAATGAATTCCATAACTGTTCTTGAATTTGAAATCTGAAAGCCTCGATCTCTAACATAAATCGTCGATCTGAGCTCTACGATCGTTGAACTGAGCTCGAAGATTGGATTTATACTAGAGACAGAAAACGTCGACCTGAGCTCTACGATCGTCGAACTGAGCACAGTGACTTGGAAAATAGCTGAAGACAGAGCGTCGATCTGAGCTCGAAGATCGTAGACCGGAGCTCGACGAATTCCAGAGTTAAGCTCAGAGAACGTCGAACTGAGTTTGACGTTTCGTCGACCTGAGCTCGATGAAAATTGTCTTTGTCTCAGCAATGAATCCTGATCTTTGAATGGTCTTGGGGGCAGCTCCAAACCTAAGTTCTAAGCCTTAGACTCATTCTAAGTTGACCTTTTCAACTATACAACTAGGTCAAACCAATTTCCTAATAACATAGTGATCCTTTCCCAAATTAGTAATATAGTTTTCCAACAGAGCGGCTAAGGAAGAAGGGCAGAGAGGTCACCTATGCAAGGAAGAAACCGCGCGAACAGGGAGAAATCAAAACGGTTAGGAGAAAGTGATCTCCAGTAGTCACGATGATAGACACCAACGGCCATAAAAGCCATGACCAAGCCGCAGAACCAAGCAGAGGGAAAGAAGTCGAGTGGCTAGAAATCAGCCCTCGCAAACAGAAGAAAGATAAGAACACGCGAATAGGGAAAAGTCCGCTGGGAGGCAAACAAGGAGAACAAGGAAAACAGGTCACGGAAACAGGCCGCGGCGACTAAAGAAGAGGAGTAGCTAGAAAAGAGTGCGCGGCGACTAAGCACAAGTCGTGTCGAGAAGAATGGAGACAAAGAGGTCGCGCACACAAACGACAACGACCAGGAGAGAAAGAAGTCGCGCGAACAGGGCGCAAGCAGGCGGAAGAAACATGCCGCGAGGAAAGGCCGCGAGAACAAGAAGCAAGCCGCGCGGACAAGTCGCGCGGTCAGAGAGGGCGCACAGAATCAGGAGGAGAAAATTGAGTCCTCTGATACCATGAGAAAGTAGCAAATAAACAACTAAAAACAAGCAGGAACTTTGAATAATTTAAAGTTTTATTATCCAAAAAAGATATCTATTACAAAGGTATGCCCTCCCTTATATAGAATAGAGGAGAGATGAGATAATACAAATAAGAGATGTGGGACTAAAAATTTACAGGACTAAGCGGACTATACAGAAACAACCCGCATAAGCCGCGCGGTTAGACAGAAGGGCTAACCGCTCGGCTACCACCAGAGAGAGAGAGAGATCGCCATGGGAGACCACTAGACCACCCGGTCTCAAAGTCGGCTGAGACAAACCGCCAGACCGCTCGGCTACCAGACAGCAACAACACAGCAACCAATTTGCTGAAGGGAAACCGCCAGACCGCGCGGTCTTCAACCCGTAAAGATAGACCGCCAGACCGCCCGGTCACCAACTTCAACACTTAGCAATGTCAGAGAAGTTGAGATAGAGAGGTTCAGGAGTAGAAGGGGTATATGTAGATTGGTGACCACAATTAGAACAGACTGACATTGCTTGACGAAAGTCTGTATTAAGGAATTCTGGAAATGTAGATGGAATGGTGGATGGTATGTTAGTAGGGATATTTTCCTGGATGGGGGAATGAATTAGAGAGTGGTGTGGAGATAGTTGAGGAGATGACAGTAGATTTAAATTTGGTAGAGTGGAGGTGGATGGAATGTCATCAAGGTGAGATGGAATTGGAGATTGAGGAGGTGGAGATGGTGGTGTATCCTCATTGATATGAATAGGTGATGATGGTTGAGATGGAGATAATTGATGAATGGAAGTGGAAGTTTGTTGGAGGGGAGTTGATGAAGGAAATATTGAATGAGGTGGAGATGGAGGATTAACAGAAGAGAGAGCAGGAGCTTCTTCATGAGGTGAGGGAGTGGCTGAATCACCCCTTGTGTTCTCAGAAGCTATTCTGGAAGAGGAGGCCCTGGAGGGCTTGGGAAATGTCTTCTCCCATCTGCCAAATAGGGCAGAAGTAAGACTTTTTGAGGCATTTATATATATGGTCTAGGATACCAATAACTCTGGTGCCTTTGCCTGCAAAAAGATTCCTAGAATCCTTCAAAAACATACATTCTTCTTATTTATTTTCTTTTGTATCGAATCAAACAAAATACTTTCCCAATTTACTAATTTTTGATTAACTAGGGCACACATCAAGTGGAACTGCTTCCTAGTAATATGATCATGTGCAGAGTGCTTTCCTAGGAGCACTTTGCCAACAATATCAACCAAAAATCTATATTCTATAGACAAATTCTTCATGAGGAGGTGGTTAGGGTTTCCTGTAGAGTGACCTAACCTATCTAGCATATCATCAAATTCTCTGCTAGATAATTCTATCTCATCTTCTCCATTCACAAAACCTAAAAATTCAGTCAAAATCTCGAGAGAAAGAGGAATCAGGTTACTAGAAATCGAGCCGATAAGAACTTGAGAATCTTGAATCTTTGTAGTGAAGACCCATTCCTTAATCTCGGTTACTAGCAGTTTTATTCTGGTTGACATGAGAAATTTCAGATTTGAACTTTCAAATAGTTTCAGAATATCTTGAAATATCTGATCGCAATGAGAAAAAGATTCCATGTCGATATCAAATCCTGCGTCGAACTTCAGCTTGCAAGAAGTGTTGGAGAAATCGTCATTACTCTACAAAAACAAGCAACAAAAGATTAAGTGCAGAAGGGTATTGGAAAGCGCGGGATGGAGTTCGATGAAAACCTAGATATAAGGTTTTAGAAGATGAAGCGGTGAACTCCGTCAAGCGAAAAGAAAAACTTCAAGCTCAGTTTGACAAAAATACCCATAAAGATATAAAAGTCATCGACCTAAGTTAGAAGAGCGGGAAAATAGATCGTCGAACTCCGTTCGACGAAATATTTTCTGAGACAAATTTCATCAAGCTCCGTTCGATGAAAATTTTCTCAAAGAAGAGATCGTCGATCTCAGTTCGACGAACTCTTCACGAAGAGTTCATAGATCGTCGATCTCTGTTCGACAAACTATGTCCAAATCGTTGAACTCAGAATTAAATTTAAATTAATCCTTCTCCATAAATCATACCTAGCTGATTTAGGAAGAACATATGTTTCTTCTTATCTTATGGTTTAGTTAAGATGTCTGCTCTTTGTAAATCAGTAGAGATAATACAAGGATAATTTTCTTTTTGTCCACACAATCTCTAATGAAATGATGTCTAATTTCTATATTCTTGGTCCTACTATGATGCACGGTATTTTGTGAAATGGAAATTGCACTGGTACTGTCATAAAATATAGTTAAATTATTTAGATTGTAACCATAATCCAGGAGTTAGTTTAGAATCTACAAAATTTGTGAACAACAATTGCCAGTTGTAATTTATTTAGCTTCTGCAGTTGAAGTGGACACAAATGTCTGTTTCTTGCAAAACCAAGACAAAAGCCTATCACCAAGGAACTGACATGTTCCAGATGTTCTTTTCCTATCAACTCTATAATTAGCAAAGTCAGCATCTAAGAATACATTTAATTCAAATTTTGAATCAGTTAGATACCAGAGTCCTATATTTGGGCAACCCTTTATATATCTAAAAATTCTTTTTAGGAAAATAAGGTGAGATTCTTTAAGGTTCACTTGGAACCTTGCACAAATATATGCAACAAACATTATATCTACCCTACTAGCTGTGAGATACAATAATGACCCAACAATAGCCCTATATGTTTTCTGATCAACTAGCTTGCCCTGTTATCAGAATCAATCACAGCAATGGAAGCCATGGGTGTTTTCATAGCTGAGGCATCAGACATCCCAAATCTCTTAACTAACTCCTCAGCAAATTTAGATTGGGAGATTAAAATGCCATCAGGGGATTGCTTCACTTGAATACCAAGGAAGTAAGAAAGCTCACTCATGCTACTCATTTCAAACTTGGAATGCATCATGTCAGAAAACCTTTCGCATAGTTTGGAATCAGTAAAGCCAAAAATGATGTCATCTACATATATTTGTACTAACAAAATTTTATCTTTATGATGCCTAAAAAAAGTCCTATCTACAATGCCCTTAGACAACTTATCCTCTAAAAGAAAGCTAGCTAGGGTCTCATACCATGCTCTTTGAGCTTGCTTGAAACCATAGAGAGCTTTATGCAATTTAAAAACAAAAGATGGATTAGTAAGAGAGATAAAATCGGGTGGTTGCTCTACATAGACTTCCTCTTTGAGATCACCATTTAAGAAAGCACTCTTGATATCCATCTGGTAGACTTAGAACTTCTTATAGGCTGCATAAGTAAGGAATACCATGATAGCTTCCAACCTTGCAATAGGGGCAAAGGTCTAATCATAATCAATTCCTTCCTCCAGAGAATAGCCTTGAGCTACCAATCTCGCTTTGTTCCTTACTATAGCTCCTTGTGCATCCAATTTGTTTCTAAATACCCATTAGGTTCCAATGACTGGGTTCTCTTTGGGTCTTAGAACTAAATCACAAACTCTACATCTCTCAAATTGGTTGAGCTCCGCTTGCATTTCAATAATCCAGTGGGGATCTTGCTCTGCATCTTTTATGGATTAGGGCTCAAGTTGAGATATGAAGCAAACATGCATCAAATCTTTGTTGAGTTGATGCCTTGTTTGCACACCAACTGATATGTCTCCAATCACTTGAAATATAGGGTGATCTCTAAGTTTGATAAGATAGGTAGGAGGAGTTTGTTCAACAACAGCATTGGGAATTAATTCCTCTTGTGGAATTATATTGGTTTTTGTAGGTTCACAATTATTTCAATGATATCTTCTTCACTGTCTTCATCAACTTGTGGAAAATGATGTGATATAACCTCCTGGGTGAAATTTAAATCATCCAATTTCTCACACAGTTGGGGTACCTGCAATAAATCTCTGGTAGAAGAATCCTTTTCCTTGTAAAACATGTTAGCTTCATCAAATTTTATATGTATAGATTCTTCCATTTTCAAACTTGATTTATTAAATATCCTATAGGCCTTGCTGACTTGGGAATATCCAAGAAAAATTCCCTCTATAGCTTTGGCTTCAAACTTTCTAAGATGTTTCTTATTATTATTGTGTATATAACATCTACAACCAAATACTATGAAATGGTCTATTTTAGGTTGTTTCCCTTTGAGCAATTCGTAGGGAGTCTTGCCCTTAAGTTTTTGTATTAAACTTCTATTCAGAACAAAATTTGTTGTGCTTACAGCCTCTGCCCAGAAGGATAGGGGCAAGTAAGCATCTTCAAGCAAAGTACCTGCAGATTCAATTAGAGTTCTATTTTTTTTCAACTACCCCATTTTGTTGAGGAGTTCTAGGAGCAGAGAATCTATGCTTGATACCTTCCTTCTAACAGAATTCTTGCATAAGAAGAGATTCAAACTCAGTACCATGATAACTTCTGATCAATGCAACTAGAGTAGAATACACATTCTTTATGCTCGTAAGAAAGTCTGTAAGAATTTTTAAGTTATCTGACTTGTTTCTTATAAAGAACACCCACGTGAATCTAGCGAAGTCATCTACAATAACTAAAGTGTATAATTTCTCTTCCAAGCTCTGTACTGCAATGGGTCAAAAAAGATCCATATATAGCAATTACAGAATCCTGGGTGAATCACTCTTATTAATATATTTAAAGATATTTTTAGTTTGCTTGCCTAATTAAAAAGCCCTGCAGAGACTTTCCTTCTTGTAGGGGACAGAAGGCAATCCTCTAACAAGGTTGTCCCTAGTTAGTTTAGAAATATTTCTTAGGTTTACATATCCTAGTATTTTATGCCATAAATCATTATTATTACTAATCTGATTGAACAAACAAATTTCTGAACTAGCTGACTTGAAATTAACCACATAAAAATTTCCTTATTTAAGTTGAGTTAAAACAGTTTTGTTATCTATTGAAGTAATAATACAGGAAGATTGGTTAAAAGATACCTGATAACCTTCATCACATAACTGGCTTATGGATATCAGGTTATGATTTAAACCACTCACATATGCTACCTTTTTGAATGTGACAGCTCCAACTTTAACATTCCCATTGCCTTCTGTTAGGCTACAGTTGGAGTCTCCAAAGATCACCTTTGATAAAAGATTTGACTTATAGTTTGTTAAGTTGTCCTTGCTTCCTGTCATATGCTTTGAGCATCCACTATCCAAGTACCATTGTTGCTTTGTGGTAGTATAGACCATCACCTGCAAGAAAATAGATCAGATGTTCTGGACCCAGGTAATCTTGGGTCCTTGATTCTTTTCAAATTTAAAACTAGAAATATAAGAAAATTTTGGTTGACTCTTATAGCCTAAGGGATGGAATTTTCTTGGTGGAATTATTCAGTGTGTAAAGGGATTTACAAATGGTTTAGGTTGATTAACATTTCTGGAGAAATTGAGGTTTCTGTTGAAATTATCTGAGTTCGACGAATTCCAGTAAGTTCGTCGATCTACGTTCGACGAATAGGGATGAGTTTGTCGAACTCCACTCAAAGAATGAAAGTACTCATTTTCTGTGCCCCAATTTCGTCGATCGCGGTTCGACGAACAATATAAATTTTGTCGATCGCAGTTACACGATTTATTATATATATAATCTGCGTTCATAGTTCGTCGATCTGAGTTCAACGAACTATATACATTTCGTCGATCAGAGTTCGACAAAAAATGTTGAACTTGGTTTTTATTGAAATTTTTTACTTTTCCTTTTCTTTTATTTGGGTTTTTGAGATTCTTCTGTTTTTTTGTTGTTGTCTTCAAATTTTTCTTTGCCTTTTTCTGATATGAATTTGATAGGGGTTGAAATAATATTTTTCTTAAGTATTAGTGGCTTACTTGATGAAGCTCCTAAGCCTAATTTACCATTAAGCCTAGAATTTACTGTACTGGTGATATACATTAATTTAATACTTCTCCCATTTTGGGATTCTTCAAATTGTTTAGGCTCATTTAGTTAAGTTTTTTAAGAAATGATTTGTTTAGAAGCTATATCTAGTTCATCTTTTAGTTTTTAATTTTCAGAAAACAAATTATCAAATTCAATTTGTTTATCTCTGAGAAGTTTGATTTCCTTCTCAGACTTAATTTAATCATTACATAAAAGTTTGAATTTAGCTTTAAAATGATCATAATTCAAATAAAAATAGGCTATTACCTTATCCTCTTCTGATTCTGAATCTTCGCTAATTCATCAACTGTTGAATGACTGCATGAAGCATTATTTGCCATCAGGCGAATCTCTCTGGTTTTTGCCTCTTCTTTATCAACACTAGAGCTGGAAGATGAAGACTCTTCTTCAGACTCATTCCAAGTCTCAGTAACAAAGCATTTTTCCTTCTTCTTATACTTGCTGGAAGAAGGTTTGGTTTAATGCTTCTTGTATTCCTTCTCTTTTCTTTTATCCTTCTTTTTTTGCCTCTAGACACTGTGGAAGAATGTGTCCTGGCTTCCTGCAACCATAGAAGACAACTTTCTTAGTAGGAGTCTTGTCATACCTTAACTTATCTTCATTCCTTATTGACCTTCTTCTGAAGTCCTTCTTAGCCATTTTGAAGAATCTCTTGGCTAAGAGACTCATCAACTCTTCATTTACTGGTAGTGCTTCTAATTCTTCAGATACCTTAAATGCAATACTTTGCTCCTTCCTTCCTGAGTTAGGAGTCTTCTGTTCAGCTGCTTTTCTAGTCTTGATAAGCTGCTCATAAGACTTGAGCTTGCCTAGAAAAGACTAAGTAGAAATTTCATTTAGGCTTCTAGCCTCCTTGATTGGCTATATCCTAGAGTCCCATGTGTTAGGGAAGAACATAAGGATTTTACTATTGATCTCAGTCAGTGATATGTTCTTGTCTAGGTTCTTCAGCTCATTGATGATCAAGCTGAGTCTGTTGTACATATCAGCAACTGACTCTAACTCTTCTTTCTTGAAGTTCTCATATTAGGAAATCAGATGAGATTTTCTTCCTCTTCTTTCATCAGCTGATCCTGCTACCATTTGGTTAAGAGAATCCCAAATGGCCATTGCTGATGTGAATTCTGCAACCTTCTGGAATATGTCATCAGACAAAGTTTGGACAAGAATATTCATTGACTTAGCATCAGCAATCTTGGCTTTCTTCTATGCTTCAGTCCACTCAGGTGGTGGAACTGCATTTGTATCTGAAGTAGTAGCCACTGGAAGTGGGGAACCTATCAAAATAGAATTGTAGATATCTTCATCAACTGAATTCATATATAACCTAATCCTTGCCTTCCAAAGTGCAAACTTGTTAAGGTTCCACACCGAAGGTCTGGTCCTTGAATATTCTTTATTATGTGCCATGATAGAAAGAGATAATAGAGTAAATGAGATCTGTCAAAGATCTTTGGGTTCAGGTGTTAGCCTTTGAAACCAAACAACCTTTCCCTCTGATACCAATTAAAAGTGAGGGATAGATCTGTCTTAACTCTAGCGGGGGGGGGGGGGGGGTGAATAGAGTAAATTAAAAATTTTGATTAGTTTTTATAGCGGAATTAAATTAAGTTATATCTTTATTTATAGAGAGAAATAAAAACAAAGACAATCACATCACACAGAACAAAAGAATAGAGCAATCAAGATGACATAAAGATTTTATATTGGTTCCCCTAAACTTGGGTACATCCACTCTTCTACCACCCTGTAGGAATCCACTATAGGTTTTTGATCATGTGCCCTACCACCATAGGTTTTTGCTCAGGTGCCCTGTCACCACAAGATCTATTTCAAGGGAGATCTCACAACCCTTTGAGCGTTTGACCAGGTGCCCAAAAACCAAACCAAGTATTTTGATCAGGAGACTTGATAACCAAAAGATAACTTTTAAAGGAAGTTAAGAAACCCTTTTACAGTGGTGAAAGAAAATAAAGTTGATGTCTTCTCTGTCAACAATCAGAGAGAAGACTAGTGGAAGTTGTTGTTGTCAAAGCTCCCCCTGAGATGTAGAAGAGTTCAGGAGAGTGACAGCTTTGCTCAGGGTGTAGGCCTTCAGATTAAAGTATATCTTCAAGAAACTTGAAGACTGATGAAGATTGTTTGTCTCCTGGAAATCCTGAAGAAAAGATGAAGAAGACTGATATTGTATGAGAGTTTTTCTTCTTTCAGTTTTCTTGTATTCACAATTTCATAAGCTTAAGTATTTTGTGTTGCTACAATCTTCTGAAAAATATCTTTTTTATATATTCCTTGCAGAAAATTGCCCTTTGAATTTTGAATCCTATCCTTGATTGACTAAAGAAAATTTGGGAGACTGAATGACTAGAAATGTCTTAAATGAATTCCCTGACTGTCTCTGGAAATAAGCCAAGTAATAACTCTGTGAAGTACTATAATTAATGCCGCCATGAAACGACTATATTCTTGAGAATATAAGCATTAATTATCAAAGTATTATTGCTTAAATATAATATAATAAATTGACAGTAGAACTGAGAAACTTAAGAGAAAAAATGTCGAACAGAACCTGAAAGAAAATAGTCACCCTCAGGAAGAATTTTGTCGACCTGAACTCCAAGTTCGTCGAGCTAAGAAATCCCCATCATCGAGCTGAGCTCAACGATCATGAACTGAAAAAGGACTGCCAATTTGAGCTCTAAGTTCGTCGACCAGAGAAAGACTTTCGTCGAGCTGAACTTCTGATATGAGATCAGAGATCATCGACCTCAGCTGTACTTTCGTCGAGCTCAACTCAGAGAAGGAACTCTGAGTTCGTCGATCGGAGATCGACGATCGTCGAGCTGAGTTTAGCTATCATCGAGCAGAAATTCTGAAGTCTTTAAAACTACTTGTTTCTAAATTCTTGAGTCTCTGAAGTTTTCTGAAGGCAGTTTAACATGCTAACCTAATAAGACTAACCTTAATCTTAAAAAAACAAATGACCCTAGGATATACAGTATGGGTTAACAAACTTAATAGTGAACCTAGCCCAAATCAACACTAAATAAGGTGGGGTTCCAACAGACACTTCGAGCAGCTACAATGCAATCTTTGGGCACCCTCTCATTTATTCCTTTCATTGCATCCCCTCCTCGTTCCATCAGTGTCCTCAGTTTAGTAGTGGAGGAGTGCAAGTCAGGATCTGGGGGGATCCGAAGGTGGCGAGGAAGTGCTATGTGATTGCCGTCAATACTATTTACTGGATGGCAGAGGCGAAGGTTGTGGAGAAGGAGATGGCAGCGCAGGAGGAGGTCGTAGAGGAGGAAGAGGTAAGCCTAGGTAAGGCTAGAGAGAAGGCTGTGTAGAAGGAGAGTGAGGAAGGAGAAGCTGAGGTGGATGCCCGGTGAGGCGGAGAAGTGAAGTCTAAGCAGAGCTTACTAGAGGCAATATAAGTTAAGGAATTAGGAGGGGAGGAAGAGTTCGGGGGGGAGGAAGAGTCGAGGAGCGGTGAAGGGCAGTCTTGGTTGAGCCAGCAGAGGAGTTCATGGAGATGGAGGTCTTCACCAAGGCAGGGAAGGCAGAGAGGGTATGGATCTATGGCAGATTGAGCTCCGAATACTAGGCGAGGATGCCGGAGTGCATACAGAAGAACGTAGATGTCTTCGCCTGGATATCGGCGTACATGCCGAGAATTGACGTGGATGTGGCATGCCACCATTTAAACCTTGACACCAAGACGCGCCCCATCCAGTAGAAGATAAAGAATATCTCCACCAAGCATGAGGAGCCCACCTGCGAGGAGGTCAGGAAGCTTCTCGATGCAGGTTTTATGTCGAAGATCCAGTACCCATGCTGGGTCTCCAATTGTGTAATGGTACAATAAGGGGATGGGAGGTTGCGTATATGTGTAGACTTCCCTTTATTAAATTAATCGTGCCCTAAGGATTGCTTTCCCCAGCCTCGGATCGACGCGCTGGTAGATTCTATTGTCTGTTTTTCTATTATGAGTTTTTTGGATGCTTTTTCAGGTTACCATCAGAATCGAATTCATCCCCCTGATGTCAAGGAGGTCTCCTTCATCACAAGGGAGGTATTCTTCAGCTTCAAGATGATGCCCTTCGGGCTAAAGAACACAGGGGCTACCTACCAATGCATGATGGATCGGGTGTTCAAAAGTCAGAGGGGTAGGAACTTGGAGGTTTATGTTGATGACCTCATGGTGAAGAGTGGGGATGTGGGTTCACACCTACTTGACCTAGAGGAGACGTCAGCGACCCTGCGGAAGTTCAAGATGAGGCTAAATCCCCAGAAGTGTGTCTTTGGGGCAAGCCGAGGCAAATTCCTTGGGCTCTTTCTAACCCCAGCAGGGGTAGAGCCCAACCCGGATAACGTGAATGCAATTGTGGAGTTAGAATCACCTCGCAACGCCAAGGAGGTTCAGTGTTTGACGGGCAAGCTCGCGGGCTTGAGTGAGTTTCTCTCCCATTTTGGGGAGAAGTGTTCACCTTTCTTCAAGACGCTTCGAGGGAACCACAATTTTGAGTGGACAGGGGAATGTGAGGAGGCCTTCCGGGCATGGAAGACTCAACTCTCCCAAGCTCCGCTCCTTTAGAGCCCAAAGGAAGGGGATGACCTAGCCTTGTATCTTGGGGTAGGAGCAGAGGCGGTAAGTTCTGTATTAGTGAGGGAATATAGTAATAAACAGCTATTACGTCAATAGAATCTTGAAGAATGCGGAACTATGCTACCCAATCCTAGAGAAGTTGGCTTTCTCTCTGATCATCTCGGTATGGAAACTCAGGACATATTTCCAAGCTCATTCAGTCAAGGTGGTGATGGACAATCCATTACGCAAGATTTTTGAGGGGGTTGGGGCGGTTGGCCAAGTGGTCGATCAAGAAAAGTGAGTTTGACGTCTCTTTCATACCAAGGATCTCCACCAAGGCACAGGCGGTGGATTATTTCTTGGTTGACTATGTCATAGATTTGGAGGGAGAGGAGGCCCTGCCATGGGAGGCATGGAAGATGTTTGTTGACGGAGGCTCGGGGAAGCATTCCCTGGGGGAGGGGTAATATTGGTAAGCCCTTAAGGGGTCAATATAGAGTAGGCAGTGGAGCTGCACTTCCCGGTCACAAACAATCAAGCGAAGTATGAGGCCGTAATAGCCGGGTTGCGGTTGGCCAAGGAGCTCAGGATTCATGACGTAGAAGTTCTTACAGATTCATTAGTGGTGGTATCACAGATTAGGGGTGAATATGTAGCCCAGGAGCCCACCCTCTTGAAGTACTTATCCAAGGTGAGAATGAGAATCAGAGGGTTCCGAGCGTTCTCAATCCGGCATGTCCCCATGGAGGAGAGTGAAGCGGCCGACCAATTGGCCAAATTTGGACCTCGAGGGGGGGGAACCTTGACCGAGCTATTTCATCCGACGATTGAGGAGGGAGAATTGATGGAGGTGGATAGTCTACCCTCATGGGTGGATCCCTTCATAGCCTACTTCACCACGGGCAACCCTCCTGAAGGGTCCAAGGATGTGAAGGGATTTAGGCAAAAGGTTGCCCACTACCTCATGGACTAAGGAGGGCTACACCAAAAGATGTTATCGGGTATTTTGGCCAAATATGTAGCGGAGGAAAAGATCCCAAGAATTTTAGAGGAAGTGCACTCGGGCGAGTGTGGCAGCTACTCAAGGGGAAGGACCTTGGAAGCAAGGGTGGTCAGGAAGGGTACTTCTGGCCATCCCTAAGGAAAGATGTGGCGAAGTTTGCGAGGAGCTGCCAAAAATGCCAGCTATATGCCCCTCTCTAACTCTTGCCTGCCCAGCGACTCTGAAGCATTACAGCGCCATGGCCTTTCTCCATCTAGGGAATGGATCTAGTGGGCCGTTCCCCCCGGCGAGTGGACAGAAGAGATTTATTTTAGTCATGATTGATTACCTCTCGAAGTGGCTGGAGGTCAAGGCATTGGCAAAAGTAACCTCTCAGGTCATCAGGAATTTTGTGTGGGGGGAGATCATCTGTAGGCACGGGTTTTCTCAGGCCATTGTCACAGACAATGGGCCTATGTTTTCCAGCGAGGAATTAATCAACTTTTGCACCCAGTTGGGAATCAACCTTCGGTTTGCCTCCGTCCACCACCCAAGGAGCAATGTCCAGGTGAAGGCGACAAACAAAATAATAGTGAACCTGCTCAATAAGAAGGTGGAGAACCTGAGGGGGATTTGGGTTGAACAACTCTCCTCAGTGTCATGGGCTTTACGAACTACCCAAAGCATAGCCACTGGAGAGACCCCTTTCAAGATCTTGCATGGCTGTGAGGCGGTCCTTCCTGTGGAATTCGAGGTTCAATACTCGCGAGTTGCAGCCGCCAGCAAGGGAAATGAGGCATGGAGGGAAGAAAATGAAGGGGAGTTGTGTCCATGTATCACAAGCCTCAACTGGTGATGCATCGTCGAAAATGTTATAAGAAATGAATGTAGTAGAATGCATAAAGGAGGATGAACATTGCTTGGATAAAAGTCAAGCATAGGTTCCTCACAAAGAATCGGCTCCACGCTCGGAGATGTATGCACCGGAGATATGGGCTCAGCCACGTCGAAGCCTAGATCAACCACACATCTTGTTGTTGTGTCCGCATCATTCTCTTCAAAAAATGAAGGTGACAGGGTCACATAACCAGACGATGAAGCTGTGCCACCGAGGGTAGGAGTCGGGATGATCTGGATGTCTAGCTCATCATCCTCTTCCATAACACGGAGGTACTCAACACAATCCTTTAGGACATGAGGTATTCTACAACAATACAAACACTTTCTCCCAGAACTCTAGAATGGCATGGTTTAGAGCTCAGAGGCTTCCCGCACCCTCTCGGGCCGGCACAGCTTGTCTTGCCCCGCAGCCCGCTATAGGGCTGCAGCCCAATACACCCCAACGCATATCCGGCCTGCTTCTCAGCACGGTACAGTTTTGGCACTAAGTATCGAACCCGCAACGCTTGATAACACACTCTCCCAACAGTGGCTATCACCAACTGAGCTGCTGTAACGCCCCCGGTTTTTTTATTTGTTTGATCGTTGTTTGGCGTTATGATGGCGCATTTTTGGCCCTTTTGCCATTGTTGGAGCGTGGTCTTAGCTCTTTAGGTTCCTTGAGTGGCCTATTTATAGCCTGTTTCTAAGATTCTCCAGGTAGCCGGAGTCTGTTTTGGTGACTCGGCTGAGCCTCTTGGGGAATGCTTTTACTTTGGCTTGGGAGGTGTTCGCCCGAGTGTTTTATCGTCGGATGTTGTTTTCGACATCACAGTTGTTTCTGTAGCTTGGGTGTTTAACTACGATGCGAGTTTCGTCAAATTCCGAGAACATTTTTTTTCGCATCGTTTCGCTGTTTGTTGAGATAACTAGTAATGTGTTACCAGATTTTTGCTATTGATGTGCATGGCTAGGTGGCCGAGCTTTGTAGAGCTTGAGGCTTGTTTGTTTGGCTTTTTTATGGCTATGTGCAGATATCTAACTTTTTATGTATATAAATTTATATGAGCTGTGTATATATATACAAGAAATCGTGCACGGGGGACTCCGTACAGGAAACATTCGTCGTGGGTGCGACATTCGTCGTGGGTGCGACATTTGTTGAGGGGGCGATATTTGACGTGGGGGCGACACTTGTTGAGGGGTGACATTTGTTGTCGGTTCTACATTTGTCGTCGGGGCGACATTGGTCGGGAGCGGCGACATTGGTCGGGGGTGGCGACTTTGGTCGGGGGCGGCGACATAGGTCAGAAAAGGCGACATTAGTAAGGGGAGACGACATTGGTCGGGGGAGACGACATTGGTCATAAGCTACGACATTGGTGGACAGTGGATGCATTGTCGTGGGGGTGATATTGGTTGTAGGGGCAAATATTAAGTGTGGAAAGAGATATTGGTCGTGAACGACGACATTGGTCACGGGGGAGACATTGGTGTTGAGCGATGACATTGATGATAATTTATGCTTTGATTACCGGTAATATTTCAAGCCATAAATAGAATTAGAAAGGTGCAAGTTTTATTAAAAATACACATTTCCTTTCCATAGTTCAGTTAGGGACTTAGAGTTTTAGTTGAATGGTTAATTGCATTTCAGTCTACATGTGAACTCTAATTATTGCTCAGATTAAATTTAAAAGAGATCCTTGGGGGAATGACATGTTATTATTTTTTTTGTAGGATTTTGTATAACTGCGCTCAATAGAATTATTTCACCAGGAAACATTGAGCCAAATATAAACATGTCATGATAAGAAGAAATTGAAATCAACCATAACACAAATGGATCGTAAATAATGCCCAAAATTAAATCTTATATTAACACAAATAAAAAAATTTCTATGGCTCCATTCAACGTTACCATTATTTTGATCACCTATAACCAATTTCATATATAACACAAAATATTAGACAAAGCATATCATAAAATCTTAAGCATGGTATATCTAAACAATTAGAAGAGCTGGCCAATTTCATGCTTGACACAAAATTTAAGAAAACTATAGGTATAGAGAGGTTTGGAGAACAACAAAATAATTTCTTAACACAAAATATTAAACAAAGCATATCATAAAATCCTAAGCATGGTATATCTAAACAATTAGAAGAGCTGGCCAATTTCATGCTTAACACAAAATTTTAAGCTTAAAACTATAGGTATAGAGAGGTTTGGAGAACAACAAAATAATTTTTGAGTAGAGAGGTTTGGAGAAAATAAGAATAGAGAGGTTTGGAGAAACCAAACAAAATAGATATTTGGAAAATCAATTAATTAGGTTAACCAAGCCCTAATAAAACACCATTTATGAGTCCTCCATGTCAAGAAGCGGAAAAGAAATCATACCTTGTTTTAAAATCAAAAGGTGGGGATTTAAAATCAAAAGGAATGGAGAAGTAATCAAAAGGAGGGAGAGAGTTTGACAACAAAAGGACGGAGAAGAAATCAAAAGCAGGAACGAAGAAGAAATCAAAAGGTGGAAGAAAATCATACCCTGGTGAACCTTGCAGCAAATAAAAACCATACCCTGTTTAGAGAAAACTTGCAAATAAATCAACAAAATCATACCCTGTTTAGAGAAAATAGGGTATGATTTTTGCTAAAAATGATAGCAAATAACAGCAAATAAATCAAGCCTAACCCATTAATGCAAACCATTAACAGCAAATAAATCAACAAAATCATACCCTGTTTAGAGAAAACCTTGCAGCAAATAAAAAAATAGTAGGGAGGGTTCGCTTTACCAGGAGGGAGTTTGGAGGGAGGAGAGCGACGCTGAGAGAGGATAGAGATGCTGAGAGAGGAGAGCGAAGCTGACAGGTTGGCGCTGAGCATGGAAGGAGGAGAGAGGCGCTGAGAGAATTTTATTCCATCAGAGAAAGAAATAATTAGGACCCTTACTTGTTGGTTCCATCGGAGAAAGAAAGTAAGAAGAGTGATGAAAAGAAATTAACCTAGCGGTCAATGTCCAGAGAGCATGCCCGAATCGGAGGAGCTGTAGAGAAGGATCTATGGAGGAGTAGCCGTCGAGGAGCTGTAGAGGAGCCCGGAGAAGGCTATGTGGCGGTGGAAGCTCTGTCAATGAATAAGCCCTATTTTTTTGTGAAGATGGGTTATTTAGATGATGCAGCGGGCCGCAGTGAAGGACAAAAGGTGGCGTGCAGCAGGGACAAAACCAAATGAGCAGCAAAAGTTAGCGGGAAAACCAAATTTGCGGCAAAAGTTAGCAGGATAATCAAATGACTTTCTTACTCCTGCCAATTTAAAAAGTTAGAAGACTTTTAGGGGTATTTTGGGTAGCATCAATGTTACACCATCCACCTTTTGTATTTGCTTATATTATAAAGATATATATATATATACATATATATATATATATGTGTGTGTGTGTGTGTGTGTGTGTGTATTAACTAGTTTGTCAGCTTGGTGGCCGAATTCCTTGATTCAGCTAGTGGCCGAGTTTTTCTATGTGCTAGAATATTTTATTAGCTATAAGTGAGTGGAGGTCTTATTTTAAGGCTCCAGCTGTTCTCTTCTTCCCCATTTCCCGAGCTATCTTCAGCATGTTAGGTTCCAGCGGAAGGAAGCAGACGGGAGGCGGAGGAGCTGCAGCTTTGATCGCAAGATAGCTGTGGATTTAGGGATTGTTTTTCTCGGGTAATAGCAGATTTGAGCTGCTCTTGCCGAGATCTTGCTTCCTATGTATGTAACTTGGATTTTCGGTCTAACTATAGGAGCAAGGGTTTTTAGGGTTTGTTCTTCTTCCTCAAAGCTTTAGTTTTGGTCTTCTAGGTTGCTGATCTTGTCGCCGGTGCCAAGATTTGGAGATAGCTTTTGTTTTCCTAGAGGTAGAGGTAAGTGGTGCCCTTTGCCCTTGCTAAACTTAATCTTACTCTTATTATTTTTGTTGTAGTAGCTTAATTCTCTCTTCCTAGAAGATAGGGTAGCTACAGTTTCATTCCAACTAGGTTTACTTAAGCTGTCTAGGTTTAAATTGTTTTTCTCCTTATGTCTTTTCTATTTCTGTTCTCTGCTTGGTGTCCAAATAGTAGCTGGAGGTAGGGTTTGGCTTTATTAAGCTTTAGTCCAGCTTGTTAGGTTTCTGTGGCCGGGTAGAAGGGGTAGGAGAGAGAGTTAGAGTTATTTTCCAGCTCTCTGGTTAGTAGGCGTTAAGTGGGTTGGGGTTGGGCTAGCTCTAGGTTTTAGGAATATTAGGCAAAGTAAAAAGCATTGAGTGAGTGTACCTCACACAACGCCTAGACTGTAAGGCTTCTGACACTAAGTGTGGTTCACTCACTTAACGCCATGGCTGTTTTCTCTGTTAAGTAATTTGGCGTTGAGTGAGTCGACCTCACTCAACGTCGTGGCTGTTTTGGCGTTGAGTGTGGTGGACTCAGTCAATGCCAAAGCATATTTTTGCAGTTAAGTCATTTGGCATTGAGTGAGTTGACCTCACTCAATGTCGTGGCTATTTTGGCATTGAGTGTGGTGGACTCAATCAATGCCAAAGCCTATTTTTGCAGTAATGTAATTTGGCGTTGAGTGAGTCGACCTAACTCAACGCCGTGGCTGTTTTGGCGTTGAGTGTGGTGAACCCACTCAATGTCATGGCTAGGCTTTTTGCGGCTAAGTTCCTTGCATTGAGTGGGTGACCCCACTCAACGTTGTGGTTAGTGTTTGGTGCTGAGTAACCCACTCAGCACCGCGTAGAGTGAACTCGGCGCTTTTACCTTAGGTTATGTTTTCCTTTAGGACTGTTAGTATGGCTTTTTCCTTAGGGGGTGTTGGGTGTTCGACTTGTTTTTGCATGCCGACTCGTGGATTATGGCAGGTGGTGTGGTTTTGTGGGCTCTGTAAGGGGTGAATTGTGTGTGTTGAGTTCTGGCCACCAGAACCTAGGCCCTGTTGGGCTGGTATGGTTGGGTGTGTGGACCCTGTAGCTGCCACCGGTTGTTTTCACCCTGGAGTGTTTTCTTTTTTTGGGTCTGGTTGATGGTGAGGGCCGTGCCGCCCACTCCAACCCAAGGTTTTCACCATGGCCAATAATTCACAAAGATTAGGACTGTTAGTTCCTTTCCTTTTTAGTGGGTATTTCTTTTAGCATAGGTATGCCTTGGTACTGCTGCAGGTGCTTAGCAGAGCATGTTGCAATTTATGTTCACACTTGGTGTATTTTTACTTCTCTTTGGACAGTGTTTCATCTTATTATCATGCCCTTTTCTTATACTGATAGCGTTTGTTGCAGGACTTGTAAACCCCTTTATTTATTGCTCATGAATCTAATGCTCCACTTCCTTTGATTTTCTTTTACTTGCTGAGGTTTTCCGTTTTTTGAATACCTCAGGTTCAGGTTGTAGACAGTTAGACGGCTAGTTCTCTTTTGGAGCTTGCTTGTGTCTTCCTGTGTAGCTTAGGTTGTTGTTCCTCGTCTGGTGATGTAGTTTTCCCTCCTTTTTGTATAGACATGCATACTCACCAGTGGGTTCGTGTTAGGTTGTTGACGCCCACTGGTGGCTTACTTATGTTGCTGGATATGAACTAAAACTGCTACTTTTTCCTATTTGAGGTTGTTCACTTGTTTCTGGGAAGGTTTTATGCTATTTTGCATGATGTAGGGATGTCCGGAATCGGAGATCTCTACGGTAAAAGTCAATATACGCCCAATCTCATCTTAGATCTACCGCACCTACACAACACCTATCGCCCACAATATTTCCTCGTCGCAAACGCAGCACAAAAATAACAAGGAGGAATGGTCGACTCGAAAATAGCGATCGAAACTTTGAGTCAGATTATTCCCCAAATCAACACAAAGGTTTCCACTCCTTTTTGAGAGCGAAATCAAGGCTATAGGCCACGATCCGCTCCGGCAAATAGGATCCACCCGATCCGGAAATAAAAGCCTATCAACGGCGATTTCGAAATGAAAGTGCAGCGATTAGATTAACAAAATGGATAAAACGACTTGCATATTCCACCAAAACTAATAAGAAGAATCGCGAAGATGGGGGATGAGAAGTTACCCAACCAGAGAGCGTTTCACACAAGATAACTGTGGGAGATTCACTCTCTCCACGGATCCACCGGCGTCACACCGAAGGGTTGTAACCTTCTTCTAAGGAGTCGCACCGAAGGAAGCCGCGCCGGAGTCGCACCGAACGGATGGAGGAGGCAAGGGGGCGGCGGCTTCACACCACAAGAGGGGGCGGCGGTAGAGGGAGAACCTCCTTGGCCGAATTCTCAAAGAGAAGGAATTAGGTTTTCAATCTTCCTCATGATCTCATAATAAGGCCTCCTTAAATAGGAGTTACAAACAAGCCTTAACCATTCATGATGGAGATGTAATCTCTTCCATCCAACTGGTTAAATGCACACCAACATAAAATATTGTCCAAATGAAAAATAAACTTGCAAACATTGAATATAAAATTATCACTTCAAACTTGGATAATTTCATATTCCTAAAATAGAAATAAAGTGCAAGAAAGTAGGGAAATATTTTAATGCGTCGCGGCGGATTTTGTACGCCGCGGGCGGAGGTTGTAACGTAGCCTTCCGTTAGCATCACCATGACGCCTCACGTCCTTGAGTTGAACCGCCTCAGCAACCGGATCAACAGCATCGCCAGTATCGTCTCCAAGTAGAGGTGGCGGAGGTGTGCCATCAATCCTCCCCCACTCAAAATCACGCATCTCCGTAGCGTGGTCCAAGAGATAGCGGTGAAGGAGATAAGCATCCAAACTTTGCAGCTCCAACTCGAGTACCCAAGAGTCATCCGAAGGGGGGCGGTCACACCAACGGATGAGAAAACGGCGGGTGTCTCCATCAGTAGTGGTAACCGGCTCAGCATCAAGTATCATCTCTGGGGTGGAAAACGTCCGTGGAAACCTGGGGAACATATTAGTAGTAGGCAAGAAAGAAGACAACGTACCATCCGATGAAGTACCTGTGGGGACTGTAAGAGAGAGATCATCCGTTCTACCACTCCCCAACCCATGAGAATTTAAAGTGGGAGAAGAAGACGACAAAGAAATCAACTCTTGTGGTGGCGACACAAACATCGTTAAATCCGAAACGTTAAAAATGGGGGAGATACCCCAATCAGCAGGCAAGTCCAAAACGAAAGCGTTGTCATCTAACTTCTTAATGATCCGAAAAGGGTCGGCGCGCTTTCGTGCTAACTTTTTAATGGTGCCAGATGGCAAGCGTTCGGGAACTAAACGGACTAAAACCAGATCGCCAATTTTAAAGTTTGATACTCTCCTATGTAAATTAGCGTGCGCCTGATAAGAGTCGTACTGTGTATTCAAAGTGGCCCGTATACGTGCATGTAGATCATGGATGTGTTGGGCAAAGGATTGTGCAAATTGACTTTCCTTGTACGTTGGGGGCAACGGCACCAAGTCAAGCGGCACAGGAGCTTTATAACCATGGACAATCTCATTCGGAGACATACTCGTAGACCGATTTTTGGAATTATTGTAGGCTAATTGGGCGCGGGGCAAGAGAAGATCCCAAGTGCCCAAATGATCGCTCACGAGGCATCTTAACAAATTCCCTAAACTCCGATTAACCACTTCCATCTGTCCATCCGTTTGGGGATGATAGGCGGAGGAAAACAATAATTTCGTCCCCATTAACATCCATAGAGTTTTCCAAAAATAGCTAGTGAATTTTACGTCTCGATCCGAAACTATGGTCTTTGGCACTCCGCGATGACTAACGACTTCTTTAAAATATAATTTAGCGACGTGAGACGCATCGTTTGTTTTACTGCATGGGATGAAATACGCCATCTTGGAAAACCTATCCACAACTACAAAAACGGAATCATGACGGCGTTGGGTAGGGGGAAGGCCTAATACAAAGTCCATACTAACATCTACCTAAGGCATGGAGGGAATAGGCAAGGGTGTATATAATCCTACATTGGTTTTACCACCCTTAGAAACCTGACACGTTCGGCAGCTACTCACTACTCTTCCTACCATAGCCTTAAGTTTGGGCCAATAAAACTTTTCCTCGACTAACGTAATCGACTTATCTCTACCGAAGTGACCACTCAACCCTCCACTATGCAATTCCCAAATGATATGTAGACGTAACGATGACTGCGGAATACATAGCTTTCCGTTCCTAAACAGGTAACCGTCCTTAATGACGTACGCAGATATCGTCGTGGGGGAACTATCCTGGGCTGATAAATAGAAGTCTTGGAAGTCAGGACACGTAGCATACTCATCCTTAACCCGCTCAAATCCTATGACATGTACTTCCATAGACGTGAGTAAAAGTGTTAGACGACTAAGGGCGTCAGCGACTCGATTATCAGCTCCCTTAAGGTGTTTGAGATTAAATGTGTATCCTTGTAGGAAAGCTACCCACATAGCATATCGTGGGCTGATTTTATGCTGGCCGTTAATGAAACGTAAGGCCTCATGATCGGAGAGAATCACGAACTCCTTGGAGAGGAGATAGTGTCTCTAATGGTGTAAGCATCGGACTACAGCATAAAATTCCCTATCGTAATTTGAATAGTTCAGCTTGGGGCCTGACAACTTTTCGCTAAAATAACTAACGGGATGGCCCTCTTGGCTCAAGACACCTCCAATCCCCACCCCAGATGCATCACATGTGAGCTCAAATACTTTAGAAAAGTTTGGTAGACGTAAGACAGGTACCTCAGTCATAAGTTTCTTTATTCGTTCTAAAGCATAGGTGGCGGACTTCGTCCACGTAAACTCTCCCTTCTTCATACAGTCGGTAATAGGTGTCATAATACTACTGAAGTCTTGTATGAAACGACGATAGAATGTGGCTAACCCATGGAAACTACGCACCTCACGTAGGGTGGTTGGCACGGGCCAGTCCTTGATGACCTGAACCTTACCCGGGTTAACTCGAATACCCTCAGACCCGACTATATAGCCTAAGAACTCTACCTCCGAGGCATAGAAAGTGGACTTCTTAAGATTGAGAAATAAAGTTTCTTTCCGCAGGGTGGAAAGGATCACTCTCATGTGGGAGATGTCTCAGCGGTAGAAGTGCTATAGATCAGAATATCGTCAAAGTAGACGACAACGAACTTCCCCATGAATGGATGAAAGACTTGGGTCATCATCCGGGAGAAGGTACTCGGGGCATTGGATAACCCAAAAGGCATCACAAGCCACTCGTACAGACCATCCTTTGACTTAAACGCCGTCTTCCACTCATCGCCCTCTCGTATCCTAATCTGGTGATAGCCACTCCGAAGATCTAATTTGGAGAATATGGTGGCTCCAGACAAGACGTCCAATAAATCATCCAAACGGGGAATAGGGAACCAGTATTTGATGGTGATTTTGTTGATAGCTCGGCTATCAACGCACATTCTCCATGTACCGTCCTTCTTGGGGGCAAGTAGGGCGGGTACCGCACACGAACTCATGCTAGTCCTAATAAAACCCTTCTCAAGCAAGCCCTCTATCTGGGTTTGCAACTCCTTGTGTGCCGCGGGATGGAGTCGATAATGGGGCTGATTTGGCAAGGAAGACCCCGGGATGAGATCTATCGCATGCTGGATATTTCTAAGCGGGGGGTAATATAGACGGCAACTCATCCGGGTATACGTCCTTATACTCTTCCAACAGTACCCGTAACTCACTAGGTAGCTCATCCAAAAGACTAGATTCGGGTTTCGCACTCAGGAGAACGAGCGCATACATGATCCCATCATAAAATGGGTCGCTTGCGAACTCCTTCCGACCAACTAGATTCAACATCTTCCTCTCTACAGGAATGGTGGTATCCTTAGCCAAAACTACGGGCTCCTTGGGGATGGTGGGCCTCAACGTGATGGTTTTGCCATTGAATTTAAATTCATAAGAGTTAGCTCTACCAAAATGAATCACATCACGGTCGTACAACCAAGGGCGGCCTAACAACACATGACAGGCGTCCATCGGAAGAACATCACACCAAACCTCATCAATATAAGATTTGAATGAGAGAGGTACCAAGCATCGCTTGGTAACAGGTACATAGATCTTGTTGATCCAAGCAACCTGATACAGGATCGGGTGTGGTTCCGTGGTCAAGGACATACGTGCTATGGCATTCTCAGATACAACGTTCACACAACTACCACTATCAATAATAAGCTTACAAAGCTTTTCGCCACTCTTAAAGATCAGAGAAAATATACTCGTCCTCTTCCAGTCATCTAACGGACGAGGAGTGGTCAAGATACAACGCATCACCATAAGGGGGTGATCGTCCTCTAAATCACTTGGGACCCCTTCCGGGTTGCTCTCCTCAGCAGCCTCATAAACATAATCCGCAAGATCAGTCGTCGACTCTAATAGGGCTATGGCTTTAGTCTTCGTTGGGCATTCGAAGGCATAATGACCTTGAATGCCGCAAGAGTAACATATAGCGTTAGTCTTGTTAACTTTCCTATGGGAATACGTTCGCTCGCGGGGTTCTTGGCATTCCTAGCAGTGATTACTACGGACTTGGACTCGGTCGACCGGTACTTCCCTTTGTCCTGATATGTGGAGGAAGATGCTCCGGTAGAGGATTTTCCCTTCGCATGGGAGTAACGGGAGTGAGCCTTAGAGGCTAAATGTTTCTCAATGTCGAGGGCGGCATTGAATGTCGTGTTCAGATCTGTGTGACCATAACGCAAGAGCTTCCGCTAAATATCGGGTTGAAGCCCCTTACGAAACCTAGAAAGGGTGACTTCGGGGATCTCCCTCAGGTTACAACGCACCAACCGGTCCTTTAATTCTCCCATATACTCTGATACAGAATTGGAGCCTTGCCGCAGGGAGGTGAGCTCGTCAAACATTTGTGTCTGATGGTACGCGGGGACGTACTGATCGGTCAACAAATTCTTCATGACGGTCCATCCAATAATTGGGTCTCCGTCCCCAGTCCCTAGTCTACGCTCTTCATTCAGCCAATAAGTTTTGGCGCGACCGGTTAGCTTCATCCTGGCAACTTGGACCTTTTGGGGGTCCGTAAGATGGTGCCAATCATAATAGCATTCCATGTCCACTATCCATGTGAGGAAATTCTGTGGATCTCCCATACCATCGAAAGTAAGGGCATCAATTTTGATGGCCCTTGTAATATCAAACTCTCGCCCGTGGCGATTGCCTCGAGGGGGCACTCGTGGGGAGTCGCCATCCGAATCCGAATCGGAAATATGTTGGCGCCGGTGGGGCAACTCAACATTAGCGGGAGGTGGGGGTGGCTTAGTTGATTTTGTAAAATCTGTGCTAAGGTGGCCCTAAGTTCTGTCATATCGTTACGAAGACCTGCTATCGCTTTAGTGTTACGAATTTCGTGCTCGTTCTCAGCCATCCTAGACGTAGACGGTGCCGAATACTCCATGCCTAGCCTAGTGAGCATGCAAGACCCTGAAAATTTTGAGAGACGAATTTCCCTAGGGCTGTAGCTATACTGAAAGTAATATGTTTTTATAAAAGATTAATGTGAAAAACATGTAGATCATTAAAAAAAAAATTTTCTGAAATTTCGCTAAAAAATGCAGATTTTAGCCCGCTATTGGCATACCAACAAAATTTTTTTTTTTGATTTTTTTTTCATCGATTTGATGGGGCATAAGCGAGGACGTTTCAATTGGGAAATTGAGACGACCGCCTCTGATACCAAATTGATGTAGGGATGTCCGGAATCGGAGATCTCTACGGTAAAAGTCAATCTACGCCCAATCTCGTCTTAGATCTACCGCACCTACACAGCACCTATCGCCCACAATATTTCCTCATCGCAAACGCAGCACAAAAATAACAAGGAGGAATGGTCGACTCGAAAATAGCGATCGAAACTTTGAGTCGGATTATTCCCCAAATCAACACAAAGGTTGCCACTCCTTTTTGAGAGCGAAATCAAGGCTATAGGCCAAGATCCGCTCCAGCAAATAGGATCCACCCAATCCGGAAATAAAAGCCTAGCAACGGCGATTTCGAAATGAAAGTGCAGCGATTAGATTAACAAAACGGATAAAACGACTTGCATATTCCACCACAACTAAGAAGAAGAATCCCGAAGATGGGGGATGAGAAGTTACCCAACCGGAGAGCGTTTCACACAAGATAACAGTGGGAGATTCACTCTCTCCACGGATCCACCGACGTCACACCGAAGGGTTGCAACCTTCTTCCAAGAAGTCGCACCGAAGGAAGCCGTGCCGGAGTCGCACCGAACGGATGGAGGAGGCAAGTGGGCGGCGGCTTCACACCACAAGAGGGGGCGGCGGTAGAGGGAGAACCTCCTTGGCCGAATTCTCAAAGAGAAGGAATTAGGTTTTCAATCTTCCTCATGATCTCATAATAAGGCCTCCTTAAATAGGAGTTACAAACAAGCCTTAACCATTCATGATGGAGATGTAATCTCATCCATCCAAATGGTTAAATGCACACCAACATAAAATATTGTCCAAATGAAAAATAAACTTGCAAACATTGAATATAAAATTATCACTTCAAACTTGGATAATTTTATATTCCTAAAATAGAAATAAAGTGCAAGAAAGTAGGGAAATATTTTAATGCGTCGCGGCGGATGTTGTACGCCGCGGGCGGAGGTTGTAACGTAGCCTTCTGTTAGCGTCACCATGACGCCTCACGTCCTTGAGTTGAACCGCCTCAGCAACCGGATCAACAACATCGCCAGTATCGTCTCCAAGTAGAGGTGGCGGAGGTGCGCCATCATTGCATGTTAGGTATTTTAAACTCTAAAAGCATTAATATATGTACCTCATGCACGTCATGTTTATAAAACTAAAGCACTACTTTCCCAAGTAACGTAAAGGCTATTTTTATTACTATATTAAATATAGAGTCGTGCATACCATTAGTCGTCCCTCGGGGACACTTATGCTCATTTAGGATGTCAAATCAACCTTACCAAACTATTTTTCGCTGCGTATCTATATATTTTAAATGTGGACTAGCTTATCCACTGTGCCGAGGGATACGACCGTCAAATTAAACTAATTTTCTCTCAAAATAATTTATTATTTTCTTTAAAGATGTAGAGTCTGGAGTTTTGCCTAAACGTGTGCAGTTATCCCTTGTACGATGTGGAATCATGACACGTATTTTCTCTTGCTCTGATACAATTTTATTTGTGAGAAAATGCGGGTTGTGACAGTTGGTATCAAAAGGAGGTTGCTTGACAATTGGTCGGGCAACCTTTCCCTTGTTTGCATTGATAGTTTAACATCATATCATACACACACCGATATGTCATCAACACGTCTTGGCTAAAGCACGAACACTACACTCATAAGCATGAAGAAGTATACGGGGCATATTATGTAGTATGGGATGCATAATATGTGTTTGTATATGGATCCACCACAGGAGTCAACGTGTGAGGGTTATGTAGTATGGGATGCATAGCCTCACCACATGAATGCGGCTAGCACATTTTATTTTTTTCGTTGCATGGAAATGTTATATAGTATGGGATGCATAACATTTTCATGTATACGCCGCCCATGGCATGCATTAAGGCCTTTCTTTAGAATGCATAGCACAACATGCATAGCATAACATTGCATAAGCACAACGTTCCAAGCTAAAGATTTGCATGATGACATATGTACACACATGGTTTTGAGTCAAAGGAAATACAAATACATGCATTCATGGTCTAGGTACATGATTTAGTATGATGGTGGTGAACCATCTTAGGTTAAGCATAACATCAACATTGTAAAAACAATTCCCATAGCAAGTTTAGCAGTTAGAGTTCATATTTAAGTATGTTTGTTTGTACAAGGTAGTATGGTTCTTGTAGTTGCGCTAGGTTTTAAGTCGTGCTAATACGATTATAGGATGGCGAGGCGTCCTTCGACGATATCGACTCCCCAATCTAAGGGTGAGTCTTCTGGAGCACAAAGTGAGGCGTTGATTGAAATTCTGCGGCAGAGTAATGAAGCCTTACCTAGGCAGGTGATGGGTATACAGACTCAGATCAAGTCTCTGTTAGCAGTTGTGGCAGGACAGCCTCCAAGAGTGCTAGACCCTACTGTAGGAGTAGCTTTTCCTGTTCCTCCCGCTCCCCTGGTACTTCCTATTGTGCTGCCCCTGGAGATGACATTCATATCACACTTCCAGCGACTTGGACCACCTACTTATGATGGGAAGGCAGACTTTATGGATTTGGATGATTGGCTTATAGCCATCGAGGAGATGTTCTCCTATTCTGGAGTTACCCCCGATCAGAGGGTTATGATCGCCGCCTATCAGCTTAAGGGATTGGCGAAGAGTTGGTGGCTGAGAGAGAAGGAAAGCCTAAAAGAGGGATGCTCTTGGGAGACCTTCAAGGAACTTTTATTAAGGAAGTTTCTGCCTTCGGTCGAGCATGACCGCCTGATGAATGTTTTCCTATATTTGAAGCAGAGGCAGCTTGCAATTGTTGAGTACGAGATAGAATTCAGCAAACTGAGCCGGTTTGCCCCATCTTGGTGAGTTCCGAAGCAGATAGAGTTAAGCAATTTCTTGGTGGCCTGAGAAGTGATGTTCAGTACTCAGTTATTGCTCATAGAGCAGTGAGTTATGCTGGTGCGGTAGATGCTGCTTTGAAGGTGGAGGCCATTGAAAATGCTATGCAAAGAGGGCAGCAGGTGAGAAAATATAAAAGGAAAGCTGTTGAAGGAAAGAGCCCCCAGGTACCCGGTGCATCTTCAAGAAAGAAGAGCAAGGAGGGTTGTAGCTTCTGTGGCCAGCCGGGCCATCCTGTGGAGAAATGTTTCAAGAGGTCGGCAGCTCAGAAGAAGAAGCAGGTGCATGCGATTCAAGGCGCTCCCAGGAAAGATTTATTCTGTTCTGCGTGTAAGAGGCCAGGGCATGATATTGCCCATTGCTGAAGAAAGGATAAGAGTAAGGTAAGAGGTTGTTTTCTTTGTGGTCAGGAAGGGCACATCAAGGCTCAGTGCCCCCAGCTCCAGCCGGTGTTCCAGCCAGTGCCACTCCAGGCATTGCCACCGCCTCAGCGGGTGGACAAAGGCAAGGGAAAGCTGATTGTAATTTCTTCAGAGGAAGCGCAGACTTCGACTCAGGTCATTTCAGGATAGATTTCTCCCTAGCCTAAATGTTTTGTTTCTAGTATAGTTATAGCCTTTGTTTTTCTTAGTTGCGTCTGCCATCTTATAGGAAGATTTAAGGTGAGGAACCGCTGGGCGCGTGTTCTCTTTGACTCTGGCGCTACCTACTCCTTTGTGGCTAGAGTCTTTTTGGAGCGCTATCGCTTGGGTCTAGAGCGAGTTAGTGATGCCTTTTGCGTCAAGTTTCCTTCTGGTCATTCCGTGATTTCAGATCAGGGTATTCAGGATTGTCCGATTTTGTTGGGAGGTTTTCTAGCGAAGGAAAATTTTAAGGTGATCGACCTGGAAGACTTCGATGTTATCTTAGGCATGGACTGTTTGTCTAGTTATGATGCAGTTATCCAGTGCAAGGGTAAGCACTTGGACTTGGTTAAGGAGAACGATCAGCCTGGGAGTGTTTATGCTGATACGCGCCAGGATGCTCTAGTCATTTTTGTGGTATGTGTTCAGAAGCTTCTTGATTCTGATTGCTTTGCCTGTTTCGTCTCAGTAGTGGGGACTATTGTTAGAGTACCGTGTTTGGAGGAGATTCCTGTGGTGTGCGAGTTTTCAGATGTTTTCCTTGACAATCTTCCTGGTCTTCCACCTGATCAAGATGTTGAGTTTGTGGTAGACTTGGAGCCAGGTACGCGTCCTATTGCGAAGGTGCCGTACCGGATGTCCCCGCGAGAGCTAGAGGAGTTGCGTATCTAGCTAGATGAGCTATTAGTGAAGGATTTTATTAGGCCGAGTTCGTCGCCTTGGATTGCGCCTGTTCTATTTGTAAAGAAGAAAGATGGGTCGATGAGGCTTTGCATCGACTATAGAGAGCTGAACAAGGTTACTATCAAGAACAGGTACTGTAACATCCCATTTCCGGCTAGACCCCCGGGAGCGGTTTTGCCATGACTAGGTCATGACAAAACCCTAGGAAACCAAAAAGAAAAAGAGAGCTTAGGTAGGAAGGTGAATATCACCTTTGTCTGCAAATAGTAGGTAAGAAACTATCTTAAAATAAGATTGGGACTCGGGCGTTGAGTGCGTCGAGTGCACTCAACGCCAGAAGCAGAATGGCGTTGAAGTAAATGACTACACTCAACGCCATCTTATAGGTGGGTTGGCGTTGAGTGCATCGGGTGCACTCAACGCCATAAGTTTAATGGTATTGAGTGCAGTGACTGCATTCAACGCCATCTGGTTTTGTCTGAATGGCGTTGAGTGAGCTGAGCTCACTCAACGCCATAGTTTGGGTGGTGTTAAGGGATTAGGGCTCACTCAACACCATAATCTGGATGGCGTTGAGTGAGCTTAACTCACTTAAAGCCATAGTCTGGGTGGCGTTGAGTGAGCAGAGCTCACTCAACACCATAATCTGGATGGTGTTGAGTGAGCTGAGCTCAATCAACGCCATAGTCTGGGTGGCGTTGAGTGAGCTGAGCTGACTCAACGCCATAGTCTGGGCGGCGTTGAGTGAGCAGAGCTCACTCAACACCATAATCTGATGGCGTTGAGTGGGCTGAACTCACTCAACGCCATATTCTTGGTGGCGTTGAGTGAGTAGAGCTCACTCAATGGCATAATCTGGTTGGCGTTGAGAGAGCTGAGCTCACTAAATGCCATTGTCTGGATGGCGTTCAGTGAGCTGAGCTCACTCAACGCCATAGTCTGTAAGGGCCATATTTTGGATGTCGTTGAGTGAGCAGAGCTCACTCAACGCCATATCCTGGATGGCGTTGAGTGAGCAGAGCTCACTCAACGCTGCAGCATGGATGGCGTTGAGCTGACTCAATGCCGTAGCCTGGATGGTGTTGAGTGTGCTGAGCTCACTCAATGCCATTTTACTTAGAAACTTTTTAAGCTTGGCTGATGGTTCAGTTAAACCAGGCTGGTCTAGGAAGTTGGCCAGAATGCATTATTGGGCCGTTTTCTCTTATTAAGACTTATTTAAGTCTTATTCAAATAAAGTCTGACTGGTCAATGCCACGTGGCAGCCAACTCCTCTTCCTTCCATCCATGGCCGAGCAACAGTTTGCATGGCCATTAATGGCTTTTAAGGCTCGGCTTCATCCTCTCCCCCTTGAAACGGCTGGATTCAACTCCTCTCGGGGAGTGGAGGAGTTTCCAGCCTTCTCTTAGCTTTTTTGGAGCCATTTCACCTCCCCTCTACCATGGTCGAAGCATGATTTTAAGGAGGCATTAATGGCTGGACAACTTATACCCCCACCCGCAGCCTTGTTTCTTCTTTAAAAGACTCCCTAGACTTAGAGAGGAAGTTTTCACCCTTGCCCGACCAAGCTAGAGCTTATTACCTTGCTGTTGAGGAATTTTGACGACGCCACCACCGCGCAAATGGCATCATGACGATCGGCTCGACTCCAAACTGCGAATAAGGTCCTCCTATACCTCTTCTTCTATGGATAGATCTTAGGAATTATTAGGAGAGACATCTGGCTTAAAAGAGCTGGATCGGGTGAGCATTTTCATGAATTTTCCGAAATTCATGGTGGTCAGGTTCGCCCGAAACCGCCTCTTCAGCGGTCGTGTCGCCCCCTAACGGTAGCCCTCACCTCAACGGAGGTGGTGGTGGTGGTGGCCGGCCAGGGAGATGGCTAGGTGGACGGGAAATCAACTTTCAAAGCTACAGGTTTTTAGCATTTTTAGGTTGCTGGTTCGGGCTTTTTGAGAAGATGAACAATAACTTTAATACTAAATTATTATATTTATATATAATATGTAGTGATTTATCAAGCTCTTTTTGATGCTATTTAATGAGGCACTTAGAGGCTGTTTTAGGAAAAATGGCCAGTCACAGAAGTTGTAGCCCTTCGAGTCTAGATTATTCTAAAATTTATTACAACTCGATTGGGTATGTGGTTTGACCACAGAACCCATTTTGGTGGGACCTATACCTAGGGCTATCCTGAGGTTCAAATGGATGCCCACCTTTCATCCCTTGTCCAAATGAGCTAAAATTTGGTCTGGCGGTCTAACATAGCTATATCTAGGGCTGTCCAAATATGGGAATTTTTGGAGAATAGTTTACTATAGTTTTTGGAAAAATTTAATAAACCATGTATAAATTATTTAGGTGTCTTAAACACCTCAAAATCCCCCCAAATTTGGGTGGGTAGTCTTAGAGGGCATGTTAAGGATCTGGTAAAAATTTCATCTCATTTGGAGATGTTTTGAATAGTTTTTTATCCAACCATAGGTTGATGCTTATAGGATTATTTAGGATCAAACACCCCGTTGGGGTTTTGAGTGGTCAAATCACCTAAATAGAGGCTGA
The DNA here is from genome assembly GCA_039513925.1 of Platanthera zijinensis. Lineage (NCBI taxonomy): Eukaryota > Viridiplantae > Streptophyta > Magnoliopsida > Asparagales > Orchidaceae > Platanthera > Platanthera zijinensis. The sequence goes on from CM077083.1 coordinate 88,893,919, forward strand.
AATTTTGGACACTGACTTGGCATGGCTAATGTCACCCTCTTAAGGAAAATGGTGTGATTTAGGGTGTATTTATCCTAGGGTTCAAACTCAAACCCTAGGGAAGGCTTTTTGAGTGTTGTGAAGGGCATTGGAGCAAATGCCCTTGTGTGAACTTGTAACTCAGTAGAGTTCAAGTTAGTGTATCCTAAGTTCTCTGGTAGAATTCTTAGAGGATTTGGAGGTTGGTAGACACCTCAAAACCCTAACCCTAATTTTAGGGTAGAAGCTCAATTATGAAAGCACAGCCACTAAAACTTAGTTAAAAGTTGTGAAACTTAGCTGGAGTAAGTTTTAGACTAGGAAGAACCCTTAGTAATTTTATTATGATTTTATGGATTATATTTCAATTACTTTATTTGTTAGGTATCAATTTTCTCAATCTTGTCTTTTAATTATAATTATTACTATTGTTCATTTGTATCTGATGGAACTTGGTCAAAAGATGCTTTAGGTCTAAATGAATATCCCTGAATTTTGTTACAAATTTTTGTTGATTATATCTAGTACTTCCTTCACAAGTTCCAAAAAGGGCAATTATGGTCAATAAATCATTTATAGCAAATTACCTACTGTAAAATTATGAAACCTGACAAATGATGTTTTCAGATTAATATCTAGTTGTATAATTTTATTCATTATTTTTAGAAGAATATTTAAAATACTTGCTTCAGAGATATAGCTTTTTGAGATTTTGGTAAATATTTATTCCAAAGCTCAATCCCTATTGAAGAATTATGAAACTTGGCCACTGATGTTTTTAGGATAGTATCTGCTCTAGAAGATTAATTAAGAATTTTTGAATGATTATCTACTTCACTTACTTCATTAATGAAAGGAAATAGGATTTATTATCAAAATTAATTAGAGTACTAAAATTACTGGAAAATTATTATATCTTGGCTTTACTGTTAAATTGTTGTTTATGATTTATCATGATTTTATGAAGATTTATACATACCTAAAAAGTGCACTGCATGTTCAATTGGTAGCCCTTAGAAACTTTAAAGAAAATTAATTAAATGCCAGATAAATTAGGAAAATTACAATTTTTTGGGTTTAGTCTATTTGTGTCATGATAAGTCTCTAGTAAATAATTTAGGGCATTTGGATGATTATCTAGATTATCTCCTATTCGGTTCGACATATAACCTAGGTTGGTCTGCATATAGCAAATTGTTAAATTGCAATAGGAAATGATCTGGGATAGTTGTTGGAGTTAGTCATTTTAGCTGGGTGGACTGATGTGGATGATTTCACTATAGAGGGATAGGAAGAGTAGCGAGAAGTGTTTTGGCTAGAGTCTAGAGGTGTTCGGGTTCGATGAAAGATCGTCTTCCCCGAGGAGAGGAAGAGTTAAAAATCACCCTAGGTTAGTCTATCGTAATATGAGAAAGGAATGGGTAAAGGGAATCAACTAATAATAATAAGTGCCTTGCGAAAGGGAACGATGAGCTTCAGCTACGATCATAGTTCCTAGTTCCCTTTGAGAGCCCTTCAAACAGAATACCGGAGGCAGTCCTGGGTTAACGTAAACTGTAATAACAAACTGAAAAGAGTAACCTAGTAATTAGGATCTCATATTTCACAAACACTGTTAACACAGGAAGATAGTTGGGAGCTTCGGCTCAGTTGGTGTAGAGACGGACAGAATGGTCCGAGGAGCTTCGACTCGGTTGGTTAAGAGACGGACAGAATGGTCCGCGGAGCTTCGGCTCGGTTGGTTAAGAGATGGACAGGATGGTCCAGGGAGCTTCGGCTCGATTGGTTTGTGATAGTTTTAACTTCAAGACAACAAAAACACCTAGAGGGGGTGAATAGGTTCTTATCCTTATTTTAACTTAAGGCAGAGTTTAGCTACAGATCTTTAATATAAAGTTTAAATCTTCACAGCTATCACAGCACATACAATCACAGAAACTACAATAACACAAGCATCACAGATTGCACACAGATTTATAGTGGTTTCCCAAGGTTTGGGTACATCCACTTTCCCCCTTCACCTATCTAGCAGTATGCTAGATTCGGCCTAACTTCTTCCTTTATCTCAGATCCTCAGATCCTATAGCTCAAAACCCTGAAAGGTTCCTACAACTCAGGCTAACAGCCCTACCTCAGCCTTGCCACAAGGCCTATAACTCAGAGAATAAATTCTCCTACAACTCAGGCTAAAAGGCCTACCTCAGCCTTGCCACAAGGCCTACAACTCAGAGAATACCTTCTCCTACAACTTAGACACAAACAGCCCTACCTCTCAGAGATCAAAATCTCCTACACTCAGCCTTTATAACACAGGCTTATAACTCAGATCTATGAATAGATCCAATTGAATTTGATAAGGAATTTTATAATCTCTTACCCCTATTGAGAGAGAAGGGATAAGGACTTTCTTGATAAGCTTCTTGATGAGACTGATTGCAGAAATCAACTTGATCTTAGCTTTCTTCAAAGCTTCTTGAATCTGAACTTAGTTGGGTTGATTTCCTTTGAATATAACTTACAGGAAGCTTCCTTCTTAGATTCCAGAAATAGATCTAAATCTTCTTGATAGATTAGTTCAGTATCTGCTACTTGAGACATGTGATTGTCTCCTTCTTGACTTCAAATAGCTGGATCTCTCTCTCTCCAAACTTCTTGAAGATACTCCTGAATTCTTGATTGAATTCAACTTAGACTGAAACTGAGTGGATGATCACTTCAGAATGTCTTCTTAGATATTCTCATGAAGATCTTCTTCTGTGCCTTGTACTTTCTTGATCAGAGATCTTTCTCACAATAGTTGTGTTTTGTGTCAATAATGAATCATTCATTAACTGTCCATTCCTTCTTCTGAATCCATCTATATATAGACTTCATCCATTGTAACCGGTTGATCTGGTTTATAACTAACTTCTAACAAGTCTGACAGCTTCAGTAAACCTGTTGTAACTCACAGCTGTCAAGTCATTAAACAGACCTTGAGCCTTTGTCTTTGTCAGCAAAGAGTCGAGACTGTCTGTCATAAAGTGTCGAGACCATATGCCAATATGTGTCGACACAAGTGACTTAAGTGTCGACACAGACTTTGGTGGTGTCGACATAGCTGCCTTGATGTTGACACAGCTTCTTGACACTGCTTCTTGAGAATGTGTCGACACTGTTTATTTATGTCGACACAAACACTTCACCATTTATAAGCAATCAACTTTGTCTACACTCAGCTGTGTGTCGACACAAGTCCTGTGTGTCGACATAGTTGATGTAGACTCAGGTCATAGCGTGTGTCGACACTGCCTCTAGGTGTCGACCCAGTTGTTGTTGACTCTGCCTCTGTGTGTCTACACAGCCTCCCGGTGTTGACACAGTTGTTATCGACAGACTATTTCATGTGTATCGACACTGCCTCCCGGTGTCGACACAGTTGTTGTCGACTGACTATTTCTGTGTGTCGAAACTGCCTCCCGGTGTCGATACATTTGATGTCGACAATGCTTCTGTGTGTCGACACTGCCTCCCGGTGTCGACACAATCTCACTGAAGTGTCGACACAGCCATTTCCAAGTGTCGACACAATCTTACTTAAGTGTCGACACAGCTTCCTCAGGTGTCGACACATGGAGTTAGAAATTTTTCTTTGCATTTTAGCACATTCTTAACCTGGACATATAAACTTAAAACAACATCAAATACACCTTGATGTATATCATTGAGCTAAGTTTGGCTTGTCCAAATCAGGTACAAATTTTCCAATGTAACCAACAATCTCCCCCTATTTGGAGAAGTCATAACCCTTTAGCTAATGATATACACCACTTAGAAAATAAACATGATGATGTACATAAGCATTACATTACAGGGTACTTTATAAACAAAACACATATCATAATTACATCACAGAATAAAAGATGTTAAAGAAAATGATCACAGAATAATGTTTTGTATATTAACTCAAAAATGCTTGTTACAAGTTGTTTACCTTGATTTTTTAACAAACAAACAATTACATAGTTCTTGAACAAAAAAACTAGTAAAGCTTAGACTAAGGCTGGGCTAGCTCCTTGATGACTATCCCTTTTCTAGATATAATCTGAGCCTACACAGGAGGTTCTGTATCTTCTATGGGCTTCTTGCCTTTCAAATCAACTTTCTTTTGTGCTTCAGCCTTGATCCTTTGCCTTTCAAAATAATGAAAAGGCTTGGGGAAATACTTGCTAGGCTCCTGAGCATCAGGAGGTAGCTTCCCACTCTTAGCCTTTCTCATGTACTGAACTATGGCCTCCTGCCTGGCTTCATACTTTTGCAATTCTTGCTCATTGTACAATTTACCCCTTTCATGTACTTGATCTTTTACAGCTTTCCAGGCAGTTAATATAATATTCCTTGAAGTGGGGCTCCACTGCTCAAAGTCTGGCTTTAGCTCTGCTTGCTCTCTGAATCTCTTCTTTGATAAATGAGCATCTTGCTGAGCTTTGATAACAGTATCTGGCATATCAACCTTTTCAATAATCACATTTGTAATTGGTTGTGGAGGGTTGTACGTTGACTGAACCTGTTCGTGTATCATCTCAAGATTTGCAGGAGGGTAAATTACTTGGGCTACCTCAGGTTGATCACCTTCAAGTAGAGTTGGTTGCACCCATGACTCATCCACATTATCATCATCACACAAGGGTGGATATCCAAGAGTGGCTCTAATGCTATTGGTTGCCCATTTGGCATGATCAGAGCCAACATAGATTAACACCCTCTCCCCCTTTATGACTTCTCTAGCCACATGCTCTCTCAAGTCATCTTTCTGAAATCTGATTTGTCCATCTAGATAGTTGATTCCATCTTTAAAGAATGGCTTTAATTTTTGAAGTTGATCAAAAATTGTTTTCTTGGAATGAGTAATAGTTGACTTAAAGGAATCCAAGGTTTCCTGTAGCTTCTTATCAAATTCTTCTTTTTTACTTATTTCTTGCTTTAGTCATTGCAACAACAGTGTTTGTGAACTCAGTGACTATCACATTATGTGATTCAGTCAGATTGTCATTCATTCTTATTTGATTTTCAAGGACATAGCCTTGTTTAACAACCATTTCATCCACTTGCGTCTTGATTTCTTCTTGTTGCTTTGCTAGAAATACCACAGTATTGCGTCCCTTGTGGAAGCAATCTGTCATCTCTTTCTTGTTCTAGTTGACCTCAAATCTTATTGACTTTATGTCTTTGGCTAGATCAAATTGAAGAGCCTTATGGATTTCATCTACATATTTTTCCAAGGCCAGTCTTTGCTCATCCAGCTTCATTTATAAATTCACCATAAGCTTGCTGTAATCAAACTCAGAAGTAGATTATAAAGTAGTTGTTTGGAGAGCCTTCTTATAGCTTTGACTTCTTCTCTTAAAGACCATTAGTTTTCTATTCTTGGCCTCCCTCACTTCTTCGTGCTCAGACTCTAAAGAACTTTCAATAGTAACTCTCTCTAGAGGAGTGGAAGGAATTTCTTTCTTCTCCATTTTATCTGCTGCTCCTTCAAGATTAGGAAACAACTCTTCAAAAGTGAATTCTTGTTAAGTGTTAGCAGGAGATAGTACTTTCTCAACAGCAGCAGCAATTCCAGAAATATCAAGATCAGTTTGAGAAACAATGTCCTCTGATAAATTGATTCTTCCTTCCTCTTGCACCTGTTTAGAGTGTGGCTCCCCCTGCACCTGTGCAGATATAGTTTCTTCCTGGACTTGGGTAGACTCAGTCTGATCCTTAACCTTTTCTCTAACTTGCTCTTCATGTTCTTGTGCATCTTCATGACCATGCTCAGAAAGGTCATGTATTATTGATTGTGCTATTGTCTCCATTTCAGGTATGCCCTTTGAAAGAACTCTATCCCATCTTGAGAATAACCTTATGTCCATTCTCCTCATATGATTTATCTTTGATCTAGGAATCTGTTTCATCACCTCTTGAATTATTCCATCCAGGTACAGACTCATGATCCTAGCCAAGTTTGGCTTCTTGATTCCTTCTATTATCTTATCAAACAGTACTGCAGACCAATTTGTTTGAATCTTAAAGATTACCCTTGTCATAAGGCTGAACATATATGCCGATATCTTATCATGGCCACCTAGTTTACATAAGATCACTTTACCTACTTTTTCTGACACGAATTTCCCTTGATGATTCAAGCCTTTTCTATTTATGGCAGCTCCTATCTTTAAGGATGGATCCAATCCACACCATTAAAGCGCCTCCATGGTCCTTGAGGCTGGGACCTCTTCCTCATCATGTATTCTAGGAAGATGGAGAATCTTGCTCAATCTTTTCTGAGACAGCTTGACTTTTTGTCCATGAACAGTGGATTTGATATTCAATCCATTTGAGTCCATTGATGCAGCAGTATAGAACTCGAATACTTCTTTCTTCCATATCTTTGTAGGTTCAGAGACAAGATATTCTAATCTGTTGTCTGCAAGAAGAGAAATAACCTGTTTGATCTCCGATTCGGCATCATCGAATGCATGCCTAACCAACTCATATCCTTCATTGATGTTCTCTTCAACCTTGGGCGCCATTGGAATGAAGAGAAATCTTGGTTGGAGAGAAGAGAGAGTGTCGACACAAGGTTTTTGTCTCGAAACCCTGGTGAGCGCGTCGACAGAATATTTTCTTGACCTATTTATACTCTTCTAATCAAAGAAGGTCAAAAGGTGGGCAAAAACTATCTAAAAGTGTCGACACTGTTGAAAAGTGTCGACACAAACTTCTAATGTCTTGACCACAGCGCTGACTACTATGTGTCGACACCAATTGATGATATGTCGACACCGAAGATACTTAGTAGTTCATCAGAAATTCTGTGTCGACTCTTAGTTCAAGTGTCGACACAAAATATGTAAGTGTCGACACCATTACTCTCGTTGTGTCGACACTACATTTCTGGATGTGTCGACTCTTTGTCCCTTAGGTGTCGACACATTTACTCTGTGTCGACATAATTTTCCTGAATTGTCGACATAACTTTTTTGTGTCGACACTTTATTACTGAATGTGTCAACACCATTTTACTTATCCAATTTTTTGTAAACTAACCTATGGTCAGCATTCCTAATTCAATTTTAAATTTATTGAATTTAGTTTCATCCAGAGGTTTAGTAAATACATCTGCAATTTGATAATCAGTTTTAACAAAATCTAATGAGATGTCTTCTTTTTCTACATGTTCTCTAAGAAAATGGTATTTTATCTCTATATGCTTAGTCCTACTATGTGAAACAGGATTATTTGCAATAGAAATGGCACTTTTAGAATCACACAATAAAGGTGTTCTACTTACTTGAATACCATAGTCCCTTAGCTGATGTTGAATCCACAACAGCTGTTCAGAGCAACTTCCTGCTCCCACATATTCAGACTCAGCTGTTGATATTACCACACTAGTCTGCTTCTTACTGCTCCAGGAAATCAACCTTCCTCCCAAGAATTGGCATGTACCTGTAGTACTTTTTCTATCTTCTCTACAACCTGCAAAATCTGCATCTGAATAACCTGTTAGTAGAAAATCTCCATTCCTAGGGTACCAAAGGCCTTGATTAGGTGTGCCCTTTAGATATCTCAAAATCCTCTTGACTGCCGTATAATGTGATGTAACGACCCCATCCGTTAGATGACGTATAGTAGAAGGTCCGGCCGGGGCCCCACACTATATGCCACAAACAGACGGTGAGGTCACAGGATAATACCAAACCATACGAATCCTAACTCAGAGCATTCTAGCGGAAGCTTTAAGTTACAACTTTGAACTCTCAACCAGAATGTCCAATATATAAAACCACCTTTATATATAAATACCACGGAATGTACACAACCACAAGAGTTTGGCCTTAAGGCCTTACAGTTCCTCTGAACATACATCATGTTTTACAAACCTCGGCGCGCAGGCCGGCCATACATGAGTAAAAAGAGAAAACAAAACAACGCCATTCGCTTAGCCTTCAAGGGCTAGCCGCAGCAGCAGCAGCAACAGCAGTAGGGCTTCAGCCCATCATTTACCACTTGGCTCTCCAGCACCTGCACGGGAACAATCCACCCAACCGGTGGCAAACAATGCAACGGTCAGCATTCAGCTGACCCAATTATAACAATCCTACCCCTTTCTCGGGGCATGAGCATTCTTTCCCTGCAAGCATGGCATCAACAAATAGCAACTATGTGCGCGCTGGCACATTCAAGCCATCACAACCATCGGCCACCCGGCCCGACAGTCCGTGCACTCAGGGCACATTTTCGGTGTACCGGAATACCAGGGTCAACACCACCGTCTACACGGTATTTGAGCATTTCTAGTCTTTCCGGCGCGCGGGCCTAAGACTCTCATTAGGCGCTCCAACAAAACCTATACCAGGCTTCCAAGTCGGACAGACCTAACGCAGGTACGGATCAGCCACCCCCCGTTGCTCAAGTCGCCGAGCCACCTCGAATACGGAAGTATCCATGGCTTTTTATAGGCGCGGGTCGGTTTCACCTTTCCTGTTCGGCAATCTGCCTTTTCATCGAGTTGCAGCCCAACGGCTCAACTACTCACAAAGTGGCAACACACGGCCACAAGAGTTGCATCCAACCCTCTTCATTTCCTGGACATCGTCCAGTACTTCCTGCCGCACCAAGCAACAGGTAGGAACAATGCATCACAAGTCATAGGCATCACAAGCCATTATCACGGAGCCTTCTCCGATATGCAAACAAGCATCACCAATCCAGATTACATCCAGATGGGCTTCACACAGCATGCCTAGAGCCGTACTCCAATTCCGGCCTCTAACAAGGGGGACTTCACATATCTACCCCATGGGACACCACAACCCACCGCACACTCGCGGGGAAGGGTTTTCCCTATGCAATGCAGAAAAGAAGGACTTCACATGTCCAAGGAGGGAGATCGTTACCCTTGTCGATCTCTTTGGTGCCATCGAAAACTAGCCGGTGAGAAAGAACCGCAGCAGCCTCGCCTTCACAACGCCGGCTTCGGATCACGAATCGGACCACGGGAGCTCCGCCGGTGGCTTGCTCTCCTCCTCCTTCTTCTTCTCTTCCTCTCTCTTTCTCTCTTCCTTAAGCCAAATGAAAAATGACTTCTTCAATCTTCTCTCACGACTTAATCCAGCCAGGAAACCACCTGAACCCTTGGATCAAAAGAGAGGAAACTGAACGGCCAAGATTTTCCCAAAAACCCATTTTTTGGCCGACACGGCCTGTGACACGCCCGTGTCACAGGCCGTGTACCCCTTAAGCGGCACACACAGTTTGAACCGACTGAACAACACGGGTCATCGACACGCCCGTGTCGAACCTGACACGCCCGTGTCGAACTTGAGACACGCCCGTATCTCCTGTTACATCGAGCTGCAACCAGTACACGGGTCGGAACACGGCAGCTGACACGCCCGTGTCCAGCCTGACACGCCCGTGTTCCCGGCCGTGTTCAAGGCCGTGTCCGGCTCTAACTTGAATAGGCCAATTTCGCAAAATAATTCGAACACGCCCTGGGACACGCCCGTGTCCCAGGCCGTGTACACCCGACACGCCCTGGGACACGCCCGTGTCCCAGGCCGTGTAAACCAGCCTGCTACTCAAACTTCATGTTGAGTCTTTTGGGGTCTTTTTGGGGTGTTACAACCCTCCCCCCCTTAACAAAATTTCGTCCCGAAATTTGCACGGTAAGGAAACAAAAATCAGCAATGCTATAACTCTGTTATAACAAAAAGTACACGGTCTACAGTTTATACAAATAACTCGGGAAACTCAGCTCGCATGGTCTGCTCTCGCTCCCATGTTAGCTCTTCACGGCCACACTTGTCCCATCGGACCTTGACCTTCCCGATCACTTTGTTCCGCAACTGTTTCTCGGCTCGATCCTCGATCCGAATGGGTCTAACCCTCGTTGTTAGCCCATACTCGACCGGTACCCGATCATTCTCCACTACTTGAGCTGGATCCTTTACCGCCTTACGAAGGACTGAGATGTGAAATACATCATGTAATCCACCCAAGTCCGCTGAAAGTGCTAGTCGATAAGCAGCTTCCCCAACTCGCTCCACCACCTCAAACGGACCAAGATACCTCGGACTTAGCTTTTTCAAACGCCGAATCCTGGACACACCTTTGAAGGGTTTGATCTTCAAATATACCCAATCACCCACCGCAAACTCCACGTTCCGGTGCTTGGCATTGTAGTACTTTGCTTGACGATCTTGGGCTATCAATAGCCTCTCCCGAATAGAGCGTATGAGCGAAGTAGCTTCTTCGATTTCCTTTTTCCCATTCAGCTTAGATTCGCCTGCTTCTGCCCAAGCTAACGGTGTACGGCATTTCCGACCATACAACGCCTCAAATGGTGCCATACCAATACTCGCTTGGTAGCTATTATTATAGGCAAATTCGACGAGAAATATATAATCTTCCCATCTCTTACCAAAGTCTAGGGCGCACATGCGGAGCCTGTCCTCCATCGTCCTGTTGGTTCGTTCAGTCTGGCCATCCGTTTGGGGATGAAAGGCCGTACTAAACGCTAACTTTGTACCCAACATTTGATGAACGAGCTGCCAATCATTCGATGTGAACCGCCCATCACGGTCACTAACGATGCTCCGAGGAACACCATGTAGTCGAACAACCTGCTCCACATACAGCTTGGCCAAGGTTTCCACTGAATCGTCTCGTCTGTTTGGAAGGAAGTGCGCCACTTTCGTCAACCGGTCCACAATCACCCAGATTGAATCATGACCGCGTTGAGATCTCGGCAACCCGTGCACGAAATCCATCGAAATATCATCGAACTTCCACTCCGGAATAGGTAACGACTTCAGAAACCCGCCAGGCTTCTGGCATTCTGCTTTCACCAACGCACAGGTAGTGCATTTAGCCACATAACGAGCCACATCTTTCTTTAGTCCGGGCCACCAGAATAGCTTTTTCATATCCCTGTACATCTTGGTGCTCCCTGGGTGAACTGAGTACTTTGCAAAGTGCGCTTCGTACATCAACTCTTCCCTCAATTTACCCATACTTGGGACGCACACTCGACCATTTCTCCGTAACAGACCGTTATCCCAAGAGAATTGATCATCCGGCCCATCTTTAGCATAGCGCTGGAGACTTTCATTAAGCTCCGTTGCTCGCCGAACTCTATCCGTAAGGTCATATTGCACCTCCTTCCAGTTCAAGCATGCATCGGTTGACGCACCCTTGTCAACACACGATATCTCCAATGCTTCCAATTCTTGGATCAAACGCTGATCATGCCTCTGTAACCAGCTTGCCCGTACCGGAGTCTTCCGACTCAAAGCATCAGCGACTACATTTCCCTTCCCGGGAGTATAGTGAATCTCGAAGGTGTAGTCCCCGAGGAACTCCATCCATCTTCGTTGTCGCATATTCAGATCCTTCTGATCCAACAAATACTTTAGGCTCTTGTGATCCGTATAGATATCCACTTTGACGCCATATAGATAGTGCCGCCACAACTTGAGCGCAAAGATTACCGCCGCCAACTCCAAATCATGGACGGGGTAATTCCGCTCATGCACTTTCAACTGACGCGAGCCATAAGCAATCACTTTCCCAAACTGCAGAAGAACGCAGCCTAAGCCGCTCCCTGATGCATCACTATAGATCTTATACCCATCGGTACCACATGGCGCTGTCAACACAGGCGCCGTGGTCAAATGACTCTTCAAGTTTTCAAAAGCTCGCGCGCACTCCGGCGTCCAAATGAACTTTTGATCTTTTCTCGTCAGCGTGGTTAGAGGTAAAGCAATCCGTGAGAAGTTTTCCACAAACCGTCTATAGTAGCCCGCAAGTCCAAGGAAGCTCCTGACCTCGGCCACTGAAGACATCACTGGCCAATCTCGGATGGCACTTATCTTCAACGATCCACCGCGATACCCTCTCCGCTTACCACATGGCCTAAAAAGGCTACTGAAGAGAGCCAGAACTCACACTTTGAGAACTTGGCAAACAGCTTATTCCTCCGCAGGGTATGCAAGACCAACCGCAAATGGTTTGCGTGATCCTCTTCCGACTGAGAGTATACTAATATGTCATCGATAAACACAATAACAAACAAATCCAAATACTCTCGGAACGTTCGATGCATTAGGTCCATAAATACCGAAGGCGCATTACATAGGCCAAACGGCATTACCGTGAACTCATAATGCCCGTAGCGTGTTCCAAACGCCGTCTTGGGAATGTCACCTTCCCGAATCCTTAGCTGATAATATCCCGATTTCAAATCCAACTTGGAATAGACCGTTGATCCCGCCAGCTGATCAAAGAGGTCATCAATCCTCGGAATCGGATATTTGTTTTTCTCCGTCAGCTTATTCAACTCGCGGTAGTCAATACACAACCGTAAGCTACCGTCTTTCTTTTTCACAAATAGAACAGGCGCGCTCCAAGGTGACATACTTGGGCGTATATAACCCTGCTCCAACAACTCTTGCAATTGGACTTTCAACTCAGCCATCTCTTTTGGCGCGACGCGATATGGAGAGCGGGCCACAGGTTTCGCACCTGGCACCAACTCAATAGAGAAGTCAATCTCCCGCTGGGGTGGTAACCCAGGAAGATCTTTAGGAAACACATCGGCAAACTCTGACACAACTGGCACTTCACCGACACTGGCCTTTGGCTCAACAGCCTGAATTAGTGTGAAGAATAACTCCGCGCCCTTCCGAACAGCATTGACGACTTGGAGTGTAGACAACAACATTCCGCCAACTCCTCGCATACCAGCGAACTTCGTCACAAGCCCGGTATTCTGGCCCAGTGTAATCTCCTTGGCGTTGCAATCAATAAAGGCACGTTGCTCCGAGAGCCAGTCCATACCAAAGATCACATCAAACTCCGATAACGGTAGCACAGCTGCACTCAAACCGAAATCCCGACTTCCTATTTGCACATCCACATCGCAAGCCCTATCCGCAAGCATTATACAGCCATTCGGCAATAGCACCCTTGTACTATCCACCGTCACATGACTTGGTACCCCAATGCGAGATACGAAATCCTCAGACAGAAAAGAATGCGAAGCACCCGTATCAAACAGGGCTCTCGCTAAATTATTCCGAATCAGGACAAAGCCTGCAGCACACACACATCATGCACAAGCTAAACATAACCAAAACCAAAAGCACAGCAAGTAAACTAACTCAACTCGTACCTGTGACGACGTCACTTTGCTTAATCGCTTCCTGTTGGCCAAGTTGATAGATTCGGGGCTGCGCCTGGGAAGCAGAGGAATCCACCACCGCTTTGCCCTTCTCAGCATACGACGTACCCGTCTTCTTTTCCCCTTTGGGCTGCACAACCCGATAGTCACGAGCAATATGCCCCACCCGGCCACAGTTATAGCATGTACGAGCATCCGGCCTTGATGTCGCTCCCGACACAACGGTCGTAGTCACTTGCCCAGATGGCTTGGACCTCTTGCCCCCTTTCTTCTGGTAAAACGATTTGCTCGGGCGAGGTGCTTGAAACTCTGGCTTCGACGCAACCAAGCCCTTGTTCCCTTGCACTCGCCTCATGTCCTTCTCCAACGCGCACGCAGTATCAACCAACGCCTGAAACCCTTGGCTCACAGAACTCGAAAGCAGGAATCGCAACTCATCCCGCAATCCTTCATAGAACCGATTCGTTTTCCTTTGGTCATCTGCGAAGATTGTTCCCTCATAACGTCCCAACCTGGTAAACTCGTGCAAGTAGATATCCACACTATCTTCCCCTTGCTTTAACCGTTGGAACTCATTTTCCATAGCAATGCGTTGCGTCGCTGGGACATGTTTCGCCAGAAATAATCGAGAGAACTCCTCAATCGACACTTGTGTTAATTGCCTGCCCGCCAAATGGTGTAGCTCAACCTCGTCCCACCACAACCGCGCCTCCCCTTCAAGCATGAAGGTGGCTAAGGTGACCTTGAGAGTTTCCTCCGCCCTGATCGCTGTCATTATCCTCTTGACACGCGATAACCAATCTTCCGCCTGCGTTGGGGATCCCATTCCCGCAAACGTAGGAGGACTGAAGCTCATGAATTGCTTCAACTGTCGGTCAGCTGCTCGTGGATCTACAGCCTCAACCGGCTCGGGTCTTACATCAACACGAACTGGCACTACTGCCGGCTGCGCTTGCCCGGTCGGCTGAATCATGGCAAATAGCGCCTCAGCCACTAAGCGAACAGTTTCCGCAGATGGAGGAGGTGTGGGCACCTCAGCTGGTGCCGCACTCTCATCAGAGCGCTGGGGCTCAGACTGCCCAGCACCACTACGTGTCACCTATAGGTGGACAAGACACACATTAGCGAACGTATGCAAGCAAAACAACACAAAAAGGAACGCGCAGATTCCTCAAACAAGATTTTGTACATTCCTTAATGGACATTCCAGAGTTCAGTAGCGTTACAGCAGGTCGCACAAACACGTGCTCGCCACCCCACAAAAGAATTCGACCACGAATTCGAAAGAGGAAGACCGAGAAAAGCTGATACCAAAATGTAACGACCCCATCCGTTAGATGACGTATAGTAGAAGGTCCGGCCGGGGCCCCACACTATATGCCACAAACAGACGGTGAGGTCACAGGATAATACCAACCATACGAATCCTAACTCAGAGCATTCTAGCGGAAGCTTTAAGTTACAACTTTGAACTCTCAACCGGAATGTCCAATATATAAAACCACCTTTATATATAAATACCACGGAATGTACACAACCACAAGAGTTTGGCCTTAAGGCCTTACAGTTCCTCTGAACATACATCATGTTTTACAAACCTCGGCGCGCAGGCCGGCCATACATGAGTAAAAAGAGAAAACAAAACAACGCCATTCGCTTAGCCTTCAAGGGCTAGCCGCAGCAGCAGCAGCAACAGCAGTAGGGCTTCAGCCCATCATTTACCACTTGGCTCTCCAGCACCTGCACGGGAACAATCCACCCAACCGGTGGTAAACAATGCAACGGTCAGCATTCAGCTGACCCAATTATAACAATCCTACCCCTTTCTCGGGGCATGAGCATTCTTTCCCTGCAAGCATGGCATCAACAAATAGCAACTATGTGCGCGCAGGCACATTCAAGCCATCACAACCATCGGCCACCCGGCCCGACAGTCCGTGCACTCAGGGCACATTTTCGGTGTACCGGAATACCAGGGTCAACACCACCGTCTACACGGTATTAGAGCATTTCTAGTCTTTCCGGCGCGCGGGCCTAAGACTCTCATTAGGCGCTCCAACAAAACCTATACCAGGCTTCCAAGTCGGACGGACCTAACGCAGGTACGGATCAGCCACCCCCCGTTGCTCAAGTTGCGGAGCCACCTCGAATACGGAAGTATCCATGGCTTTTTATAGGCGCGGGTCGGTTTCACCTTTCCTGTTCGGCAATCTGCCTTTTCATCGAGTTGCAGCCCAACGGCTCAACTACTCACAAAGTGGCAACACACGGCCACAAGAGTTGCATCCAACCCTCTTCATTTCCTGGACATCGTCCAGTACTTCCTGCCGCACCAAGCAACAGGTAGGAACAAGGCATCACAAGCCATAGGCATCACAAGCCATTATCACGGAGCCTTCTCCGATATGCAAACAAGCATCACCAATCCAGATTACATCCAGATGGGCTTCACACAGCATGCCTAGAGCCGTACTCCAATTCCGGCCTCTAACAAGGGGGACTTCACATATCTACCCCAAGGGACACCACAACCCACCACACACTCGCGGGGAAGGGTTTTCCCTATGCAATGCAGAAAAGAAGGACTTCACATGTCCAAGGAGGGAGATCGTTACCCTTGTCGATCTCTTCGGTGCCATCGAAAACTAGCCGGTGAGAAAGAACCGCAGTAGCCTCGCCTTCACAACGCCGGCTTCGGATCACGAATCGGACCACGGGAGCACCGCCGGTGGCTTGCTCTCCTCCTCCTTCTTCTTCTCTTCCTCTCTCTTTCTCTCTTCCTTAAGCCAAATGAAAAATGACTTCTTCAATCTTTTCTCACGACTTAATCCAGCCAGGAAACCACCTGAACACTTGGATCAAAAGAGAGGAAACTGAACGGCCAAGATTTTCCCAAAAACCCATTTTTTGGCCGACACGGCCTGTGACACGCCCGTGTCACAGGCCGTGTACCCCTTAAGCGGCACACACAGTTTGAACCGACTGAACAACACGGGTCATCGACACGCCCGTGTCGAACCTGACACGCCCGTGTCGAACTTGAGACACGCCCGTGTCTCCTGTTACATCGAGCTGCAACCAGTACACGGGTCGGAACACGGCAGCTGACACGCCCGTGTCCAGCCTGACACGCCCGTGTTCCCGGCCGTGTTCAAGGCCGTGTCCGGCTCTGACTTGAATAGGCCAATTTCGCAAAATAATTCGAACACGCCCTGGGACACGCCCGTGTCCCAGGCCGTGTACACCCGACACGCCCTGGGACACGCCCGTGTCCCAGGCCGTGTAAACCAGCCTGCTACTCAAACTTCATGTTGAGTCTTTTGGGGTCTTTTTGGGGTGTTACATGTGATTCTTTAGGGTATGTTTGGTACCTAGCACAGACACATGTAGCATACATAATGTCTGGTCTACTAGCAATGAGATATGATAGAGAGCCAATTATTCCTCTATATAAAGACTCATCTACATGATTACCTGCATCATCTTTGCATATAGCCATACTTATTCCCATAGGAGTTCTCATGGTGGAGGTTGATTCCATACCATACTTCTTAATTAATTCCTTGGTGAACTTAGACTGGGATATGGACAAGCAATCATCAGTCTGTCTTACTTGGAGTCCCAAGAAGAACTTAAGTTCCCCCATACTGCTCATTTCAAACTTCCCTTGCATATGTTTGGCAAACTTCATGCAAAGGTTGTTCTCTGTAGACCCAAAAATTATGTCATCTACATAGATATGAACTAAGATTATCTTACCTTTTGATTCCCTTAGGAATAGAGTTTTGTCTATTTTACCTCTTTAGAATTTGTTCTCAATAAGGAAAGTAGACAAGGTTTCATACCAAGCCCTTGGAGCTTTCTTTAACCCATACAATACTTTCCTAAGTCTATAGATATAATCAGGTTTAAGAGAATATACAAAACCTGATGGCTGCTCTACATAGACTTCTTCTTTTAGATCACCATTCAGGAATGCTGATTTCACATCCATTTGGTATACCTTGAAGCCTTGATATGCTGCATAGGCAAGGAACATCCTGATTGCTTCTAGTCTTGCTACTGGGGAAAATGTTTGATCAAATTCAATTCCCTCTTCCTACCTGTAACCTTTTGCAACCAATCTTGCTTTGTTCTTCACAATAACTCCACTCTCATCCAACTTGTTCCTAAAAATCCACTTTGTACCAATGATGTTGTGGTCTTTTTGTTTAGGAACTAACTCCCAGACCTTGCATCTTCTAAATTTATTAAGCTCCTCTTGCATAGCATTAATCCAGTGTTGGTCTTGGATAGCTTCTTCAAGTTTCTTTGGCTCCAGTTGAGATAGAAAACTTGAGTGTAGGACTGTATTCAGATTTTTACTTCTTGTTTGCACTCAATGTCTTGGAATACCAATTATCTGATTTGTTGGATGATCCTTTTAATGTCTTACAGTTGGAGGTAGACTTCCTTCTAGCTGAACACCAGTAGTTTCTTCATTATGCTGCACCTCTTGGTTGTCATCTACTTCTAGAGAGTCTTGTACTCCCCCTAGACAGTAGCCATCATTTTCCAATTCTTCATCTGCAGTTGAGCCTTCTGCAATGGAAAGCTTGTCCATTCTGTTGCTTATAACTATTGGACTGAATGAACTACAAGGCAACTCACAGTTGATTAATTTAGTTTCATCAAATACAACTTGTACAGATTCTTCTACAACCTGTGTAATCAAGTTGTAGACCCTATAGGCCTTACTATTAATGATGTACCCAACAAATATCCCATCTTGGGATTTGGCAATAAACTTAGTTAAATAAGACTTGCCATTGTTAAGGATATAACACTATCAACCAAAGATTCTAAAATTGGATAAATTTGGTTTTCTACCTTTCATGATCTCATAGGGTGTCTTTTTGTTGCTTTTGGTAATAGAGGCCCCATTGATCACATGACATGCAGTACTAACTGCCTAAGCCCTGAAGTATTCTGGGAGAGAAGTGTCACTCAATAGAGTTCTACCAGCTTTAATCAATGTCCTATTCTTTCTTTCAGCAATACCATTTTGCTGAGGTGTTCTAAGTGAGGAGAACTCTTGAAAAATCCCAAATTTTTCACATAATCTTGTAATACATTCAGATTGAAATTCAGTGCCATGGTCACTTTTGATTTTGACCACTGTACTGTTTAGTTCATTCTGAATTTGTTTGACAAAACTATGTAAAACACTTGGGGTTTCAGATTTCTTTCTCAGAAAGAACACCCAAAAATATCTAGAATAGTTATCTACAACCACAAATGTGTAGACCTTCCTACCTAGACTATGAACTGGCATAAGACCAAAAAGATCTATATGTAAGAGGTATAGACACCTCACTGAATCCTTGTTTTCAAGGCTATGAAAGGAAGATTTTGGCTGCTTGCCCTTTTGACAAGCTGAACATATCCCTTCCTTTATACACTTAACTTGAGGACCATTCCTCACTAACTCTTTGCTAAAGAGTTGGCCAATTGTTTTGTTGTTAAGATGGGCCAGCCTCTTTTTCCATTTGACACAATGAGAGGCTTTCTCATCAGCTACAAGACAAATAGGAGAACCTTTGTTCTCATACTCAAAATTGAGACAGTACACATTCCTCTTTCTATATCCTGTCAAAATGATCTTTTGATCACTTGACCTTTTGATATGACATTAATTCTTAACAAATGAAATGTCATATCCTAGATCACTCAGATGACTTATGCTTATCAGTTTGTGTTTCAAACCTTTTACATAAGCCACTTGAGTGATGGTAATTTTGTTTGAAGATATGTTACCAGATCCTTTGATGATTCTTCTTTCAGATCCACCAAAGATTACTTTAGGTCCATCCTTGATAGGTGAGTACTCTTTCAGTACCCCCTTTTTTCCAGACATGTGCCTGGAACATCCACTGTCCAGGTACCGTATAGGGGCATGGCAACTTGGACTTTCCTTCAATACAGAATTACTTTCCCTTAGAACCCAAGTAAGTCTTGGGTCCTTGGTTCAAGTTAGCTTCATCCTTAACAAATCTACCTGCAGCTCTTCTAACAGGTAGACTATTGTTCTTCCTGATACTAGTGTTGTGCCAGCAATCTATGGCATAATGACCTGTCTTGCCACAGCACTAACATTCATACTTGTTGTATCTAGGTCTAGATACATTTTTGGCAGAAAAAATTTCTGTTCTGTGTTGGTGCTGCTGCAGCTACACCCACTGGTTTCTTATAACCATGGGGTTTATTAACATGGGCTGCCTTATTTACATAAGCACCATTGTCATTCAGAACTTCAGTCTTATTATGACCAAGAGTATTCTCAAGGTCATACTTGTTAGAAGGCACTTGAACCTTTCTGAAAACTACAGGGACTTTAAAATTCAATGGCTGAACTGAGGCTTTTCCCTTTCTCTTGAAATGGGCCACTCTGGTGTTACCTTTAAAGCCTATTCCAGCCTTACCCTTTTGAGCCACAAACTCATCTATTAAGGGTAAAACTGATTTGGGCTTGGAGTAACTAGCCACCAATTTTTTCTCCTTTTGAAGTCTGACTTCCAGACTTCTGATTAGATCATTTTTATATGTGATTGTACCCATCTGAATAACAGTAATAGTTTTTAGCTTGGCAACCTCATTCATTTTTGATCAAATTCTTTCTTTAAACAAGATGCAGTCATCTTAAGATCTGCAAATTCCTTAGCCTGAGTTTTGGCCAGGTTTTTGCTTTTCTTAAGTGCCTGTAATAAGTCCCCATATTCATCTATCAACTGATGAATATCTCCTTCAGATTAAGATCCATCCTCATCACTTGATGAAGAAGAATCTGACTCTGAACCAGTACTGTAATCAGAAATTCTAGAATTACTTTGTACCTTACTGGGACCAGGCTGATCCTGGCACTTGTTGTCTTCTTATTCAGCCATCAGTCCCATGCACTGATGGTCTTCTTATTCATAGATGGAGTTCAGCAATTGCATATAATCATCTACTTTACAGGCTACATACAGTCAATTGTATGCTTCAGCTTCAGATTCTGACTCTGAGGAGGATTGATCTGTAAGACGCTTCTCCTTCTTAGCAACAAATGATTTCTCCTTCTTGCCCTTTTGTTGAGTCTTCTTTCTGTCTGCTGACTCCTTCCTCTTTTCTGGATACTCAGCCACCATATATCAAGGCCTATTGTAGCAATAGCAAACAATTTTTGATGTTGTAGCTTTTCTGGGCTTAGACTTGCTCCTTTCCTTTCTTGACGATTTTCTCTTTTGATAGTAGTCATCAACTGGCTGTGATGTGGAGGACCTTAACTTCCTCTGCTTCTTCTTCAAGAACCTCTGACAATGCCTTGTAAAGGCAGCAAAATCTGCATCTGAATCACTGCTATCTGAGTTCTGATTGTCTGAATTCTCTGAGATAACTTCAGCAACTTCCTTAGGAGTTGATGGAGTTATCCTTCTATTCTTTCTAGTGGCTTCAACCTTGAAGGCCACAGACCTTTCTCTATGCTCTCCTTTTGTATTTCTTTCTTCCTCCTTCCTAGCCATTAGTTGCATTTCATATGATAACAACTTTCCAAATAAGGTTGGAGGAGAAATGTCTGCTAGTTTTGCCACTTCTCTAATGACACAAATCTTGGTATCCCAATCCTTTGTCAAGGATCTTAGGAATTTGTAATTCAGCTCATATGTACTGAAGACCCTTCCATAGGACATCAGTTCATTCACTATCCTGTAGAATTTCTGGTAGCATTCAGATATGCTATCAGACTTCCCTTGTCTGAAACTCTCATATTATTGATTGAGCATAGACTTTCTGTCTTGTCTAACTTCTTCAGAACCCTTCATGTAGACAATCAAAGTGTCCCACATTTCCTTGGAGGTTTTGTGGTGAATCAAATTTCGGAAAGTAGAATCATTTATGGCACTCACTATGATATTCTGAGCTCTTTTATCCATAGTTGCAAGTATAATCTCATCCTTAGTCATTTCAGAAAAATCTTTAGGAGTTCTTTGATTTGCATCTAGCTCAAATACATTCATTGGGATATATGGACCTTCTTTTACTGTGATATATATCCTTGGGTCAGAGGCCTCCATCAACAACCTAACCCTTTCTTTCCAGATTCCAAAAATCCCTTTCCTACAGATGGGTAATTTGATTGAACCTAGTTCTTTGTTATTCTCTCCAGAACCCATTTTCTTGATTCTTGATTCTGCCTTAGGGATCTAACTCAGACTGTAAAGTCCTTTTAGCAACCTCCCTCTGATACCACTTGATAGTTTTAACTTCAAGACAACCTAAACACCTAGAGGGGGGGGGGGTGAATAGGTTCTTATCCTTGTTTTAACTTAAGGCAGAGTTTAGCTACAGATCTTTAATATAAAGCTTAAATCTCTACAGCTATCACATCACATACAATCACAGAAACAATAATAACACAAGCATCAATGATTGCACACAGATTTATAGTGGTTCCCCAAGTTCTGGGTACATCCACTTTCCCCCTTCACCTATCTAGCAGTATGCTAGATTCGGCCTAACTTCTTCCTTTATCTCAGATCCTCAGATCTTACAGCTCAGAACCCTGAAAAGTTCCTATAACTCAGGCTAACAGCCCTACCTCAGCCTTGCCACAAGGCTTAGAACTCAGAGAATACCTTCTCCTACAACTCAGGCATAAAAGCCCCTACCTCTCAGAGATCAAAATCTCCTACACTCAGCCTTTATAACACAGGCTTACAACTCAGATCTATGAATAGATCCTACAGAATTTGATAAGGAATTTTATAATCTCTTACCCCTATTGAGAGATAAGGGATAAGGACTTTCTTGATCAGCTTCTTGATGAGGCTGATGGCTGAAATCAACTTGATCTCAGCTTGCTTCAAAGCTTCTTGAATCTAAACTTAGTTGGGTTGATTTCCTTTGAATATAACTGACTGGAAGCTTCCTTCTTAGATTCCAGAAATAGATCTGAATCTTCTTGACATATTAGTTCAGTATCTGCTATTTGAGACCAGTGATTGTCTCTTTCATGACTTCAAATAGCTGGATCTCTCTCTCTCCAAACTTCTTGAAGATACTCCTGAATTCTTGATTGAATTCAACTAAGACTGAAACTGAGTGGATGATCACTTCAGAATGTCTTCTTAGATCTTCTCACGAAGATCTTCTTCTGTGCCTGGCACTTTCTTGATTAGAGATCTTTCTCACAATAGTTGTGTTTTGTGTCAATAATGAATCATTCATTAACTGTCCATTCCTTCTTCTGAATCCATCTATATATACACTTCATCCAAGGTAACCGGCTGATCCGGTTTATAACTAACTTCTGACAAGTCTGACAGCTTCAGTAAACCTGTTGTAACTCACAGCTATCAAGTCATCAAACAGACCTTGAGCCTTTGTCTTTGTAAGCAAAGTGTCGAGACTGTCTGTCATAAAGTGTCGAGACCATCTGCCAATATGTGTCAACACAAGTGACTTAAGTGTCGACACAGACTTTGGTGGTGTCAACATAGCTGCCTTGATGTCGACACAGCTTCTTGACACTGCTTCTTGAGAATCTGTCGACACTATTTATTTGTGTCGACACAAACACTTCACCATTCCTCAGAAATCAACTTAGTCTAGACTCAACTGTGTGTCGACACAAGTCCTGTGTGTCGACACAGTTGATGTAGACTCAGATCATAGCGTGTATCGACACTGCCTCCAGGTGTCGACATAGTTGTTGTCGACTCTGCCTCTGTGTGTCGACACCGCCTCCCAGTGTCGACACAGTTGTTGTCGACTGACTATTTCTGTGTGTCGACACTGCCTCCCGGTGTCAACACAGTTGTTGTCGACTGACTATTTCTGTGTGTCGACACTGCCTCCAGGTGTCGACACAGTTTATGTCGATAATGCTTCTGTGTGTCAACACTGCCTCCCGGTGTCGACACAATCTCATTGAAGTGTCGACACAGCCATTTCCAAGTGTCGACACAATCTTACTGAAGTGTCGACACAGCTTCCTCAGGTGTCGACACATGGACTTAGAAATTTTTCTTTGCATTTTAGCACATTCTTAACCTGCACAGATAAACTTAAAACAATATCAAATACACCTTGATGTATATCATTTAGCTAAGTTTTGCTTGTCCAAATCAGGTACACATTTTCCAATGTACCCAACAGTTTGATACGATAAATATTTCATGTGCATAGTCAGGAAAGAAAATTAAGGTGGTGGGTTTTCGGTATTGGAGGGTCGATGCACCGATGCCAATACGCTGACTCGACAAGTGTTGTTAGCACTTCGCCAATAGAAGTCCGGTGCGCCAGCCGACAAGAGTACGTAAGAGTCCGCTTTGTTCACCAAGCGTTGAGGCGTACGATAGGTCTGACTGGAAGTGCTTTACTGTTTTAGAGGTGGGTGAGGCCCAACCCACCGTTTCCGTCTGCCACTACGTAGGTATCTTAGGAGGTAAAGGCTCCGAAAGGGGGAACTAAAGGTCTGTGTACACAGAGTCGGGTGTGTGTGTTGCACTTGTATGATTCATCATACCCACTAGCATATCATGGCATAATCAATTCATTTAACCCCTGACACCTATTGTATACGTGGAATGGGACGCTTATACAATAGGTCTTGCAAAACGACCCCTTAGTCTATAAGCTTGTGTGGGCAAGTATATAAATTAAGGTTAAATTCTATATATATATGATGCTGTTTGATAACTGACACCCCAACATATAAGTGGTATGGGATACTTTATACGATGGGAACCTTGCAAAAAATCCCTTGGATTAGGTGCTTCCGCACATAAGTTAAGGTTACATTTCCTACTTTCTGTTTCTGTCATATTTACTATAGAATTGCTAGCATAGGTTCGTTGTCACCTGCTTTTGATTTATTCTCCACCTTCATGTCCTTCCCTTTCTTCCTCTCCGCTCGGTACTTAGGAGCCATGGGGGAAGGGGTAGGAGATTATAGGGCTTAGTCTTTATGACTAACAGTTTTCAGACCACATCATTTAGGGGATCGTGGAGCCCAGCATGGAGGAGCAGCCCCAGAGGTCGGCCCGCCTGGAGATAGGGAAGTCTAGCTCAGGAGTTTAGACAGCTGGGAATGTGAGTTCCAACTTATAGTAGATGTTATGGTTTGCTTCCGCATGAGTGACTTGTAGTGAGGATTATGATGTATCGGGCATAAGCCCTTATTTCAGTACCTTTTATACTATTTCTGTGGACTCTCCCTTCGTGAAGACTTTTATTTCTATACATGTGATTTCTATGGACTTGCTTTTCAATTATTGTGCTAACTTTCTGTGATCGAATTGGCCGGCAGAATCGGAGTTTTGTGGTGATGACCCTTCAGAGTGTGAAGGTGTCACTGCAAAGCGGCGATCCTGGGCCTAAGACCCCGATGCTTAAAAAGAAAAGAAAAATGGGGTCTTACAAGTGGTATCAGAGGAGACCTCGATCAGAAGAGTAGCAGTCCACCAACCCTGGGACACCCCCGCTCGAGTTTAGTTTGGGGACAAACTAAGCGGGGGAAGCGTGGTGTGCCCAAGTGGGGGTCACATGTAATTGTCCAGTATTAGTTAGGCTTGAGTCAATTGCTTACAAATTATTTTTGATGTGCACCCTCCAACATAGCCTACACCACAGGGCGGAGTCCAGCAGACTCCGATTGATGCGCCACCTCCCCTGGTCCCCACTCCGTTCCTACAGTCGGAGTTGGGGTAGACGCTTACAGCTATTCTAGAGGCTTTCAGGGCTCAGCAGGTTCCGGCTCAGCAGCCAAACCCGTGAGCCAACTGGCTGAGCATCTTCCGAGGACTCTCTCCCCCGTCCTACTTAG
Source organism: Platanthera zijinensis (assembly GCA_039513925.1). Classification (NCBI taxonomy): domain Eukaryota; kingdom Viridiplantae; phylum Streptophyta; class Magnoliopsida; order Asparagales; family Orchidaceae; genus Platanthera; species Platanthera zijinensis. The sequence goes on from CM077083.1 coordinate 88,918,992, forward strand.
GGATAGAGTCAGTTGTCCGGATAGAAGAATTGTTGGACATTATGTATGAAATGTTGACAGGGATACAGTGCCCCTTGGAGGAGAGAGTGTCATTGGTGGTCTCTTGCTTGTAGTCTCACGCCAAGAGATGGTGGAAGACGTCACTGGACACGACCTTTGTGGATATGGAGATTGCAGAGATTACTTGGGGGGAGTTCAGGGCCACGTTACTGGAGCATTTTGTTCAACAGTCGGCTAAGGATGAGCTGGAGGATAGGTTTTTACAGCTAAAGCAGGGCACCAGGACGGTGGTGGTATACCACCGAGAGTTCAACCACCTAGCCCAGTTTACGAACTCATATAAGTTAGACGAGGCTGGATATATCAAGAGATTCTACAAGGGCCTCCGAGAGGAGCTGAGGGATGCACTGTTGTTTGTATCTGATGGGCCCATTTACCGGATACTAGAGATGACTAAAAAGATAGAGGCTGATTGACAAGCTACTCGGGGCCGGAAACGGCCAATGGAGGATCAAGGTTTAGGAGCAAGGAACGATCAGAGACAAGCCCGTATCACGGACGGGAGAAGGGTCGAGGACCAGCCTCGTCAGGAGGAAAGATAGGAGATAAGGGAGCCTATTGTAACACCCCCAAAATGTTGTAGGAGCGATGGGGATCGATTTTGACCAAGACAAGATTTTGGTGCAGGTGACACGGGCCCCGACACGGGCGTGTCGGAGGCCATCTCGGGCGTGTCGAGCTCGGGCCGTAGAGCTGGCCATGTAGTCGACCAGTTCAGGTCGACGATGGTCGTGTGGTGGAACACGGCCTAGGACGCGGGCGTGTCCCAGGCCGTGTCACACCTGGGTTGTGCGGTTGGGTACACGTGTAATGACACGGGCACGAACACGGGCGTGTCTAGTTTGACACGAGCGTGTCTGATGCCGTGTCACCAAGCCGTGTACCTCTCTGACTGCGAAGTGTTGATAAATTGCACACGGGGGGCGTGACACGGGTCTTGACACGGGCGTGTCGCAGGCGACACGGGCGTGTCGGAGGCCATGTCACATGCCGTGTTACTGGTTTTCAATTTTGGTCGAGACGGCGAATGAGCTACACGTCCAGGGACACGGCCATGTGTGAACCCGTGCTCGGCCCAGTTTTTGGGATTTCAGATCTAATCCTGGCCGCTCGTTTCCTTGGCTTTGGATCCGACGGTAGGGGGCTGCTCCTGGGTGGTTTTAGCCGGGAATAGGGTTTTGAAACCCTTATTTCACTTGGGCACTCTCTCTCTAAAACCTAGAGAGAAGGGAGAGCTTGGAGGAGGAAGAAGGAGGTCAACTCCGGTGGCCGGAGGAGATTCGGAGCTCCAAATCGCGAGCCGTCTTCGGATCCGCGGAGGCAAGGAGATTGCGGTGCTTTTCATCGGCATAGATTTTCATGGCGCCGCGGAAGAACGCAAGGGTAATGATTTCTCATCCTTGGGCATGTGAAGCCCTCTTTTCCTTTGCATAGGAAGCCCTCTCTCGCGAGTGAGCGAAGAGTTGGAGCGTTCCTTGGGGTAGATATGTGAAGTCCCCCTTGTGTAGAGTCCGTGTGCGAAAACGGACGTAGGCATTGTGTGTGAAGCCTATTCAGACATGTTGGTCCGGATCGGTGATGTTGCATTGCATTTGTACCGGGCAAGAATCCGGATGTTTGGGTGTTTTCGGGTATTCTACGTGGTAAATTGCATCAGGAAGCCTTGGAGATTAACTCCAAGGTACACCCGGAAAACTGGGCAAAAGCGGGTTTTGCCAACACGGTGGCCGGGGGCCAACGTGAACATAACCGGGTTATGTGATTATTGTGGTGGAAACGGGACTCGGTGAGTCTTGGCCTGCGCATATGGCTTAAATTGTCGTTGCAGTATGAGCACGGGTCAGGCGGAACCGTACTCGGTCTATGTCGTTCCGTAGGACCGTTGGCATGGATGAGGGTCTTCGGCGGTCTATGGCTTAAATTACCGTGACCAAGGCCAATAAGACAAAATGCTCATATGGATGACCGTCCAAGAGGCGGTGGCGGATTGGGAATGTCTATGGCTTGAATTGACGTGACGTTGGCCGGTTCGCCGAGAATGTGCCCTGAGTGCACGGGGTGTGTAGCCGTGCGAGCCTACGCCTGTGGTGAAGTGCAAATACTTTATATAAATGCCTATGCTAATAAAGTGCAGGGAAAGAGCATCGCCGCCCCGAATGTGGGGGCGGGATCGTTATAATTTGGTCAGCATTGCTGACCGTTGCTATTGTTTGCCACCGGGCGGTGGTTTATTGCTTGCAGGTGCTGCGGAGCAGAGCAGGAAATAGCGGGCTAAAGCACTTGTTGTCGTGCCGGCCCTCGAAGGCCTAATTGCTTATGTTTCTTTCCCGTTTTTCATGTATGGCCGGCCTGCGAGCCTGATGAGTTGTAAATATACCTATATTTTTGTATTTTAATTATGTCATTTTACTTTATTTTTGTCTTTTTTAGTTTGTTTTATTTAATAAATTGTTTCTTTTTTGTAATTTTTTATTTCTAACTTAGCTTTTTTGTTTTTCTAATTTTTTGCAGAAAAATATTTTTTCGGCCATGTCACGCCCTTGTCACCCCCGACACGGGCGTGTCAGGCTCTCAATGCAACCAGCCGGTCAAACTCAACAATTCCACTATCTCGAGCCCGACACGCCTAATGTCACGCCCGTGTCAAGGCTTGTCACGCCCGTGTCGAGGCCGACCCGCAAGATTAGTCAACCTGTCAACGCTGCCGACATCGAACTTCCAGCTCCCCCGGTCACGCCCCCCTGTCACGCCCGTGACCTGGGGCGTGACCGCCACGTTTTCGCCCCGAAGTCAAAGCTCCAGTCAAGTCGACCGGTCAGCTCATGAATAGTAGTGACACGCCCCCCTGTCACGCCCGTGACCTAGGGCGTGACCAACCCAAAAATTTGCCTATAAATAAGAGCTTCCAGGAAGCTTATTTTGTCCACTTTTTTGACCACTTTGCTTAGGGGAGGTGCTGCCCAATTGGATTCCATACTTATGTAAGGAGAATTTCTCCCCCCTCTCTCTCTTAGTTTGTATTAGGGTTTTTACTTTAATAAAATATGAATTTTTTTCTCTTAATTTGTATGAATAATCCATTTGAATGCGCCTACTTAAGCAATTTTTTGTTCATCTTTTTGTATTTCTTTTATGTTTTCATCTTTTTTGCTTTCATAACTTAGGCTCTGTTTGGGACAACTTATGATGATGAATAAGCCGCTAATTGAAAATGTATGTTTGCATAGAGATTTTATAAAATCAATGATGAATAAGCAGTCGACTGTTTGGATAGTTTGGTCATAAGTGCTTATCTAAATTTCTCATTTATTCATAAAGGTCTGTTTGTTTGGACGTGTTTTTTTTTCGCAAGTGCACGATTTTTTTGCCTGTGAGCGGTTTTTCGCCCGGGCGTGTTTTTTCGCCCGTCAAGATTTTTTTCGTCCGGTCAAGATTGTTTTCACCCAAGCTCGATTTTTTTCACCCAGACGTGAATTTTTTCGCCCGGGCGCGATTTGTTCGCTCGGACGTGATTTTTTTGCCAGGTCACGTTTTTTCGCTCGATCACATTTTTTCGCTCGCCCGATTTTATTCAACCGAGCGCATTTTTTTTCACGCTGGCGCGATTTTTTCGCACAACCGCGATTTTTTCGCCCGGGCGTGTTTTTTCGCTCCATCGCGTTTTTTTTCACTCGAGTGCGTTTTTTCGGCCCGATCGACGTTTTTTCGCTCGGTCGCGGTTTTTTTCGCCAGGGCGTGATTTTTTCAACCGACCACGTTTTTGTCCCGGGCGGAATTTTTTCTCACAGGCGTGATTTTTTCCGCGATTTTTTCCCCAACACAAATTTTTCACCATGTTGCAATTTTTTCGCCTGGACAAAAAAGAAAAAAACTCCCGGATGAAATAATCATTCCCGGGCGAAAAAAAAACACGCCCGGGCAAAAAAATACGCGTCCGAGAGAAAAAAATCTCTTCTCGTCGCGACTTGGCGAAAAAATCGCTTCCGGGCGGAAAGATCGCGTCCGGGCGGAAAGAACGCGCCCGGGCGGAAAGAACGCGCCCGGGCGGAAAAATCGCGCCCGGGCGGAAAAATCGCGCCCGGGCGGAAAAATCGCGCCCGGGCGGAAAAATCGCGCCCGGGCATAAAAATCGCGCCCGGGACGGAAAAATCGCGCCCGGGACGGAAAAATCGCGCCCGGGACGGAAAAATCGCGCCCGGGAGGAAAAATCGCGCCCGGGAGGAAAAATCGCGCCCGGGCGGAAAAATCGCGCCCGGGCGGAAAAATCGCGCCCGGGACGTAAAAATCGCGCCCGGGCGGAAAAATCGCGCCCGGGCGGAAAAATCGCGCCCGGGCGGAAAAATCGCGCCCGGGACGGAAAAATCGCGCCCGGGACGGAAAAATCGCGCCCGGGACGGAAAAATCGCGCCCGGGACGGAAAAATCGCGCCCGGGCGGAAAAATCGCGCCCGGGCGGAAAAATCGCGCCCGGGCGGAAAAATCGCGCCCGGGCGGAAAAATCGCGCCCGGGCGGAAAATTCGCGCCCGGGCGGAAAATTCGCGCCCGGGCGGAAAATTCGCGCCCGAGCGGAAAATTCGCGCCCGGGCAAAAAAATTAACTGAGTTTTCTTAAGAGATAAGCGCTTATTAGAATCCATAAGCTGGACCTGGATAGCTTATGAAAAATCGGATTATTATCAATTTTAAAATAAGTGATTTTCTATAAGCTGCACAAACAAACACCTGAAAAACAGCTTTTCCGTTTTGAATAGAGATTTTTCTTCATCAAAAGCTGTCCCAAACAGAGCCTTAGTTAGATTTAGGATTTATCGGCATTTCTAGCCGTTGTGCCGCCCATTTAAATTTCATTTTCTGCACTTTTTTAGATTTAGCTTTTCTCCTTTTTCCTATTTTTTCATTCATAAGGCTTTATAAAAACTCATCTAAAAGTGTTATTTTCATTTTTCTATAACTTAGGCTCTTTAGGATTGTAAAACTTTTTGTCCTTTTTATTTTATTTTCACTTTTTAGGAGTTTTTATAAAAATATAAGAATGAAAATATAGTTGTTATAATTTTTCGCTCACTTTGTTTTAACTTTTTATTTGCAAAACTTTTAGTCCCTTTAATTTTTATTTCATCTTTTTATGCATTTCTACCGCATTCTAGCGGTAGAAATGCAGTTGTATTAATTTTTCGAGTACTTCCATTTTGCGTTTATTTGCAAAAAAATTTCGCTCCGGTTAATTTTTTTTTTTCACTTTTTATGCATTTCTACCGCATTCTAGCGGTAGAAATGCAGTCGTTTTAATTTTCTGAGCACTTTGTTTTTTCTTATTTTTGCAAGTGTGTGTGCGTGTATGAGTTAGGTTTTACTGCTTTATTTCATTTCTGTAGAGTGCGTGTGTGCGTATGCATTTATTTTTGCCTACTCATTAAGAGTTAAATGGCGCTCTGCTTTCATTTCCCGCCCACTCGTTTGAGTGGGACTTGTCTTTTTACTGCTTTCATTTTCTTCCTACTCACTTGAGTAGGAAAACTTTGTGTGGGTGCGTGTGTTTTCATTTCTGTAGAGTGCGTGTGTGTGTTTTACTTTCAAGTAGAGTGCGTGCGTGTATGAGGTAAATTTACTCCTGCCCACTCATTTGAGCCGGGACTTGCAATTTTATCGCTTTCTCAATTATGTAGAGTGCGTGCGTGTAGGAGATAATTTTACCGCTTTATTTATCGCTTTCTTCAATTAAGAAGAGTGTGTGCGTGTGTGCATTTATTTCCGCCTAATCATTTGAGTAGGGTCTGCTTTATTTAACATTCTTTATGGTTTTGAAGTGTGCGTGAGTGCCTGCATCAATTAGCCTTCAATTTATCTAATTGTCCTATTTTTTGTGTTTTCTCTTATAATTGTTCAGTGCTTAGTTTAACACTCACGCTTCACTTAAAAACATAAAGCCGTCCCCATACCGATGAGTGGCTAATCTCTTTTAGCCTTCGGCATCGAAGAGCATTAGGACAAATAAAATGATTTGAAATAATTAAAGAACTTTATTTCTATTTTAATTTAAGGACTTAAGGTTTACCCCGGGTTAACGATGCATAGGACCACATAATCGATGTGTGGGCTCTATTCCGTTATCCATACGCGACGCCGAGAGGCTGCACGTATGGACCGATCCCCCTTGGGTAAAGAGAACTGCGTACGCCCCCTCAAAAGAGGAGAAGCGTAGTTCTGCCGGATTGGGTTCCCCACCCAATAGCGGGGTTCTTAGCGTAAAGCGGGCATTAAGAGGAATCCTTCGTCGGTCTAACATCGGTCGAATAGTCTTAATGTTTAGGTGAGCAATATTCCTAGAGATAAGTGCGCTCATATTTTTGGAACCTCCACGGCCAAGTGCCTTTTATTAAATTAAAAAACAAAGTTTAATAATTGTTAAGAATTATTTTAGTCTTAATCCGATTCGATGCCGAGCGTTAACCCGTCATCGAACTAATTTAGCAAAATTCCGTTTTCTTTCTTTCCGTTTTAATTAAACTAAAAAATCCCACCTTACTGTTAGTAAGATAATAGTGTTCCTGGAAGAGTAGATATAATCAACGCGTCCCCGAGAATAATACGACCTCGGTATTTTCCTGAATACCGAGTACTACTTGCGATAGGTGCGCTTGCCTCCTTTCGTTAGAAAACTCGATCTTCTAACCGGCCCGCGGAATCTGACCATTTCGAACCAACCACAGTAGGTCTTTGTTCCGCGGCCATCAAGTTTTTGGCGCCGTTGCCGGGGAACGAACCCGGGTCACCCGCGTGACAGGCGGGAATACTCACCACTATACCACAGTAGGTCTCTGTTCCGCGGCCATCAAGTTTTTGGCGCCGTTGCCGGGGAGCATGGTTGTTATATTGAATCCGGGACTCTATTAATTTTACTTTATTTTCAATTAAAAAATTTTATACAAAAAAAATCCTTCCCCCTTTCATTTTTTTTAGGGTGTATGACCCGTGGACAACCGTCGAGTTCTGAAAATCTTGAATTCGACCCCGAGATCGACCGCTCTCTTGCGCGTATCCGATCTCTCCGTCGAATTCCCTTTTTAGACCCCGCAGAATCTATCGGAGAACCCTCTTCTTCTTCTATGGCCGACCCGAATAATGCCCAACCGGCCGAGCGTACTATGTCTTATTACGCTCGGCCCAACTTGGATGATATGGGGTCGAGTATTGTTCGGCCCGCTGTGGCCAACAATAATTTTGAAATTAAGTCAAGTGTGATTCAAATGATCCAAAATGCCGTGCAGTTCGACGGACAGCCGGATGAGGACCCCAATAATCACTTGTCTAATTTTCTTGAAATTTGCGATACTTTTAAGATTAATGGCATCACTGATGATGCCATTCGTTTGCGCCTTTTTCCCTTTTCTCTTAAGTCCAAGGCTAAGGCGTGGTTACTCTCCCTCCCGCGGGGATCTATCACGTCCTGGGCGGAATTGGCCGAGAAATTCCTTACGAAGTATTTTCCGCCCGCGAAAACTGCAAGACTGCGGGCGGACATATCTTCGTTCGTCCAAAACGACTCCGAGTCACTTTACGAGACTTGGGAACGCTTTAATGAATTCCTCCGCCGGTGCCCGCACCACGCTCTGCCAACGTGGTTGTAGGTACAAATTTTTTATAATGGACTGAATAGTCAGACGCGTCAAATGATTGACGCGGCTGCCGGGGGCACCCTGAACAATAAGACCCCCGAGGCCGCCCAGGCCCTTTTCGAGGAAATGGCGGTGAACGCCTACCAGTGGAATGTCCCGCGGGCATGCCCTAAGCAGGCGGGCATTTTTGAAGTGGATGCCACTGCTCAGCTAGCCCTCCAAGTGGAAAGGCTAACTAAGCAGGTGGCGGAGATGTCTGTTTCCTCCTCCACTCCGCCTTGTTTTCTCCCCCCTCCAACGTCTGCGTAGTCGACGAATTCGTGGACTACATGGGAAATCTGGTCCGTCCCTCATTTCAAAACAACCCTTATAGTAGCCACTATAATCCGGGTTGGAGGAACCATCCGAATTTCTCCTGGAGCAACCCGAACAACGCGCAGCGTCCCCCTCCCCCTCCTTTTGCGCCAACGTTTCCTCCTCCCCCTCCTATGAAGCCATCCCCGGTGGAGGAAAATTTTAATCATTATGTCGCGTCCAACGAGTCTAATATCCGGAACATCACCGGATCGCTAAAAAATTTAGAACTCCAGGTTGGACAGCTGGCGCGACTCATGTCAGAATGCGCCATGGGGGCACTGCCAGGGAACACGGAGCCCAATCCAAGGGAAACCGCCAACGCTATAACCCTCTGTAGCGGTAAGGAGGTGGTCGATCCAAAACGGATCGATCCTCAGGTACATATTTCACCTCCGACCCCTCTTCCCTCTTCTTCGATTACGCAGCCCTTACCGAGTTTTAACGATAAAACTATTTTAAACATGGCGTTGCCCTACCCGTATAAGTTAGATAATGAGCGAGTAAACGCGCAATATGAAAAATTTATTTTATTACTTAAACAAATTCATATTAATGTTCCTTTTTTGCGAGGCTATCTCGCAAAGGCCTAAATATGCGAAATTTTTAAAAGAACTACTTTCTAAATAACGCAAACTCGAGGATATTTCGCATATATCTCTCAACGCTGTCTGCTCGGCGGCTCTTACTAGTAAATTGCCCTTAAAACAAAACGACCCGGGAAGGTTCTCCATCCCGTGCCTTTTTGGCGATGTATTAGAAAAATACGCCTTGGCAGACTTAGGCACGAGCATTAATTTGATGCCGTTCTCGCTCTTCTTGCGTTTAGGTTTGGGTACTCCTGCTCCTACCAATATGCGCATCCAACTAGCGGATCGCTCGGTTTGGTTCCCCATCGGGGTAGTTGAGGATGTCCTTGTCCGAGTAGACAAGTTCACCTTCTCGGTGGACTTCGTCATCTTGGACATCGAGGAAGACGCCAACGTACCAATAATACTTGGTCGCCCTTTCCTCGCGACCTCACGTGCGTTAATTGATGTAAGTAATGGTCAGCTTCTCCTTCGGGTAGGAGACTACCAAGTTACTTTTTCTATTAACTCCTCTATGGAAGACTCGTCGCCGAGCGACGATTTCTGCTATTCTTTAGATTCTTTTTATGGAGATAGTTCTTCCCCGGTTTTCGAGTCCGAATTTTTAAACGAAAATATTTTTTCACTCGAAAATTTTTATTGCGATGAGGACGAGTCTACGAATATGCCTTTTGAACCAATTGGTTCAAAAGACATTAGCACTAAAACCTCACTAGAAGAACCGCCCATCCTAAAACTCAAACCATTACCCGAATCCCTAAAATATGCCTTTTTGGGAAAAAATGATACGCTCCCGGTAATCATTTCTTCGTATTTAAGCGATTCGGAGACCTCCGAGTTATTGGAGGTTTTGCTTAAACATCGCCACGCAATTGCGTGGCAAATTTCTGACCTAAAGGGGATTAACCCTTCATTCTGCACTCACAAAATTTTCTTAAACGATAATTGCCGCAAAACCATTCAGCCGCAGCGGCGTCTTAACCCAAACATGAAAGACGTCGTGAAAGCTGAGATAATTAAATTATTAGATGCGGGGATTATTTATCCCATTTCTGATAGTGCATGGGTTAGTCCCATTCATGTCGTGCCCAAGAAGGGCGGTCTAACCGTAGTGGCGAATGAGCACAACGAGCTCGTCCCAACTCGTACTGTTACGGGTTGGCGTGTGGTCATCGATTATCGCAAACTTAATGATGCCACCCGCAAAGACCATTTTCCACTACCGTTCCTTGACCAAATTCTTGAGCGTCTTTCCGGTCATCCTTTTTATTGTTTTCTCGACGGTTTATCGGGGTTTTTCCAAATCCCTATTTCCCCCGAAGACCAAGAGAAAACAACTTTTACTTGCCCCTTTGGCACCTTCGCCTATCGAAGAATGCCATTTGTCCTCTACAGTGCGCCGGCTACATTCCAAAGATGTATGCTAGCAATTTTTGGTGAGCTAGTAGAAGATATTATGGAAATATTTATGGATGACTTTTCTGTATTCGGATTCTCATTCCCGGATTGTCTTCGTAATCTTGATCGTGTCCTCCAGCGATGCGAGGACACGAATCTTATTTTAAATTGGGAAAAGTGTAACTTTATGGTTCGAGGAGGTTTGGTCCTCGGCCATAAGATTTCGATTAAGGGGATAGAGGTCGATAAGGCCAAAGTTGAAATCATAGAAAAACTTCCTCAGCCGACAAACATAAAATCCATTAGGAGTTTCTTAGGCCACGCGGGCTTTTATAAGCGCTTCATTCAAGATTTTTCAAAAATAACAAAGACGCTTACTCACCTCTTAGAAAAGGAATCACCTTTTGTCTTTAGTAGCGATTGCGAGTCTGCTTTTAATTTTATAAAACAAAAACTTATCAATTCTCCGATTCTAGTGGCCCCAAATTGGTCCCTTCCGTTCGAAATCATGTGCGACGCTAGTGATATTGCCTTAGGAGCCGTTCTTGGCCAACGCATAGAAAAACATTTTCATCCTATTTATTACGCTAGCAAGACGCTCACTTCCGCACAAGTGAATTACACGATGACGGAAAAGGAACTCTTAGCCGTCATTTTCGCTTTCGATAAGTTTCGCTCGTATCTTACGCTATCTAAAGTTATCGTTTTTACCGATCACTCCGCCCTTCAATATTTATTAGCTAAAGCAGACGCGAAGCCCCGCCTTCTTCGATGGATTCTCCTCCTACAAGAGTTTGACTTGAAGATCCGAGATAAGAAGGGCGCGGAGAATCTAGCGGCAGACCACCTCTCCCATTTAGAAAATCCGGGTGCGGAAGCGCTCGTCGAATCTGAAATAAATGACAGATTCCCCGAGGAACGCCTTCTCGCCATTCATTCGTCTTCGTCCTCTTCGCCTTGGTTCGCAGATTTTGCGAACTACTTAGTCGCGCGGGTACTTCCAAAACATTTTTCAAGTCATCAAAAGAAGAAATTCTTTTCCGACTTGAAAAATTTCTTTTGGGATGACCCCTTTCTTTTCCGTATCTGTGCGGACCAAGCGGTTCGAAGATGCGTCGCGGGAGTGGAGTGCACACAAATATTGAGGCACTGCCACGAGGGTCCGGCCGGGGGGCACTATCAAGCCAACCGGACCGCTAGGAAGGCGCTAGAGGCGGGCTACTTTTGGCCCACTCTCTTCAAAGACGCGCACAATTTTGTGCGCGCATGCGATAGCTGTCAGCGGTCGGGTAACATCTCACGTCGTGACGAGATGCACCAAAATATGTTTTTAGAATGCGAAGTTTTCGATTTATGGGGCATAGATTTTGTTGGCCCCCTACCTCCTTCTTATAAAAATATGTACATTTTAGTGGCGGTTGACTACGTATCACGGTGGGCGGAAGCGCAGGCTCTCCCGACCAACAATGCGCGAGTCGTCGTTACATTTCTAAAAAAAATTATTTTCTCGCTTCGGCACGCCTCACGCTATTGTTAGTGATAGGGGAACGCATTTCTGTAACGCTCTAATGGCTAAGACGTTAGCTAAATACGGAGTCACGCACAAGCTTGCCACCCCCTACCACCCGCAAACAAGTGGCCAAGTTGAGGTAGTAAATCGAGAAATAAAACGCATATTAGAAAAAACCGTTTCACTTAATAGGAAAGATTGGTCCGCTAAGCTTGACGACGAGTTATGGGCGTATCGTACGGCGTACAAAACAGCTACTGGTTGTACCCCGTTTCGATTAGTCTATGGCAAAGCGTGCCACTTACCCGTAGAACTGGAGCACCGCGCACTTTGGGCATTAAAACTCTTAAACCTCGACTCTAACTTAGCCGCTCAGAATAGAAAACTGCAACTAAACGAGCTCGATGAATGGCGTGCGAACGCTTTCGAGAGCAATAAGTTCTATAAGGAGCGTTCTAAGTTTTATCACGATCGAAAAATTAAAACCCCCAAAATTTTTTCTCCGGGCGATCTAGTCCTTCTTTATAATTCTCGTCTTAAACTTTTTCCTGGCAAAACTCAAATCCTGTTGGTTCGGTTCCTTCTTAGTTGAAGAAGTTTTTCCATATGGGACCGTACTCGTCTCCCACCCGGAAAAAGGCTCGTTTAAAGTAAACGGTCATCGATTAAAGACTTACATAGCAGGCGACCCTGTGATCGAGTATAGCGAAACCATATCCCTCCTCGACTTATAAACCCGCCACTATAGTCAAGGTACGCGACTATAAACAAAGCGCTCCTGGGAGGCACCCCACGTCTATCCTTTTTTACGTCTTTATTTATTATGTTTTCTATTTTTCTATTAAATGCAGGGTTTCTAATGGGCTTCCCTGCGCGCGGATCAGGGACGTCTTCTGCCCCCCTCTCTTTTCTTTTTTGTACATATACCTGCTGTCTTGTTCCTCATGCTTAGCATACAACATTGGGGACAATGTTGGATCTAAGTATGTGGGTGTTTTCATATTTTCGTACTTTCTTTTTCACTTACAAACAAAAAAACAAAAAAAACAAAAACAAAACAAAACAAAAAAATTTAAAAACAAAACTTCAAAAAAAATTTATAACAAAAAAAAAAAATCCAAAAAATTTTAATTAAAAATTTTTGAAGTTTCATTTTTGAAAACTTGACTTATTTTTAACACGGTCCGCGAGATCCGGCTCATCGAGCCATCCACATAACGAGTCATCTCGCGGCTACCTAGTTTATATTTTTGTAAATATTTTTGTAAATAATTTTTGTAAATAATTTTTGTAAATATTCTTTCTCTTTCCCCTCTCCCTTTTTCCCTCTCATCCTTGTAAATTGTTTTTTCTTTTTCCCAAATTTTTTCAAATAGAATAAAAATTTCATTAAAAATACAAAAAAATTCACAAAATTTAAAAATACAAAAAAAAAATTCACAAAACTTAAAAATCGAAAAAAAAAAATTCGCATTTTTTCTTTCTTTTTAGCATGTATATATTAAAGATATAACTACAAAACTACAAAAAAAAGAGCATAACTTCAAAAAACAACAAAAAATTTTTTTTTATAAGTTTTGAAACAAATAAATCAAACATTTCATTCTTAAGTTTCTTGTTATCCAAAACTTTCGTTTTGAGTTTATTTATATGCGAATTTGATCAATTCTTTGTTCACTATTCGTTTGTTAATTATAGATTGAAAAATCTAAATAGCCGGGGTTAAGTTTTAAAGAATTTATTATACTTTGTTAAAAATAGGGGACTCGCTTTAGGCACTACTTCTAATTTTTCATAGATAGGAGCATGTGTACCATGTTAGAAAATAACGACTATAGAATTCAATTATGCTTGCTTTTAGCTTTCTGAAAAATTGGAACGTACAATTTATAAATGTTGCTCTCAATTATTTTTCAATTAAAAATCTAGTTCTCTTTTCTCCCCTTACTTATCATAACCTACTTGGTGTGATAAAATTATTTCCCCAAAAAGAAAAAAAAGATCTTATGTCAATGGGAATAAGATTTCATTCCGTAAACATAGGCACCCAATAAATTAAAATATTATACGTTACGGAGTAAGAGGATAAAATTCATTACTCCAACACATATACATTGGGTTATTTATGAAGAAGAAAAAATATTTATGTTAAGAAAATTAAGATTTCGTTTTCCTTTAACATCCAAATCAAAAAATTGGAGGTTCGAGAAAAAAAATAACCTCGCCTCAAAATCCAAGCATCTTCATAAACCAACATCAACCCCCCTTAGCCAATTTCATGACTCTAGAATTAATTCAAAAATCTTTTTGAGAGCATAATTCGTAAATTGCATTATTTCCAATAACACTCCTATAAGCTAAAGTTCGTATAACTCCAAACTATTTTCTGTTAATCTAACCAATACAATTATTGCTTTCTATTTGATTACATCAAGAAGTCTTTTGGCCAAAACTTTTGCCCTGTTTAAATCATCTAAATAATTTTAGGACTTAACTCTTATACCCCGTATATTTTTATTAGGTCTCTCTTATAATTAATCTAGCGGTAGCAGAACTTAGTTTTTTTTATTATTCCTTATAAGTTCACCTCAAACTTTTGCTCTTGAATAGCAAAAGCTTAAGTATGGGGGTGTTTGATGAGTTGTAAATATACCTATATTTTTATATTTTAATTATGTCATTTTACTTTATTTTTGTCTTTTTTAGTTTGTTTTATTTAATAAATTGTTTCTTTTTTGTAATTTTTTATTTCAAACTTAGCTTTTTTGTTTTTCTAATTTTTTGCAGAAAATTATTTTTTCGGCCATGTCACGCCCGTGTCACCCCTGACACGGGCGTGTCAAGCTCTCAATGCAACCAGCCGGTCAAACTCAACAATTCCACTGTCCCGAGCCTGACACGCCCAATGTCACGCCCGTGTCAAGGCTTGTCACGCCCGTGTCGAGGCCGACCCGCAAGATTAGTCAACCTGTCAATGCTGCCGACATCGAACTGCCAGCTCCCCGGGTCACGCCCCCCTATCACGCCCGTGACCTGGGGCGTGACCGCCACGTTTTCGCCCCGAAGTCAAAGCTCCAGTCAAGTCGACCGGTCAGCTCATGAATAGTAGTGACACGCCCCCCTGTCACGCCCGTGACCTAGGGCGTGACCAACCCGAAAATTTGCCTACAAATAAGAGCTTCCAGGAAGCTTATTTTGTCCACTTTTTTGACCACTTTGCTTAGGGGAGGTGCTGCCCAATTGGATTCCATACTTATGTAAGGAGAATTTCTCCCCCCCTCTCTCTCTTAGTTTGTATTAGGGTTTTTACTTTAATAAAATATGAATTTTTCTCTCTTAATTTGTATGAATAATCCATTTGAATGCGCCTACTTAAGCCATTTTTCGTTCATCTTTTTGTATTTCTTTTATGTTTTCATCTTTTTTGCTTTCATAACTTAGTTAGATTTAGGATTTATCGGCATTTCTAGCCGTTGTGCCGCCCATTTAAATTTCATTTTCTGCACTTTTTTAGATTTAGCTTTTCTCCTTTTTCCTATTTTTTCATTCATAAGGCTTTATAAAAACTCATCTAAAAGTGTTATTTTCATTTTTCTTTAACTTAGGCTCTTTAGGATTGTAAAACTTTTTGTCCTTTTTGTTTTATTTTCACTTTTTAGGAGTTTTTATAAAAATATAAGAATGAAAATATAGTCGTTATAATTTTTCGCTCACTTTGTTTTAACTTTTTATTTGCAAAACTTTTAGTCCCTTTAATTTTTATTTCATCTTTTTATGCATTTCTATCGCATTCTAGCGGTAGAAATGCAGTTGTATTAATTTTTCGAGTACTTCCATTTTGTGTTTATTTGCAAAAAAATTTCGCTCGGGTTAATTTTTTTTTCACTTTTTATGCATTTCTACCGCATTCTAGCGGTAGAAATGCAGTCGTTTTAATTTTCTGAGCACTTTGTTTTTTCTTATTTTTGCAAGTGTGTGTGCGTGTATGAGTTAGGTTTTACTGCTTTATTTCATTTCTGTAGAGTTCGTGTGTGCGTATGCATTTATTTTCGCCTACTCGTTAAGAGTTAAATGGCGCTCTGCTTTCATTTCCCGCCCACTCGTTTGAGTGGGACTTGTCTTTTTACTGCTTTCATTTTCTTCCTACTCACTTGAGTAGGAAAACTTTGTGTGGGTGCGTGTGTTTTCATTTCTGTAGAGTGCGTGTGTGTGTTTTACTTTCAAGTAGAGTGTGTGCGTGTATGAGGTAAATTTACTCCCGCCCACTCATTTGAGCCGGGACTTGCAATTTTATCGCTTTCTCAATTATGTAGAGTGCGTGCGTGTAGGAGATAATTTTACCGCTTTATTTATCGCTTTCTTCAATTAAGAAGAGTGTGTGCGTGTGTGCATTTATTTCCGCCTACTCATTTGAGTAGGGTCTACTTTATTTAACTTTCTTTATGGTTTTGAAGTGTGCGTGAGTGCCTGCATCAATTAGCCTTCAATTTATCTAATTGTCCTATTTTTTGTGTTTTCTCTTATAATTGTTCAGTACTTAGTTTAACACTCACGCTTCACTTAAAAACATAAAGTCGTCCCCATATCGATGAGTGGCTAATCTCTTTTAGCCTTCAGCATCGAAGAGCATTGGGACAAATAAAATGATTTGAAATAATTAAAGAACTTTATTTTTATTTTAATTTAAGGACTTAAGGTTTACCCCGGGTTAACGACGCATAGGACCACATAATCAATGTGTGGGCTCTATTCCGTTATCCATACGCGACGCCGAGAGGCTGCACGTATGGACCGATCCCCCTTGGGTAAAAAGAACTGCGTACGCCCCCTCGAAAGAGGAGAAGCGTAGTTCTGCCGGATTGGGTTCCCCACCCAATAGCGGGGTTCTTAGCGTAAAGCGGGCATTAAGAGGAATCCTTCGTCGGTCTAACGATCGGTCGAATAGTCTTAATGTTTAGGTGAGCAATATTCCTAGAGATAAGTGCGCTCATATTTTTGGAACCTCCACGGCCAAGTGCCTTTTATTAAATTAAAAACAAAGTTTAATAATTGTTAAGAATTATTTTAGTCTTAATCTGATTCAATGCCGAGCGTTAACCCGTCATCGAACTAATTTAGCAAAATTCCGTTTTCTTTCTTTCCGTTTTAATTAAACTAAAAAATCCCACCTTACTATTAGTAAGATAATAGTGTTCTTGGAAGAGTAGATATAATCAACGCATCCCCGAGAATAATACGACCTTGGTATTTTCCCAAATACCGAGTACTACTTGCGATAGGTGCGCTTGCCTCCTTTCGTTAGAAAACTCGATCTTCTAACCGACCCGCGAAATCTGACCATTTCGAACCAACCACAGTAGGTCTCTGTTCCGCGGCCATCAGAGCCGAAGTATGAAAACACTTCTTTTGTTAAGTGAACAGTGTAAGGCCTTAAGGTCATTTCTCCTTTGTGTTATGTATACATTCCTGAGTTTGTAGTGGACATTCATGCTGTTGTGGCTGGGTTCTTATTTCTTTTGCAACCTAATAAATTGCTTCCGCTAGGTGTTGTGTAGGACGACATGATTGGTTGAATGGTTTCAACGCGTAACCAACCGGTCTGTCCGTAGTATATGGCGTCGGGCCCCGGCCGGACCTACTGCTATATGCTATACGACGGGTAGGGGTGTTACAAATTGGTATCAGAGCTCTGGTTTCGGTCAAGCTTAAATGAATTCGTGTGCGAATTCACTTTAAGGGGTGGTGAGCACATGTGTGTGCGTCATCGTTATAACAAGAAAAGAACCCATGAATGTCCACTTAGGAATGAAAATACACATGTTTGAGGAACCTGCGTGTTCCTATTATTGCTGTTTGCAGTAATTTTTGGTCGCTTATCGGTGTTTTGCACGATTATAGGTGACCAGGAGTGGTGCTGGGCCGTCTGAACGGCCAGGTTCTGAGGCGAGCAGTGCGCCAAGCGATGCGCCTGCAACACCTCCGTCTGCCGAGACCATTAGATTGGTGGCAGAAGCTGTCTTTGCTATGATCAATGCGCAGCCTGCAAGGCAGGTGCAGCAGCCTGCTCCTGCTGTGGAGCAAGTACCGCTTCAGACGGTAGAGCAAAGGAGGGTTGAGCAAGTAGTTTTGGAGCCAGAGTTGCCTAGGAGAGCAACTGAAAGACAACTGAAGCACGTGATGGGTTTTCATCCACCGGTATTCACGGGGGCAGAAACCCCGACCCAAGCAGAGGATTGGCTCTCAAGGGTCAACAGGGTGATGACTGCGACGGAAACGGAAGAGTGGCAGAAGACCACTATAGCGACTTTCCTTTTGGATGGGGACGCAAGACTATGGTGGGAAGGCCTAGAGCTACATCAGTTGCAGGGAAGGCCGTTGTCCGAAGTTTCGATGGAGGAGTTTGCGAGACTGTTCATGGCTCGATACCTCCCCTCGGCGCAGAGAATTGCGCTAGAAAGCGAATTTCAGAAGTTGGTGCAAGGGGATTGCACCGTTGATGAGTACCTCCACGAGTTTACTCGGTTGGGGAGATATGTCGGCGCTACCTTCGCAGACGAGGAGCGCAAGACGAGCCGCTTCTATGAAGGGCTAAGAGATGATTTAAGGTTGCTACTGTCGGGGCCCAAGGAGCAGGGTTTCATGACCCTGGTCAGTTCGGCCCGGTCCTTGGAGAAGGACATGAAGAATGTCCAAGCGAAGAAGGAATCCGGTAGTAAGAAAGCGGAGTTCAAAGCGCCGACTACGTCGAAGTCGGGCTATCGAAAATTCTTCAAAAAGGCTAGGACATCAGGTCCAGCTTCTTCTACGGGTGCCTCGGGGGCAACTACCAATCGAACCCCGGGCGCTTGTTTCACGTGTGGAAAGACGGGGCACTTTGCCCGTGATTGCTGGAGTGGACGCTCAAAGTCCGAAAGGAAACAAGGAGCTACCTACGAGGAGAAGGGCAAAGCGGTGGAGTCGGTCGCGTCCCACTATGCTCCGACTCAGCCTAGAGTCTATAACTTGGGCCAGCAGGAGGCCATCAAGCAAGCAGATGTGGTGACAGGTATGAGTTAATTTATAGCAAGTTAGCTTTAATACCGTTATCTATTGCTTGTTAGCCTAATATTATTTGTATAGGCTTTGTTGTGATTAGTGATAGTCCGGTACGGGCACTGTTCGATACGGGAGCTTCACACTCCTTCTTGTCCAAATGCTTTATATCGCGCATCGGAGTCCCTTCTTCGATGGCGAAGGACAAGTTGGATGTGCTGCTACCGAATGGGTGCTCGATGCGTGCGGACAGAGTGTGCGCAGTGAAGGTTTGCATTGGGAGCCAAGAGTTCGACTTGCTAGCGTCATTGTTGCCGCTAGTAGAGTTCGACGTGATTTTGGAATGGATTGGCTTTCGGAGCAGAAAGCTTGGATTGACTGTGACCGGAAGGAGGTCAAGCTGGGTGTAGGGCGGGAGACTACATTCGAGGGGCTGAAGGGGTCGAGCAAGACACTGATGTCTGCTCTTCATGTGGTGAAGGCAGTTCGTGCTGGTGCAGAGCTGTTCTTCGTGATAGTGGGGACTGTGGAGCCAAAGTCCACTTTGGTTGAGATTCCCGTGGTTTGCGAATACCCCGATGTGTTCCCGGATCGTCTTCCCGGAGCCCCACCGCAGCGGGAGATCGATTTCACCATCGAGCTCGTGCCGGGTGCCAAGCCCGTGTCACGTGCTCCTTATAGGTTGGCGCCAAAGGAGATGGAGGAGTTGAAGGTTCAGCTGGAGGAGCTGATGGAGCAAGGTTATGTGCGTCCATGTTCGTCGCCTTGGAGCGCACCGGTCCTCTTCGTTAAGAAGAAGGATGGAAGTATGCGGCTGTGTATCGATTACAGAGAATTGAACAAGCTGACGAAGAAGAATAAGTACCCGATCCCGAGGATTGATGATCTCTTTGATCAGTTAGTCGGATCGTCGGTATACTCCAAGTTGGACTTGAAGTCGGGGTACTATCAGCTGAGGATCAGGGAGTGTGATATCCCGAAGACGGCGTTCAGTACGAGGTATGGGCATTTCTAGTTCACGGTCATGCCGTTTGGACTGACGAATGCGCCATCGGTATTTATGGATTTGATGAACAGGACGTTCTGAGATTTCATGGATCGCTTTGTGATCGTCTTTATTGACGATATATTGGTGTACTCGCAGTGCGAAGAAGACCACTTCAAGCACTTGCACCTGGTGTTGGAGACTCTGAGAAGGAATGAGCTTTACACAAAGTTCTCCAAGTGCGAGTTCTGTCTACCCTCGGTAACGTTCCTTGGTCATATAGTTAGTGGGGAAGGTATAACGGTGGATCCGGCGAAGATTGTTGCGATACGGGAGTGGCCTGCGTTGTCTTCTGTCGCGGAAGTCCGTAGTTTGCTCAGGCTTGCCGGATATTACAGGCACTTCGTAGAGAACTTCTCGCGGATAGCTTTACCTCTCACGAAGTTGACAAGGAAGGATCAGAGATTCTTGTGGATGCAAGAGTGCGTGCAAGCTTTTGAGGAGCTGAAGAGGCGGTTGACCACGGCGCCAGTGCTTAGTTCGCCGAGTAGGACCGAGGGCTTCGAGGTGTATAGCGACGCTTCGGGTAGTGGCTTGGGCTGCGTGTTATTGCAGCATGGGAGCGTGATAGCGTATGGATCACGTCAGTTGAAGGTGCATGAAAGGAATTATCCGGTGCATGACTTGGAGTTGGCGGCCGTGATATTTGCACTCAAGTTGTGGAGGCACTACCTTTACGGCGTAAGGGTCGATATATACACCGATCACAAGAGCCTAAAATACTTGTTGGATCAGAAGGACCTTAATATGAGGCAGAGGAGGTAGATGGAGTTCCTAGGGGACTACACCTTCAAAATACATTATGTACCCGGGAAGGGCAATGCAGTTGCGGATGCGCTGAGCCGCAGGGCTCCCTCCCAAGCCAACTGGTTGTCGGTGCATGATGAGCGGCTAGTACGGGAGTTGGAGGAGCATGAGATCTGTTGCGTTGACAAGCAAACGAGCACCAAAGCAATGTTAAACTGGACAGAGGTGCAGTATGACCTGGCTGACCGGGTTCGGCAGGCATTGGAGTTAGATGACTCCATGAAAGAGCTTATGGAGGCCGCTTTGGATGGGTCAAATTCCCAGTTCTCGGTGGAAGATGGTTTACTAAGGAAGGATCATCGGTTGTGTGTCCCGAGTGGGGGTAACCTCCGGGCGGAGTTGATGTACGAGGCTCATCATACCAAGTACTTAATCCACCCAGGGAGCACGAAGATGTATCGTGATCTCAAAAAGTTGTTTTGGTGTTCGTGGCTCAAGAAAGATGTGGCGTTGTACGTGGCTAAATGCCAAACGTGCGCCTTGGTGAAGGCAGAATGCCAAAAGCTGGGAGGATTTCTGAAGTCCTTGCCTATACCGGAGTGGAAGTTTGACGACCTATCTATGGACTTTGTGCACGGGTTGCCAAGGTCGCAGAAGGGGAACGACGCCATCTGGGTGATCGTAGATCGGCTAACTAAGGTGTCGCATTTCATTCCGCATAGGAAGGATGATCCAGTGGAGAAATTGGCAAAGTTGTATGTTGACAATATTGTTAGGCTGCATGGTGTGCCCCGTAGCATTGTGTGTGATCGCGATGGGCGGTTCACGTCAAATGATTGGAGGTTGGTGCAGCAGATGCTGGGGACAAAGTTAAAGTTCAGTACAGCTTTCCATCCGCAGACGGATGGGCAGACCGAGAGGGTCAATAGAACGATGGAGGACATGCTACGCATGTGTGTTCTGGATTTCGGTAAGCATTGGGAAGACCACCTGTATTTGGTGGAGTTCGCGTACAACAACAGCTACCAAGCAAGTATACAAATGGCGCCCTTCGAGGCCCTGTATGGTAGGAAGTGTCCAATGTCGTTATCGTGGCTTGAAACAGGTGAGGCAAGGTTGTACAAGAAGCAGGAGGTGGAGAGTGCTACCTCGTTAGTGCGGATCATTCGGGAGCGCTTGTTGATCGCTCAGGACCGGCAGGCGAAGTATTTCAATGCCAAGCACCGGAACGTGGAGTTCGCGGTAGGCGATTGGGTATATCTGAAAGTGAAGCCGTTCAAGGGGGTTTCGCGGGTGAGACGCTTGAAGAAGCTGAGCCCAAGATACCTTGGACCTTTTGAGGTTCTGGAGCGAGTCGGCGAAGCGGCATACCGTTTGAGGCTATCGGTGGAGTTAAGTGGATTACATGATGTGTTCCACATTTCTGTGTTGCGGAAGGCGGTGCAGGAGCCTTCGCAGGTGATCGCGGCTGATCAAGTGTCGGTGGACGAAGGGTTGATGACTAGGGTCAATCCCATTCGTATTGAAGATGTTGAGGTCAAGAGGCTTCGTAACAAGGAGATCCGGATGGTTAAGGTCCGGTGGGATAATTGCGGGCGTGAGGAGCTCTCTTGGGAACGGGAGCAGACTATGCTCGAGGAGTACCCGGAATTGTTCCGCTCAGGTACTGTTTTACGTTAAGTCCTGTTTTTCCTTTATTAATTTCGTGGACGAAATTCTTTAAGGGGGGTAGAATTGTAACACCCCAAAATGCTGTAGGAGCGACGGGGATCGATTTTGGCCATGACAAGATTTTGGTGCAGGTGGCACGGGCCCCGACACGGGCGTGTCGGAGGCCGTGTCGGGCGTGTCGAGCTCGGGCCATCGAGCTGGCCATATAGTCGACCAGTTTAGGTCGACGATTGTCATGTGGTGGAACATGGCCTAGGACACGGGCGTGTCCCAGGCCGTGTCACACCTGGGCTGTGCGGTTGGGTACACGGGTAATGACACGGGCACGAACACGGGCGTGTCTAGTTTGACACGGGCGTGTCTGATGCCGTGTCACCAGGCCATGTACCTCTCTGACTGCGAAGTGTTGATAAATTGCACACGGGGGGCGTGACACGGGTCCCGACACGGGCGTGTCACAGGCGACACGGGCGTGTCGGAGGCCGTGTCACATGCCGTGTTGCTGGTTTTCAATTTTGGTCGAGACGGCGAATGAGCTACACGGCCAGGCACACGGCCGTGTGTGAACCCGTGTTTGGCCCAGTTTTTGGGATTTCAGATCTAATCCTGGCCGCTCGTTTCCTTGGCTTTGGATCCGACGGTGGGGGGCTTCTCCTGGGTGGTTTTAGCCGGGAATAGGGTTTTGAAACCCTTATTTCACTTGGGCACTCTCTCTCTAAAACCTAGAGAGAAGGGAGAGCTTGGAGGAGGAAGAAGGAGGTCAACTCCGGCGGCCGGTGGAGATTCGGAGCTCCAAATCGCGAGCCGTCTTCGGATCCGCGGAGGCAAGGAGATTGCGGTGCTTTTCATCCGCATAGATTTTCATGGCGCCGCGGAAGAACGCAAGGGTAACGATTTCTCATCCTTGGGCATGTGAAGCCCTCTTTTCCTTTGCATAGGAAGCCCTTTCTCGCGAGTGAGCAAAGAGTTGGAGCGTTCCTTGGGGTAGATATGTGAAGTCCCCCTTGTGTAGAGTCCGTGTGCGAAAACGGACGTAGGCATTGTGTGTGAAGCCTATTCGGACATGTTGGTCCGGATCGGTGATGTTGCATTGCATTTGTACCGGGCAAGAATCCGGATGTTTGGGTGTTTTCGGGTTTTCTACGTGGTAGATTGCATCAGGGAGCCTTGGAGATTAACTCCAAGGTGCACTCGGAAAACTGGGCAAAAGCGGGTTTTGCCAACACGGTGGCCGGGGGCCAACGTGAACATAACCGGGTTATGTGATTATTGTGGTGGAAACGGGACTAGGTGAGTCTTGGCCTGCGCATATGGCTTAAATTATCGTTGCGGTATGAGCACGGGTCAGGCAGAACCGTACCCGGTCTATGTCGTTCGGTAGGACCGTTGGCATGGATGAGGGTCTTCAGCGGTCTATGGCTTAAATTGTCGTGACCAAGGCCAATAAGACAAAATGCTCATATGGATGACCGTCCAAGAGGCGGTGGCGGATTGGGAACGTCTATGGCTTGAATTGACGTGACGTTGGCCGGTTCGCCGAGAATGTGCCCTGAGTGCACGGGGTGTGTGGCCGTGCGAGCCTACGCCTGTGGTGAAGTGCAAATACTTTATATAAATGCCTATGCTAATAAAGTGCAGGGAAAGAGCATCGCCGCCCCGAATGTGGGGGCGGGATCGTTATAATTTGGTCAGCATTGCTGACCGTTGCTATTGTTTGCCACCGGGCGGTGGTTTATTGCTTGCAGGTGCTGCGGAGCAGAGCGGGAAATAGCGAGCTAAAGCCCTTGTTGTCGTGCTGGCCCTCGAAGGCCTAATTGCTTATGTTTCTTTCCCGTTTTTCATGTATGGCCGGCCTGCGAGCCGAAGTATGAAAACACTTCTTTTGTTAAGTGAATAGTGTAAGGCCTTAAGGCCATTTCTCCTTTGTGTTATGTATACATTCCTGAGTTTGTAGTGGACATTCATGCTGTTGTGGCTGGGTTCTTATTTCTTTTGCAACCTAATAAATTGCTTCCGCTAGGTGTTGTGTAGGACGACATGATTGGTTAAATGGTTTCAACGCGTAACCAACTGGTCTGTCCGTAGTATATGGCGTCGGGCCCCGGCCGGACCTACTGCTATATGCTATACGACGGGTAGGGGTGTTACACCTATGGTGTTGGATCCACCACCTCTTCAGGAACGGGAGGGACAGAGACCCGGGGGAATGGCATATCCCCCGCTAGAGTGCTTCCACTGCCATTAGGTTGGTCACATCTGTAGAAATTGCCCCATGAGGGGGGCACCCCCACCAGCACCATCGGCTGCCCAGCCAGCGTAGTATTTTGGAGGCCAAGGTCGTGGCAAAGGACGAGGATACCAGGGTGGGGATCGTAGAAAAGGAAGAGAGCAGGTATATGCTTTGAACCTGGCACAGCCTCGGAATCCATAGCAGGTCATAGCAGGTACGGTGTAATGTTTCGTTATTTTCATAGAATTCCCCTCTTGGTTGTTAAATTATAAAAATGCACTAGATAGAATAAATAGAAAAGAAAAAAAAACTCGTTATAGAATCCTAAGACATTTAATCACCCCAGGTATAGTCTTCATCAGCGGCAAGCCTACCCGCACTCTTTTCGATACCAGAGCTTCTCACTCCTTCATGTTAAAGACGTTAGTAGAAGGATTGGAAGGCGTGGAGCGATTCACGGGCTCGGTGATGAGGGTGTGACTACACGATGGATCTGAACTCCTTACCTCGGACCACTGCAACATGGAGGTAGAAATCAGTAGAAAAGCGTTTGAGGCTCCGACGACGCTTTTGAAGTTGATGGACTATGACTTGATCCTGGGCATGGTATGGCTGCACTGGAACCATTCCCAGATTGATTTCCAAGAAAAAAGGATCACCGTGAGATATGGGGACTCTTTTATAATTATCGAAGGTATAAGACTTGCCTCCCGTATTCTCTTATCATCAGTTCAGGCCGTTAAGGCCCATCTACAGGGGGGGAAGTTTATCAGGTTCTATTTGAGATGGCAGAGGTCAAGGAATCTGTGACAGACATTCCAGTAGTACGAGACTTTGCCGATGTTTTTCCAGAGAAGCTGTCAGGTCTACCTCCGCACCGGGAGCAGGACTTCTGGATACAGCTTGTGTCAGGGGCCAAGCCGGCATCTAGGGCTCCATACTGGATGGCCCCGAAAGAGTTGACAGAGTTCCGAAGTCAGTTGCAGGAATTAGTAGAGGCAGGGTTTGTCCGGCCAAGCACTTCACCTTGGGGAGCCCCTGTGTTATTTGTCAAGAAAAAGGACGGAAGTCTTCGCTTGTGTATTGATTATCGAGCGCTGAACATACTGACGGTCCGGAATACATACCCGCTGCCACGGATTGACGAGTTATTCGATCAATTGGAAGGAACACATTTCTTCTCGAAACTCGACTTAAGGTCATGGTACTACCAGCTACGGATTCGAGAGGAGGACATTCCGAAGACCGCCTTCAGCAGTAGGTACGGGTTGTACGAGTTTACAGTGATGCCCTTCGGGCTCACAAATGCACCTTCAGCATCTACGTGCCTCATGAATAGTGTATTCAAGGAGTATTTGGATGTATTCGTCTTCAAATTTATTGACTACATCCTCATCTACTCAAAGATGGAGGAGGAGCATACACGACACCTGACGTTGACTCTAGAGATGCTACGGGAGCACCAGCTGTATGCGAAGTTCAGCAAATGCCAGTTTGGGTTAAAGGACGTGGCCTTCTTAGGTAATATTATCAGCGGAGCGGGGTTGGCAGTAGATCCGGCCAAGATTCAGGCAGTGCGGGACTGGCCACCGTTGAAGACAGCCACAGATGTAAAGAGCTTCCTGGTACTTGCCGGATATTACCGGAAGTTCGTCGAAGGATTCGCCCGAATTGTGCTCCCTCTTACTTCCCTGACGAAAAAGGAATCCCCTTCCATATGGATGCCATAGTGCGAGGCGGCCTTTGTGGAGTTGAAAGGTCGGCATACCTCGGCTCCCATTCTCGCTCTTCCATTAGGAAGGGAGGGATTCCAAGTGTACACGGACGCCTCCTACCAGCGGATGGGTGCCGTTTTGATGCAGAACGGGCACGTGATAGCCTACGCCTCCCGGCAGCTGAAGATACATGAGAAGAACTATCCAGTGCACAATCTAGAGATTGGTGCAGTGATTTTTGCTCTGAAGATTTAGCAACACTAACTCTACCGGGTTCACTGTGACATCTTCTCAGATTACAGGAACTTGAAATACATGGACACAGAGAAGTAACTCAACATCAGGCAGAGACGTTGGGTTGAGTTCCTGTCGGATTACCAATACACCATGCACTACCACCCTTGGAAGGCGAACGTGGTGGCAGATGCTTTGAGACGGAGAGGAGATACCTCAGGGAAGGGACCACAACTGATGTCCATGGAGCTAGTACGGTCCTTCAGAGATATGCAGATATCCCTAGTGTCCGAGAATTACCCAGAGCTGTATATGGAGTATCTAGCATCAATGGTTGCCATAGATGACATTCGAGACTGCATCCGGGACGGACAGAAGACAGATGTATGGGAAGAGCCGATATTCCGAGCCTTGGAGGAGGGTTCGACAAGGGATTATTCCCTGAGAGACGGATTGTTATATTTTAGAGGCAGGGTCTATATACCCGTAGGAGGTCAGATTCGGGAAACATTATGGCAGAAGCGCATTGTAGTAGATATTTTATAGACTCGGGGGTCACCAAGATGACGGCAGACTTGAAGAAGACGATGTTTTGGCCAGGGATGAAGAAGGACATTACATACTTCGTGACTCATTGCGAAGCATGCCAACTGGTGAAGGCAGAGTGCAGGAACCCCACAAGATTACTACAACCACTCCCGTTACTGGAGTGGAAGTTTGAATACATTGCGATAGACTTTATTCATGGGCTTCCCCGATCACGGATGGGAAACGACTTGATTTGGGTCATCGTCGATCGGTTTACGAAGGTGGCAAGATTAGTTCCGATTAGGAAGGATGACTCTGTGGGAGTACTAGTGCGGATATTTGTGGAGTAGTTTGTTCGATACCACGGGGTGCCCAGGACGATCGTGTTGGATCGGGATGGCCGGTTCACTTCCAGGGAGTGGAGATCCGTGCAGGCTTACTTAGGCATGCAATTGACCTACAGCACCGTATTCCATCCCCAAACGGATGGGAAGACGGAACACACCAATCAGACGTTGGAGGACCTCCTGAGGCTATGCATATTGGACCGTGGGAAACCTTGGGATAAGCTCTTACCACTGGTCGAGTTCTCCTATAGCAACAACTACCAGTCCAGCATAAGGATGGCTCCTTATAAGGCCTTGTATGGAAGGAGATGTAGGACTCCGCATTCATGGATTCAGGATGATGATCCGAAGGTGTTCGGATAAGATTTTGTCGAAGACACCGAGGCTAAGGTTAGGCTGATCAGGGAAAGGATGTTAGAGTCGTAGAGCAGACAGGCTAAGTACTATGATGCCCGACACCGACAGGTGGAATTTCAGGTGTTGGAGCAAGTGTTTTTGAAGATCCGGCCCATGCATGGAGTTTCACGGGTGTGTGGTCGGAAGAAGAAGCTCAGCCCTAGGTATATGGGCCCTTACAGGATCCTGGAGCGGATCGGGCCCCTAGCTTATAGGCTGGAGTTGCCCCCAGAACTGGCAGGTTTACACGACGTGTTCCATATTTCCTCACTTAGGAGGGCTCTACTACGCCCGGAGAAGCAGATTTTGACCACAGATGGGCCGGTAGCTTCCGACCGGTCAGTTCACTTGGATCCGGTTCTTATCGATGACAGAGGAGTACTAACCTTGCGTCACAAGAAAGTTCTGTTAGTCAAAGTTCTGTGGAGGAACCACGGTCAGGAGGAGCATACCTGGGAACCGCAGGACCTGATGCGACAAAAGTATCCGGAGGTGTTCAGTCAGGTATACCTCACAACCTCTCAGGACGTTCAATTTACTTTCCTATCTTAAACCAGCAGGACTGAAATTTCAAGAATAGGTGCTAATATTTTGTTTATTGGGGTCTATACTTTGTCAATTGGGCGAATTGGAATTAGATTTGACTATCGCCTTCAAACCTCACAAAGCAAACATGGCGTCGTGAGGTAAATCTTTTAATTCTCATGGGATGTTTCAAGTTTATTTCTCCCGGATAGGAGCCCCCGTAGGCTTAACCTTGATTTCAGGGACGAAATCTTTGTTTTGTTTATTGGGATTTGTAACATCCCATTTCCGGCTTGACCCCCGGGAGTGGATTTGTCATGACTAGGTCATGAAAAAACCCTAGGAAACCCAAAAGACCAAGAGAGCTTATGTAGGAAGGTGAAAATCACCTTGGTCTGCAAAGAGTAGGTCAGAAACTTGCTTAAAATAAGATTGGGACACGGGCATTGATTGCGTCGAGTGCACTCAACGCCAAAAGCAGAATGGCGTTGAGTGCACTAACTGCACTCAACGCCATCTTACAGGTGGGTTGACGTTGAGTGCATCGGGTGCACTCAATGCCATAAGTTAAATGGTGTTGAGTGCAGTGACTGCACTCAACGCCATCTGGTGTTGTCTGAATGGTATTGAGTGAGCTGAGCTCACTCAACGCCATAGTCTGGGTGGCGTTGAGGGAGCAGAGCTCACTCAACACCATAATCTGGATGGCGTTGAGTGAGCTGAGCTCCATAATCTGGATGGCATTGAGTGAGCTGAGCTCACTCAACACCATATTCTGGGTGGCGTTGAGTGAGCAGAGCTCACTCAACGCCATAATCTAGATGGCGTTCAGTGAGCTGAGCTCACTCAATGCCATAGTCTGGGTGGCGTTGAGTGAGCTGAGCTCACTCAACGCCATAATCTGGATTGCGTTGAGTGAGCTGAGCTCACTCAACGCCATAGTCTGGATGGCGTTGAGTGAGCTGAGCTCACTCAACGCCATAGTCTGGGCGACATTGAGTGAGCAGAGCTCACTCAACACCATAATCTGATTACATTGAGTGAGCATAACTCACTCAATGCCACAGTCTGGGTGGAGTTGAGTGAGCATAGCTCACTCAATGCCATAATCTGGATGGCATTGAGTGAGCTGAGCTCACTCAATGCCATAGTATGGAAGGTGTTGAGTGAGCTGAGCTCACTCAACTCCATAGTCTTGAAGGGCCATATTCTGGATTGCGTTGAGTGAGAAGAGTTCACTCAACGCCGTATCCTGGATGGCGTTGAGTGAGCAGACCTCACTCAACGCCGCAGCATGGATGGCGTTGAGTGAGCAGAGCTCACTCAACGTCGTAGCCTTGATGGCGTTGAGTGAGCTAAGCTCACTCAACGCCATTTTACTTAGAAACTTTTTGAGCTTGGCTGATGGTTCAGTTAAACCAGGCCGGTCATGGAAGTGGGCCAGAATTCGTTATTGGGCCATTTTCTCTTTTTAAGACTTAATTAAGTCTTATTCAAATAAAGTCTGACTAGTCAATGCCACGTGGCAGCCTACTCCTCTTCGTTCCATCCATGGCCGAGCAACGATTTGCATGGCCATTAATGGCTTTGAATGCTCGGCTCCATCCTCTCCCCCTTGAAACGACTGGATTCAACTCCTCTCAGGGAGAGGAGGAGTTTCCAGCCTTTTTTTAGCTTTTTTGGAGCCGTTTCACCTCCCCTCCACCATGGCTGAAGCATGCTTTTAAGGTGGCATTAATGGCTGGACAACTTATACCCCAACCCGCAGCCTTGTTTCTCCTTTAAAAGACTCCCTAGACTTAGAGAGGAAGTTTTCACCCTTGCCCTACCAAGCTAGAGCTTATTACCTTGCTTTTGAGGAATTCCGGCGATGCCACAACCGCGCAAATGGCATCACGACGATCGACTCGACTCCAAACCGCGAATAAGGTCCTCCTCTACCTATTCTTATATGGATAGATCTTAGGAATTATTAGGAGTGACATCGGGCTCAAATGAGCTGGATCGGGTGAGCGTTTTCATAACTTTTCCGAAATTCATGGTGGTCGGGTTCGCCGAAAATCGCCTCTCCGGCGGCCGTGCCGCCCCCTAACGGTAGCCCTCACCTCAACGGAGGTGGTGGTGGTGGTGGTGGCCGGCCAGGGAGATGGTTGGGTGGACGGGAAATCCACTTGCAAAGCTACATGTTTTAAGCGTTTTTAGGTTGCTGGTTCGGGTTCTTTGAGAAGATGAACAGTAACTTTAATACTAAATTATTATATTTATATATAATATGTAGTGATTTATCAAGCTATTTTTGATGCTATTAAATGAAGAACTTAGAGGCCATTTTAGGAAAAATTGCCAGTCACAGAAGTTGTAGCCCTTCAAGTCTAGATTATTCTAAAATTTATTTCAACTCGATTGGGTTAGTGGTATGACCACATAACCCATTTTGGTGGGACCTATACCTAGGGCTATCTTGAGGTTCAAATGGATGCCCACCTTTTATCCCTTGTCCAAATGAGCTGAAATTTGGTCAGGGGGTCTACCTTAGTAATATCTAGGGCCTGTCTAAAAATGGGAATTTTAGGAGAATATTGTTCTATAGTTTTTGGAATAATTTAATAAACCATGTATAAATTATTTAGGTATCTTAAACAACTCAAAATCCCCCCAAATTTGGTTGGGTAGTCTTAGAAGGCATGTTAAGGCTCTGGTAAAAATTTTATATCATTTGGAGATGTTCTGAATAGGTTTTAATCCAACCCTAGGTTGATCCTTATAGGATTATTTAGGATCAAACACCCTCTTGGGGTTTTGAGTGGTCAAATCACCTCAATAGAGGCTGAAATTTTGTACACTGACTTGGCATGGCTAATGTCACCCTCTTAAGGAAAATGGTGTGATTTAGGGTTGATTTACCCTAGGGTTCAAACTCAAAGTCTAGGGAAGGGTTTTTGAGTGTTTTGAAGGGCATAGGAGAAAATGACTTTGTGTGACCATGTAACTCAGTGGAGTCTAATTTAGTGTATCCTATGTTCTATGGTAGAAATCTTAGGGGATTTGGAGGTAGATTGACACCTCAAAACCCTAACTCTAGTTTTAGGGTATAAGCTCATTTATGAAAGCACAACCACTAAACCTTAGTTAAAAGTTCTGAAACTTGGGTGGAGTAAGTTTTAGACTAGTAAGAACCCTTAGTAATTTTATTAGGATTTTATGGATTATATTTCAAGTACTTTATTTGTTAGGTATCAATTTGCTCAAACTGGTCTTTTAATTATTTTGATTACTCTGTTCATTTGAATCTGATGGAACTTGGTCAGCAGATGCTTTAGGTCTAAATTAATATCCCTGAATTTTGTTACAAATTTTAGTTGATTATATCGAGTACTTCCTTCACAAGTTCCGAAAATGGCAATTATGGTCAATAAATCATTTAGAGCAAATTACCTATTGTAAAATTGTGAAACCTGGCCAGTGATGTTTTCAGATCAATATCTAGTTATATAATTTTATTCATGATTTTTAGAAGAATATTTACAATACTTGCTTCACGGATATAACTTTGTGAGATTTTGGTAATTATTTATTCTAGAGCTCAATCCCCATTGAAGAATTATGAAATTTGTCCACTAATGTTTTTAGGACAATATTTGCTCTAGAAGATTAATTAAGAATTTTTCGATGATTATCTACTGCACTTACTTCAATAATGAAAGGAGATAGGATTTATTATCAAAATTAAATTAGAGTTCTTAAATTACTAGAAAATTATTATATCTTGGCTTTACTGTTAAATTGCTGTTTAGGATTTATCATGATTTTATGAAACTTTATACAAACCTAAAAAGTGCACTACATGTTGAATTGGTAGCCCTTAGAAGCTTTAAAGAAAATTAATTAAATGCCAGATAAATTAGGAAAATTACAATTTTCTAGATTTAGTCTATTTGTGTCATGATAAGTCTCCAGTAAATAATTTAGGGCATTTGGGTGATTATCTAGATTATCTCCTATTCGGTTCGACATATAGTGTAGGTTGGTCTACATATAGCAAATTGTTAAATTGGAATAGAACATGATCTGGGATAGTTGTTTGAGTTAGTAATTTTAGCTGGGTGGACTGATGTGGATGATTTCACTATAGAGGGATAGGAAGAGTAGCGAGAAGTGTTTTGGCTAGAGTTTAGAGGTGTTCGGGTTCGACGAAAGATCGTCTTCCTCGAGAAGAGGAAGAGTTAAAAATCACCCTAGGTTAGTCTATCGTAATATGAGAAGGGAATGGGTAAAGGGAATCAACCAATAAAAATAAGTGCCTTGCGAAAGGGAACGATGGGCTTCAGCTACCATCATAGTTCCTAATGCCCTTTGAGAGCCCTTCACAGGGAATACCGGGGGCAGTCCTGGGTTAACGTAAACTGTAATAACAAACTGAAAAGAGTAACCTAGTAATTAGGATCTCACATTTCACAAACACTGTTAAAACAGGAAGATAGTTGGGAGCTTCAGCTCGGTTGGTTAAGAGATGGATAGAATGGTCCGGGGAGCTTCGGCTCGGTTGGTTAAGAGATGGACAGAATGGTCCGGGAGCTTCGGCTCGGTTGATTAAGAGACGGACAGGATGGTCCATGGAGCTTCGGCTCAATTGGTTTGATACGATAAATATTGCATGTGCATAGTCAGGAAAGAAAATTAAGGTGGTGGGTCTTCGGTATTGAAGGGTCGATGCACCGACGCCAATACGCTGACTCGGCAAGTATTGTTAGCACTTCGCCAACAGAAGTCCGGTGCGCCAGCCGGCAAGAGTACGCAGGAGTCCGCTTTGTGCACCAAGCATTGAGGCATACGATAGGTCTTACTGGTAGTGCTTTACTGCTTTAGAGGCGGGCGAGGCCCAACCTACCGCTTCCGTCTACCACTACGGAGGTATCTGTGGCGGTAACAGCTCCGAAAGTGGAAACTAAAGGTCTGTGTACACAGAGTCGGGTGTGTGTGTGTTGCACTTCCAAGATTCATCATACTCACTAGCATGTCATGGCATAATCGATTCATTTAACCCCTGACACCTATTGTATAAGTGGAATGGGACGCTTATATAATAGGCCTTGCAAAACGACCACTTGGTCTATAATCTTGTGTGGACAAGTTTATAAATTAAGGTTAAATTCTATATATATATGCTATTGTTTGATAACCGACACCCTAACGTATAAGTGGTATGGGATACTTTATACGATGGGAGCCTTGTAGAAGATCCCTTGGCTTAGGTGCTTTCGCACATAAGTTAAGGTTAAATTTCCTACTTTCTGTTTCTGTCATATTTACTATAGAATTGCTAGCATAGGTCCGCTATCACCTGCTTTTTATTTATTCTCCACCTTCATGTCCTTCCCTTTCTTCCTCTCCGCTCGGTACTTTGGAGCCATGGGGTAAGGGGTAGGGGATGATAGGGCTTAGTCTTTATGACTAACAGTTTTCGAACCACATTATTTAGGGGATCGTGGAGCCCAGCATGGAGGAGCAGCCCCGGAGGTCGGCCCGCCTAGTGATAGGGCAGTCTAGCTCAGGAGTTAACACAGCTGGGACTGTGAGTTCCGACTTATAGGAGATGTTATAGTTTTCTTCCGTATGAGTGACTTGTAGTGAGGATTATGATGTATCGGGCATAAGCCCTTACTTTCAGTACTTTTTATACTATTCATGTGGACTCTCCCTTCGTGGAGACTTTTATTTCTATACATGTGATTTTTGTTGACTTGCTTTTAAATTATTGTGCTAACTTTATGTGATCGAATTGGCCGGTATAATCGGCGTTTTGTGGTGATGTCCTTTCAGAGCGTGAAGGTGTCACTGCAAAGCAGCGATCCGTGGCCTAAGACCCCGGTGCTTAAAAAGAAAAAAAATTGGGTCTTACAGGTACCCTCTGCCACAGATTGACGATTTGTTTAATCAGTTGTGCGGTAGCACAATATTCTCCAAGATTGATCTTCGATATGACTACCATCAGCTCAGGATCCGTGAGTCCGAAATTCCGCGGACAGCTTTTCGATCCTGGTATGGGCATTTTGAATTTTTGGTCATGACGTTTGGTTTGACCAACGCACCCTCAGCTTTTATGGATTTGATGAACCGAGTATTCAAGTATTTCCTTGATAAGTTTGTGGTCGTATTTATCGACAATGTTCGGATTTATTCCCGCAATGCGGAGGAGTTTAACCAGCATCTTCGTTTTATTTTATTTGGCTTGAGGGACTACAAGCTTTTCGCCAAGCTGAGCAAGTGCGAGTTTTGGTTGCCTATGGTTGCATTTCTGGGCCACGTGGTGAATAAGATTTGGATTTCAGTTGACCCAGAAAAGATAGTTGTTGTGATGGATTGGAGTAGGCCTGGCACACCCAAGGAGATTATGAGCATTCTGGGATTAGCCGACTATTACAGGAGATTCGTGGAGGGTTTTTCTACCCTGGCTACACCCTTGACTAGATTGACTCAGAAGAACACAACTTTTGTCTGGAGCGAGAAGTGTGAAGAAGCCTTCATGGAGCTCAAGGACAGATTGTGCAGTGCCCCTGTTTTGACCCTGCCTAATGAGGGTATGGAGTATGATGTTTATGTGGATGTGTCGCATGTTGGTCTTGGTTGCGTTTTGATGCAAGATAGGAAAGTGATTGTGTACGGGTCGAGAAAGATTAAGCTTCATGAGAGGAACTACCCTATGCATGACCTGGAGTTTGCAGGCGTGATTTATGCGTTGAAGTTGTTGAGACATCTGCTTTATGGCGCGCAGTGCTAAATTTTTACTGATCACAAGAGCTTAAGGTACGTCTTCACGTAGAAGGAATTGAATCTGCGCCAGCGGCGATGGTTGGAGTTTGTGGCCGACTACGATGTTGAGATCTAGTATCATCCGAGCAAGGACAATGTGGTGGCCGACGCCCTGAGTCAGAAGTTAGGGAAGATTTTTGGTCTCTCCGCCGAGCTTTTAGTAGAGGAGTTTCTTTTGATGAGCATTTCTATGGGAAGCGGCGATTTGCAGAGTAGTTTGGCAGAGACAGAACCTTCATGGATTGCGCTTACGAGACAACATCAGAAGGATGATCCTGATCTTCTGCATTTGTATCTTCGAGCTGAGAAAGGTGAATTGCCTGATTTTTCTATTGATGATGTGGGTACCTTACAGAACCGCGACAGGTTTTGCATCCCCGCTGTGGAAGATATTTGGGTGATGGTGTGTAGGGAAGCCCATGGATCTAGTGTTGCCTACCATCCAGGATCTACTAAGATGTATCATGATTTAAGAAGATTGCCTGGTGGTATGGGATGAAGGGAAACAAAGCCAGATTTGTTTCTGAGTGCCACACTTGTAAGCGTGTGAAAGCTGATCATGGAAGGCCCGGTGGCAAGCTGACTCCCTTTGAGAATCCGACATGGAAGTGGGAGAGCATCTCGATGGATTTCATTACAGGCTTACCAAGATCCCCTAGGGGGCATGATTCAGTTTGGGTGATTGTGGACAGATTGATGAAGTGTGCTCACTTTGTACCGTTTAAGATCGACTACCCGATGAGGAAAATAACTGAGCTGTATTTGAATGAGGTCATCCGGTTACATGGAGTGCCAGTCAACATTATTTTAGACCGAGACTCCCGGTTTACATCTCGCTTTTGGAAGAGCCTGCAAGAGGGTTTGGGTACGGATTTGAGATATTCTACTACTTTCCACCCACAGACTAATGGCCAGAAAGAGCGAGTCAATAAGATAGTGGAGGACATTATCTGATGCTATATTCTAGACCATGGAGGAGTGTGTGATGAGCGTTTGTGGCTTATGGAGTTTGCGTATAATAATAGTTATCAAGAAAGCTTGCAAATAGCTCCTTTTGAGGCATTGTATGGGAGGCAATGCAGGACTCCCTTGTTTTGGGCTGAGGTGGGCGAGGGACCGCTGTTGGGTCTAGAGGCGCTCGAGGAGATGGAAATTGTTGTGAAGCTTATTCGGGAGAATCTTTGGATAGCCTAGGAGAGATATGAGAAGAACGCAAACCGGCATAGATCTAGCTTAGAATTTGTTGTGGGGGACTTGGTTTTCTTAAAGGTTTCCTCAATGATTGGAGTTAAGATGTTTGGTAAGAATAGGAAGTTGGACCTGAGGTACGTGGGGCTGTTTATGATTGTTGAGTGGGTTGGTGTATCAGCTTATACGTTGGAGTTGCCCGCAAATTCTCCTGGCGTGCATGATGTCTTTCACGACAGTCAGCTGCGGAAATGTGTGTAGAGTGGAAGGCAGGTTTTGGATTTTGTGCCTCAGTTGGAGCCGAATCTTTCTTAAGTTGACATGCCTGTCCACATTTTTGATGCTGAGGATCACGTGTTGCGGAGGAAACCATTCCTATGGTTAAGATTTTTTGGAGGAACCAGGATGTGGAAAATGCGACTTGGGAGCTAGAGTCAGCGATGAGGAAGTCTTACCCTCATCTGTTTCCCTGACTTTATACCTGGTATGTTTGTGCTCCCTTTTATATAGATTTGCTTAGCTATTGATTGTTCCTTCTTGAAAGAAGTGTTTAGTGTAAAGTTTTGAGGCGAAACTTTCTTTTAGGGGGAGTGGCTGTAACGCCCCCGGTTTTTTTGTATTTGTTTGATCGTTGTTTGGCGTTACAATTGCGCTTTTTTGGCCAATTTGCCGTTGTTGGAGCATGGTCTTAGCTCTTTAGGTTCCTTGAGTGGCCAATTTCTATCCTGTTTGCAAGATTCCCCAACTAGCCGGAGTCTGTTTTGGTGACTCGGCTGAGCCTCTCGGGGAGTGCTTATACTTTAGCTTGGGAGGTGTTAGCCCAAGTGTTTGATCATCGGATGTTTTTTTCGACTTCACCGTTGTTTTCGTAGCTTAGGTGTTTAGCTACGGTGCGAGTTTCGTCGAATTCCGAGATCATTTGTTTTTGCGTCGTTTCGACGTTTGTTGAGATAGCTGGTAGTGTGTTACCAGATTTTGGCTATTGTTGTGCATGGCTAGATGGTCGAGCTTTGTAGTGCTTGAGGCTTGTTTGTTTGGCTTATTTTATGGCTATGTGCAGATAGCTAACTTTTTATGTATATAAATTTATATGAGCTGTACATATATATATATATATATATATATATATATATATATATATATATATATATATATATTAGCTACTTTGTTAGCTTGGTGGCCGAATTCCTTAATTCAGCTCGTTGCCGAGTTTTTCTATGTACTAGAATATTTTATTAGCTATAAGTGAGTGGAGGTCTTATTTTAAGGCTCCAGCTGTTCTATTCTTCCCCATTTCCCGATCTAGCTTCAGCTTGTTAGCTTCCAGCAGAAGGAAGCAAGCGGGAGACGGAGGAGATGCAGCTTTGACCGCCGGATAGCTGTTGATTTAGGGCTTGTTTCGCTCGGGTAACAGCAGATTTGAGTTGCTCTCGCCGAGATCTTTCTTCCTAGGTATGTAACTTAGCTTTTTGGGGTGACTATAGGAGATAGGGTTTTTAGGGTTTGTTCTTCTTCCTCAAACCTTCAGTTTTGGTGTTCTAGGTGGCCGATCTTACCGCCGGTGCCAAACATTGGAGATAGCTGCTGTTTTCCTTTAGGTAGAGGCAAGTGGTGCCCTTTACCCTTGCAGAACTTATTCTTACTCTTATTATTTTTGTTGTAGTAGCTTAATTCTCTCTTCCTAGAAGCTAGGGTAGCTGCAGTTTAGTTCCAGCTAGGTTTACTTAACCTGTCCAGGTTTAAATTGTTTTTCTCCTTCTGTATTTTCTTTTTCTGTTCTCTACTTGGTGTCCAGATAGTAGCTGGAGGTAGGGTTTTGCTTTATTAAGCTTTAGTCCAGCTTGTTAGGTTGCTGTGGCTGGGTAGAAAGGGTAGGAGAGAGAGTTGGAGTTATTTTCCAGTTCTTTGGTTAGAAGGCGTTGAGTGGGCTGGGGTCAGGCTAGCTCCAGGTTTTAGGAATATTAGGCTAGGTCAAAAGAGTTGAGTGAGTGTACCTCACTTAATGCCTAGACTGTTAGGATTATGGCGTTGAGTGTGGTGCACTCACTCAATGCCATGGCTGTTTTCCGGTTATGTCATTTGGCATTGAGTGAGTCGACCTCACTCAACACCGTGGCTGTTTTGGCATTGAGTGTGGTGGACTCACTCAACGCCAAAGCCGGTTTTTGCGGTTAAGTCATTTAGCGTTGAGTGAGTCGACCTCACTCAACGTCATGGATGTTTTGGCATTGAGTGTGGTGGACTCACTCAACGCCAAAGCCTGTTTTTGCGGTTAAATCATTTAGCGTTGAGTGAGTCGACCTTGCTCAACACCGTGGCTGTTTTGGTGTTTAGTGTGGTGAACCCACTCAACGCCATGACTAGGCTTTTTGTGGCTAAGTTCCTTATGTTGAGTGGGTGACCCCACTCAACGTCATGGTTAGTGCTTGGTACTGAGTAACCCACTCAATGCCGCATAGAGTGAACTCGATGCTTTTGCCTTGGGTTATGTTTTCCTTTAGGACTGTTAGTATGGCTTTTTCCTTAGGGGGGTGTTGGGTGTTCAAATAGTTTTTGCATGCCGACTCGTGGATTATGGCAGGTTGTGTGGTTTTGTGGGCTCTGTAAGGGGTGAATTGTGTGTGCTGAGTTATGTCCACCACTACCTAGGTGGTGTTGGGATGGTATGGTTGGGTGTGTGGACCCTGTAGCTTCTACCGGTTGTTTTCACCCTGGAGTGTTTTCTTTTTTTGGGTCTGGTTGATGGTGAGGGTTGTGCCGCCCACTCCGATCCAATGTTTTCGCCACAGCCAATAATTCACAAAGATTAGGACTATTAGTTCCTTTCCTTTTTAGTGGGTATTTCTTTTGGCATTGGTATGCCTTGGTGGTGCTGCAGATGCTTAGCAGAGCATGTTGTTATTTATGTTCATACTTGGTGTACATTTACTGCTGTTTGGACAGTGTTTCTTCTTACTGTCATGCAATTTTCTTCTACTCATAGCATTTGTTGCAAGGCTGGTAAACCCCTTCTTTTATTGCTCATGAATCTAATGCTCCACTTCCTTTGAATTTCTTTTACTTGCTGAGGTGTTCCTTTTTTTGAATACCTAAGGTTCAGGTTGTAGCAGTTAAACGGCTAGTGCTCTTGTGGAGCTTGCTTGTAGCCTCCTGGGTAGCTAAGGTTGTTGTGTCTCATTTGGTGAGGTAGTTTTCCTTCCATTCGGTATAGACATGCATACTCACTAGTGGGTTCGTGTCAGGTTGTTGACGCCAACTTGTGGCTTACTTATGTTGTTGGGTATGAAATAAAACTGCTACTTTTGCCTATTTGAGGTTGTTCACTTATTTCTGGGAAGGTGTTATGCTAGGTTGTATGTTAGGTATTTTAAACCTTAAAAGCATTACTATATGTACCTCATGCACATCATGTTTATAAAACAAAAGAACTACTTTCCCAAGTAACGTAAAGGCTATTTTTATTACTATATTAAATTTAGAGTCGTGCATACCATGAGTCATCCCTTAGGGACACTTATGCTCATTTAGGATGTCAAATCAACCTAACCAAAGTATTTTTCGCTGCGTATTTATATATTTTAATTTTGGACTAGCTTATCCACTGTGCCGAGGGATACGGCGGTCAAATTTAACTGATTTTCTCTCATAATAATTTATGACTTTCTTTAAAGATGTAGAGTTTGGAGTTCTGCCTTAACGTGTGCAGTTATCCCCTGCACGACGTGGCATCATGGCACGTATATTCTCTTGCTCTGGTACAATTTTATTTGTGAGAAAATGCGGGTTGTGACATACTCTTCGAACCTTGTGGGGCCGGAGAGTACTAAGAGAATGTTGTATGTGGCGAGGAAGAATGACCATAAGCTCGGGGCATAGTGTTTGAAGGGTTGTACGAAAACAACATCTCATGCATTGTGTGCCGAAGCTTATGCTCAATATCTCTCGTAGGGCATTCATTACTAGAGTGGGAGGAAATTCCACACCAATGACATCGGACATACGAATAACCCCACATGGTGTCTAAATAGCAGATTCAAAATAAATGGTGCAAATTACTAAATTCAACAATATATCACTACAGTTGCTTAAACAAACAAGAAAAACATAAATAGAACATTACAAAAGCGATTTACAAAGGAAAACGAAAGTTTTCTCATGTCTCCTTCTCCAGCAACTCACGTGGCTGTGTTCCCCGACAACAGCGCAAAAAACATGATGCAATCTTGGCAAGTTCACCCATTATAGTCAAGTAATAAAATATGGGAGTTATCCCCAAGTATCGATCTCTCAAGGAATACGGCAAGGTGGAGGTAACTTTTGAAGAGGACTTGAGAATGAAGTCTTATGGTCGAGGTTATGATGGGAGATTTGTTTTGACGTGCGTAAAAGAAAATAAAAAATCTAACTTAACCAATGCGGGTCGCCGACACCATTTCTCAAGGTGAGTCTATTATACGTGCCGCTATGCACCACTTCGTAACATGGATGGCCGAGAAGGCTTGCAGAATTAAGGGTTGTAATCACCTCATCACTACGCTCACACATAGCACTTGCTAGTGTAGCAGACACAAACATTCACACCACAAGTAACTTAAACCAACAAACCATCGCATCGCTCACAAGCATGCACAATAGTAAATAGCATTAAGCCCAAGGTTCATCAAAGTTCTTGCATCAAATAATAATGAAAATCCAATACAAAAACCTAGAAATATGGAAGAGAAAGGTAGAGATACAAATAACGAATGAGTCATTGCCGTAGACATCGGAAGAAGCAC
Organism: Platanthera zijinensis; assembly: GCA_039513925.1. Classification (NCBI taxonomy): domain Eukaryota; kingdom Viridiplantae; phylum Streptophyta; class Magnoliopsida; order Asparagales; family Orchidaceae; genus Platanthera; species Platanthera zijinensis. The sequence continues at coordinate 88,959,765 of CM077083.1, forward strand.
CGGGTTGTCAATCCATGTCCAGCGAGCCACTTATCGGTTGCGTTAGAGGTCGAGGAAGGGTGTCACCGCTTCCTAAGCGCCCGTCTCCTCGTTGGTATATGTTGTCCACGTCAAACCTTCACTTCTTCCATACTTTGCGGAGATCGTAGAGTGTAAACTCACTTATTTATGCCATGGATGCAAGGGAACTTCATAGCGAGCAAAGCATTAGATTTGAGGATGAAGAATGGGGCAAAACCCCCTTCCGGCGAAAGAAAATGACTGCCAAATCCGGCCCTGAAACCCTTAAAAACAGCAGTATAAATAGAAATCACGTAGAATTTTCCTAACACATGGGAAAAATGCACGGGCGCAGACCGTGCGTGAAGAAAAACGGACGGGCAATAACAGAACTGAGTATTTTGCGAAATGATCGCGCAGGACCGGCCTAACATGTGTATGAAGGAAACGCGTGACCGTGCAATCAGGAAAAAGTAATAAAAGCATGCGAAAATGGTCACGTGATAAGTAATATTTACATGTATTTTTACTATAATATTTAGCTTAATATTTAGTTTTAATTAATCATATTTTATTTAATCTGGTTAAAAAATTATATCTTTTTGATATATGTTAAATAATTTAAGTCTTATTTATTTTTGTAGGATTTATAGCTATTTTTAGTATTTACTATAGTTTAATAATTAATATAAAATTAATAATAAATTATGTATTTTCATTTATAAATCATTTATTTAATATTTTAGTTTACTAATTTAATATATATTTGTTTTTGTAGGTTTATTGTCATGGTCGCGCTCCCGACGTTAGCAAAAGAAATATTTACCGAAGTCGTCACGTTGGACAAGAAATTCATGCAGTCTACGTGAAACCAAGTCAAAGTCTCGCTGCACTCGTTCAAGCCGATCAAGCGTTCCACGTCGCAACCACCCATTGAGCTCTTCTTCATGCAAGCTCATGGCAAATATATTATTATGCATTGATGCCGCCACGCCATCATCGCAAACTCTCAAAATTACCAGCGCCAAGAAAGTCTTAGGCATTCAATTATTTTCATGCACAACGCCATCGCCGTCACCTTTTCATGTCAAAACCGCCACCGTTAAATACATGAACTTTATTATTATTATTATTATTATTGTTATAACCCTTTACTTCCCCCTCTTCATTTCTCCATGAAACCGCTATCTCATCTTTATTCCATGAAACCACCACCTTTATATAATTCTTCATTATTTCCTCCCTCCATTTACCTCCTCTTAAATTATTTAATAAATATTTGATGTTTCAACTCCACCTTAATTTTGATAATTATGTCCACCATTCATCTCCTCTTTATAAACTATGAAACTCCCCCATTTAATTTGGTTGTTTTTTTAATATATTTCATTAATATTTAATTATTATTACCACTTTATTTTCCTCCTCTTACCTTTGGCCTTCCAACCTTTCATGTGTCTTTAATCCTTTCTTTTTTCTTATAAATAATGGCCAAGGGGAAATGATGAGGGGAGTCCACCATTGGGGTAGAAAGTAAGGTTGGGTGGCTTATTTTCGGGATATCTTCGGAGTTAGTTTTACTTTATGCAATTTTAATTTATTTGCAATATAGTTAAGATTTTTCTTTCGCGTAATTGTACTCTTTTATTTCATAGTGATAGAATGTATTTTTCAATTATGAGTAGCTAAATATCCATAAGCACTTGATCATGAATAACTTTGGAGTGAAATAAATTTTCTTTATTTTTCTCAATATTGTCAAGCTCTCTATTTTGCTCGCTATCGATTTATCTTTGAATTATTTCGTCTCGAATTCATATTTTGCGGATATGTTCTTCGATCCTAGATTCGTATCTTAAATGACCGAGAGGTTGCGGATACGAGAAGATCGCTCAAAGATAAAAGGAGTTGCATGCACTCCTCGAGAGAGGACGACATAAATCTTCCGGATTGGAGTCAAATCCAATAGTGAGGTTCACCACTTAAAGCAAGCTTAGGGGTTTCGACTGGCTGAGGATTCTTAATCGATCAACCTAAGGTTAGTCAAAAGCATGAGCTCGAGAGAGACGCTTTTGTATACTTGGAACCTCCACGGTCGAGGTAAGTGATTAGGAGCTCGTATTTTTATAATTTTATGAAAGTCTATTTTAATCTAAAGAGATTCTAGATCAAGTGCTAATTTGCATTGCATAGAAATTTATCTTTTAATTTAATTTTTCTCTATTTTTAATACTCGATAAAATAATATAAATTTGTGTGAGTAAAAGTACTCAACATACCCGAAAGAATACGACAATTGATATTCTTAAATATCCTATACTATGAACGATAGGTGCTCTTGCCTATAGTTTGTAGAATTTGGAAATATATTTATCCTAAATTTTATCCATCATCACGCACGGTTGGAATCAACCGTGCGAGGCCAAAACGCACGAGTAACCACAGAGCACCCAGAACAAGGCCAAAACAGGCAGGACGTGTGATTCCTTCTCGTATGGTTTGGAACAAACCGTGCGGGAACCAAACGCACGGGCAAATCAGAAATCCCAGGAAACCACTGAATAAAATGCACGATTACCGTAAAATAGTGTGCGAAGAAAATGCACGACCGTGTGTTTTACACAGGAAACAATCTGTAGGCTGGGCTTTCTGACCACCTGCACAACAAACCTCATAATGGATGCACAAGCCACCAACATACAGAACAAAAAGAAAAAACAATAAGAGATACTTGGGGAGCACCATATGCCTACCCCAAACAGAATAGTGCGCAATTGCACACCATAATGAGCCAAAATGTGCACTTCATGTGATAATGGTGTATAAGTGAAATATAAGTAGTAACATATTAAAAGTTAAGCGCAAATGCAAGAAAACAAGCCCAGATAAGTCTGAAAAATCGTATATAAATTTGAATCATCACATGTCCGCATCAAGTAGTTCAAGGAAGGTGATTTGGTTCTAAAGAAGGTCGATGTAGTAGGTTGGTCGGCGGCTATGGGAAAGCTTAACCCCAACTAGGAGGGTCCTTATATAGTTGAAAAGGCCTTGGGTTCGGGGGGATACCACCTCCAGGATGTGGAAAGGGTGTCCATGAGCCTTGCTTAAAGTGGGGATTACTTAAAACGCTTTTACTCCTAATTTGATTGGTTTTCTCTTATAGTTGTGCGTGGAAAATGTATTGTTCGCAAGACCCCGAGGGGATCCCGCTACTCAGGCTCCCATTAGCTGGTAGGGCTGGAAGGCGCACTCGGCCCCGGGTAGACCCGCTGTCCAGGCTCTCACTAGTTGTCAAGGCTGTAGGCTTGCCTGGGGGGTAAGGGAAGACCCCGAGAGGATCGCACTGCTCAGGCTGCCATTAGCTGGCAGGGCTGGAAGGCACACTCGGCCCCGGGTAGACCCGCTGTCCAGGCTCTCACAAGTTATCAAGGTTGTAGGCTCTCCTGTGTGGTAAGGGAAGACCCCGAGGGGATCCCGCTACTCAGGATACCATTAGCTGGCAGGGATATAAGGCGCACTCGGCCCCGAGTAGACTAGCTACCAGGCTCTCACTAGTTGGCAGGGTTGTAGGCTTGCTTGGGGGGAAAGGAAGAGATGGTTTGCAAGACCCCGAGAAGATCCTGCTGCTCAGGCTCCCATTAGATAGCAAGGATGGAAGGCGCACTCGGCCCCGGGTAGACCTGCTGTCCAGGTTCTCACAAGCTGGCAGGGTTGTAGGCTCGCCTGGGGGGGGCGGGTAAGGAAAGACCCCGAGAGGATTCCGCGGCTAAGGCTCCCCTTTGCTGGGACGGCTGGAAGGCGCACTCGGCCCCAAGTAGACCCACTACCAGGATCTCACTAGCTCGCAGGGTCGTAGGCTCGCTTGGGGGCAAAAGGGATATAATTTATGGTTTCAAGAGGTGCCCACTTGGCTCACCGGCCGGGCTCCCATCAAGACGGTTTGGATGAAGGCTCACCAGTTGACAGGAAGAAAAGGAAGAATAACTAAATCAGTTATCACTCCCACCGTCAAGCTCTCACCTAGCCAATGGGGCAGTAGGGCCCATAACAAGCATTACAAAGAGTCTTACTAGCAGGCTTTCAGACAACCAACACTAATTCCAAAGTCGAGAAGGGGAAACTCATGGCCTTTCAGCACATGGCCTTTCGGCAAAGGCTTCTCAGCACGACCATTCGTCGCGCCATCCTTGTCAAAGTTTGACTGCGTTATGAAAGGGTGAAGGTTATCTCCTAAAAGGCTTGAGGCGTACTCCCAGGGGGCAAGACCCTCCTGGCAGGGACTTCTCGGTAAAAGACTTTCCGGTGGAGCCTACTCAATGAATTCTCTCTCGACAAGGGGTAGGTCCGCGGTTATGATCAAAGAGCCTAAGTCTCTAGCGAGAGCGTTGAAGACTACCACGAGAAAACGCAAGAAAAAAGGGGCATAGAACCATTTCGGAAAAAGCAGAAAAAGTGTCATTACAGACAAGTATCCCAAAAGGTTACTTGGGGGTCTCGCCCATTACATGAAAAATTGGAAAGGAAAAATTAATAATTACAAGTTTAAGATATAACAAGGGATAGGGGGAGAGGCTTTCAGGCGGGGCCGCTGGAGGTTCCGCTAGAGCTTTCGCAGGAGCTACCGTTGGCGGTCTCTCCGGAGGAGCTGCCGCCAGACCTGTCGCCAAACACATCATCCTGGCCAAGCTTTGGCGCAACTTCTTCTGGGGCTTCTCCTTCTCCGATAGGCTTGGGAACGGGTTCGAACAGCTAGCGCAGGACCCCGCACGCGGTGAGGTTCTCGCCACCTTTTTTCAAGAGGCCCAATTCTCGCAACACCTCGATCACCATCGTGCACTCCCTCTGCTTGTTATCCTGCATAATCACTTTGATTTCATACTCTGAGAAGTGGCGGCTTTTGAGCCTCTCGTCCAAGGAGGGAGGGACCGACGCCTTGACTCCTTACGCAAACTTGAGATCTATCTTATACAGCTTATTCTCGCATTAGAGGTGGGCCACTCCCGTCTGCAGAAGTTAGGTCTGGGTGGAATCCTGCAAGGATTTTTAGGTTTGAACTAGTTTGAGATTGCCGCAACGCAAAAGGCCTTTGAAGATTTGCATACCTCAGTTGATGGGCGATGGGCGAGAAGCTGTTGGGCGGCCGCTAGGTCAGCCTTCAGGGTGGCCTTCTCAGCCAAAACAATTTCCCTTGACTTGAGCGCGTCGATAAGGTTGCGCTCGAGGGTTATGTCGCGGCGCGCAGTCTTGTGTGCGAGCACAAATGCACACATTTGGGATCTAGGGGTGTTGCAGGTGAGAAACTGGGTAACCTCCTGGTCGAACGCACATGCATCTTTCCGATTGTAATTCCCAAAGCCAAGCATGAAGGCATCACCAAAAATAGGGTCACGCTCCTCCCAGTCGGGGAGAAGTGACGAGATGGAAACCAGATTAACTTCAGTGTCCCACCGGAGCAGAGGCGGAACCTATTCATCAACCAACTTCACGCTGATGCAAAAGTTCTGATGACCTTTCGACACTGGCTTGGCGGGGGCCTCTATGGGGGTCTCGGCAGCCTGCCCTATCAGGATCTCGGCAACCTGCCCTGCAACAATTGCTTCTCCAGCAGAAGGTAGGGTCTCGGCTAGAGTCCCAGTGAGGGATTTGCCCTTATCCGCTGATGCAGACACGACAAGTGTACCGATCATTTTCAAGTAATAAAGTTGAGGAGTTGAATCCCTGGATATCAATCTCTCGAGGAGTGCATGTAGGGAGTGTGATTTCGATATTAAAATAGTTATGGTAAGTGTCAATGAAGCAAGGGGATTTATTTTGGGTTTCCTAATTTTAACACTAATAAAACTAATGTGGGTTGTTATCACCGCGTTGCTTTGGTGGATTTCTCAAGAGAGTAATATGAAAGATGTATGAGCCAATGAGGGTCGCAATCACCTCTTCTCCACACATGCTTCTAGCAATTGCTAGAATGACACAATCTCAACAAGAACAAGAAAAACCGAAGCTCATTAACACAATCAAGAACTAAGATATAACAACACATAGACAGGCTGAAATACATAAGCTAAATAGTGTTCTTACACATCAATCCAACATTCAAATAAGCAGAAGAAAAATACTTTAAGTGAAGGGGAAGAGAAAGAACCAAACACACGAAGGCTTTCTGAGATTCGCGGTGGGAGTCAAGGGTTGTCGGGCCTTGTACGTGCTCGGTCTACGGATGATGTCTGGGGTCCAGAAGGGTTGTCAGCTCCTTCCAAGAACCAGTCTTCTTCGTGAATAATAGTTGGGCTAAATCTATCCTGAGAATTCTATGAATGTTGCACCTCAAGAGCTTGAAATGGAGCTTGAAGTTTGGAGAAGACAATGGTGGCTAGAGATGAAGCTATTGCAAGCTTTTGGAGGAAGAATGGTGGTCGGATCAACTCACCAAGGAGGAGAGAGAAAATTGTGGCTGGAGGGAAGTTTTCCCGCTCAGAGGAGCAGAAAAGGCGGGCTGGATCGGACTTATACTTTGGGACGATGAAATCTACATCTTAAATAGAAAAATCAGAAATAATGGTCACGCATGGTTTGGCGCACGACCGTGCGCAAACCGTGTGATATTAACATTCAGAATAAGCCCGCGGAAGGAGAAGCGTTAACCCGTGCGTTTAACTCGCGCACGGTCTTTTCTGCCCGTGCGTGAAGGAAATCGCACGGGTAATAACAGAAAGCTGGAATTTAAGGCAATCAGGTGGAACTGTGCGTTTTACTCGCGCACGAGCGCTTCTGCCCGTACGTGACAAAATCGCATGATTAACCACAGAATAGCACAACCAAGAAAGCTTCAGGAAAACCGTGTGTTTCCTTCGTTCACGGTTCAGAAGAAACTGTGCATTAACCATGCGTGAAGATCGTCGAGCTCCGCTTGACAATTTCTAGTACAACAAAACACACGATCAAGAAGAAACATGTGCTAAGAAAATGCACGACCGTGCGTTTTCCAGAAGCCTGAATGCCAGACTTGGGGGAAAACGCACCACCTGCACTCAAACAAATAAAACTAAAGGGAACCCTCCAGCATCACAGAAATGCAATGAAAATAGCAAGAAAGGGCCATGGGGAACACTATGTCCTTACCCTCGAAAATAGAAAGGCCAATTGCACACCCATTGGCCAGAATAGTGCACAAAGTGGTCAATGACCGGGCGATGCAAATATAACTGAATACAAGTTGAAAAGTCATGCACGAGTGAGAAAATATGCCTAGATGAGTCTGAAATACCCTATAAATATCAGACTTATCACACCACCAGACTTGAACATTTGCTCGTCCCGAGCAAATCATCTCTCCGTGCACTAGAAAACAGCTAGCTGGCTTAGAAATTTCTAAATTAAGTAAAGTGAGAAATCAAATACTTCATGGGTGTAGAAAATATAATAGATACAATTTTTATTTATACTACGAAGTTTATAAATTTCGACAGGAGAAAATAAGTATTGTAACTACTCAAAAATAGAATCCTGGAGAATCGTTCGGTCATGCGTAGGATGAAAGTAGGCAGGCCACTCAGTTGATGCCAAAGACTGGAGCTCGGAATCACCTCCAAAGAAATCCATCAATGTCGGGGACCATACGCTTTCACGTTCACACTCTCTCCACAGCGCTAGTTTGACTCAAGCGTGAATCCGTAGGACTTTAGGAAAATAATGTGTCTTGTGTAAATATGTAGGTAAGGACGCAACCGGATAAAAACGATGGCTACGCACAACCCAATTGAGCTCATACGAAAGAAATCCTCTCGGCAGCAAAATATGCAGGTGCACCACACCACCAGACTTGAAATTGACAACGCGGGTGTGTGCACCGCCTATCACCACCACAATAACACAAATAGACTCTTCGTTTTCACTTTCTTATTTTATATCAATAAGCACATATTTTTGTCTTTTCTTTTTCTAGTTTTTTATAATACACTTTCAGCCAAATTTTCAAGAAAACTTCATCGCACAACCACATAACAACACCACCGCAACAACACCAATTGAAGAATTATCATACTAATAAATCAATATTGGGGTGTGCAACTGGGAAAAGCTTTTAGGCTCTAGTGATCGCGAAGTGGCGCTCAATCAATAAGAGGGGTAGGCTCAAAATAGGCTAACAAGGATTATCGATAGGATGGGTACAAGGCTCAACCGGGCCAAAAAGGTGGCCTACATCACGCTCACTCTAGACTAACCATGCACCAATGCTTTGAGAGTAGCTTGGGGGCAAGTTCTTAGCCACCGAGAAAGAAGATCCTTCCTCCCGAATCGAGCAATACGAGGCTAGTGGCGGCTACACACATTCCTACACTACCATTCGATTACTCCAGATTCAACACTTTTGAGTAGCACAAATAATATTTACAAATGCAGAAAAGTATAAAACTACGAGCATGAAGAAAAATTAAATCTATATTATTTCTACACACCATGAGTACTCAATTAGGAGCACTGCACAAGTTTTCGAACTACTCTATCCTAAAATCCTAAGCCAACACCACTATTTAAAAGTTAACACAAAAGAAATAAATTTAACGTGAGCCGAGCGCGTGCTTAAGATCGCGCTCATGTGGGTGTAGGTGCACGATGCAGACATGATAATATAAAAACAAAAAATGAAAATTTACTTTTGGTATGAAAGTGCTAATAGTGCATGTGCATAGGTAACCTGCATAACTCTCCCCCACCAGACTTAAACTAAACAACCTATCCGAGATTTGCAATAAAAATAGAGAAATAAAAGTTGGTGGAGAGGTTACCCCATGCTCAGCAAATAAGAATACCATAAGATTGGCGTTAATTTCAACAGTAAGTCCACGGCCAAAATGAACTCCACCTGCACAAGAGAATATCTCCAACCACGCATACTAAAAACATATAATCACAGCAAGCTAATTTAACAAATTAAAAGCAGCAAAATTGGGTCGTCTCCCATAAGCCCTTTTCTTTACTGTCCTTAAGGTGGACCAAATACATGTATTAACGTTATATAAATATTGTTCAGAGCATAATTTCAAAATACAACGAAAAAGTCTAAAGTTACACACAGCATTAAGCAATAAATGAAACTAGAAAAAGTAGGAAAGGGGCCCAAGAGATCCTTCACTCCTCAGCTGATCACTGACTTGTGATAGATCCCCCAGTAATGCGAGATGAGGGACGAGAGAAATCTTTAGGGCCCAGGTAAGATGAATCTCCCCTATCCCTAACCTCTTCCTTCTCGCACCGACGGGCAAAATTATGCGCTTTGTGCATGAGCAGTTCTTTTCTGATCCACAGATTGGGATCGCCTGGGTGGTATAACAACACCAACCAATTCAGCAGCATGTCTATCTTTCTAATCTGGGGGAATCCTTTCCTCACCAGTGGCGGGTGAAAGATCAACTCAAGTCACTTGTTTAACATTCTGAAGACTTTTCTTCGGAATAATAGAAGTTTTTAATTCTATCTTCTGCACGCTCTCAATAGTCGTGCTCAGCTCACGTTCCTTACTATTCAAGTCTTGTTTCACTCCCAGCAACTCCATACTTGTTTCTAATTCAGCTAACATCAACATTTCTTCAACTTTCACAGCCTTATCTTGCCCATTCAGCATAACACCTGTCTCAGCAGCTGTAAATAAATCATTAGATAACAAAACATTCAATTTATGAAGTTCTCCACGTTCATTCTAAATTATAGGGGGAAGTGACGGTGGTAAAGGCAAACTGACCTTGGAAGCCAAGGTGACACCACTCGCATTAAATTGCACTTTAGCTTCACTAGCTTTTAGGAATGGGACTCCTATGATGGGTTTTGAAGTATTTCCCACGGGTCCTAACACCTAGAAGTCAGTGACTACAATAGCCCCATTCAGAATCACTTCCACCTTTTTAATCTCCCCATCGGTCTTTACCACAGTTTCATCAGCTAGCACTAGTGACTTCCAAACATTCGATTCGATATTTAAATTCAGTTTTTCAACATCTTGCAAAGAAAGAATGGTGCACGATGATCAGGAATCACATAAAGTTATCGTCTCTATCGCATTAATCTCACACTTAACAACAATTTCATTTTCATTGCACTCCTCTGCCTCCCATGCTCATGAGGATTTTTCTCCGTATCACATGGGAGGGTGCCGCGAGTACGCTCAGAGAACACATGGGCCAGTTTCCCCAGCCGTTTCTCCTAGTTCCTCATGAAAGCGGTTTGAGTGGCCATATTAGATTGGGCCATCTCAACAAAATTCTCCATCATTTTCTCCAACGCACTCTTACAAGTCCCTTGCACGTTCAAATTATAACCCGTATGCGGTGGTCGCGGATGGCTACTAGAGGCTTGAGCATCAAATTGATGCTAACCTCCTTGCCACCGTTGACCGAGGGCATTTTGATTCAATGAGAAATTAGGATGATTTCTCGCGTTGGGGTTATACACATTATTATTAGGAGAAGTGTGGTTTTGATTATTTATAAAATTTATGCTCTCGTCAGAGGTTATACCTGACGACTCAGCAAAGGTCTCTCTAGCAGTACACTCATAAGCATGATGGTCGGGGTTACCATAACCCATACACAAAATGTCCATAAAACGCGCTGGAGGAGGGGTTGATCTGGTCAGCATTATCCTTCCATCCATCGTAGGATGGCTCACCTTAGCTTGCTACACCACATTCACCTCAAACAGATTTTTCTCCCCCTTAGGTGCATTTCTTCCAGAGGTCCAGTATGTGCTATGGGAGGCAGTGTCGCAAAGTAGCCTCAATGCCTCGTCAGGAGATAGGTTCATTATTGTGCCTCCAGCTGCTGCGTCGATCATTGCCCTGAAATTAGGCTCAATAACAAAATAGAATATTTCAACTAAATTCCACAGCTCACAGCCATGCTGGGGGCATCGATGCTAATGGTCAGCGAATCTCTTCCATGGCTCAGACTACGTTTCTTGATCCAGCTTTCGAAAGGTTGCAATATCCCTACGGGCATTCACAATCTTATCCACAGAATGGAACTTTGTCATGAACTTAGAGGACAGGGCCTCCCATATAGTAGCGGTCCCTGGAACAGTAGTATGGAGACAGTTTTTAGCCTTGTCCCTAAGCGAAAATGGGAACAGCCTCAGTTTTTCTACGTTATCATAAATACTGGCATTTCGGAATGTTCCGTAAATTTCTTAGAACTCCGCCAGATGGAGCTGCGGATCCTCACTCGGCAAGCCCGAGAACTGATTATTATTCCGGATCATATTTAGGATGGTAGATTTAATCTCAAAGTGATTGTTTACAGTGGCAGGTCCGAATCCAGGGTAAACACTTCCGACAGTAGGGGTTGTGAAATCCCGCATTGTCCTATCGTGTTGTTGGACCACCTCTTGGCCCTCAACAAACCGTTCACCAAGGTCATTTCCTCCTTGGCCAAGATCCTCCATCCTCTCTTCAGCAGTAGTAGCACCCAGGCGAGCTCGCCTCGCTCATGTGGTCTCAAGATCAACTCTCTAATCTTCACCCATATAACCAGGTTTCAAATCTATCATACAACACACAAAAAAATGATCAAAATACTAAAAACCACTTGCAAAATTTTTGTAGTAGAAAACTACACACAACGGTTGCACTCCCTGACAACGGCGCCAAAAACTTGATGCAGTCACGACAAGTGTACTGATCGTTATCAAGTAATAAAGTCGAGGAGTTGAATCCCTGGATATTGATCTCTCGAGGAGTGTAAGTAAAGAGTTTGATTTCGCTATTGAAAGAGTTATCGATAATGTCAACGAGCAAGGGGGTTGATTTTGGGTTTCCTAATTTTAACACTAATAAAACTAATGCGGTTTACCGTCACCGCGTCGCTTTGGTGGATTACTCAAGAGAGTAATATGAAAGATGGATGAGCCAAAGAGTGTCGCAATCACCTCTTTGCCATGCACGCTTCTAGCAATCGCTAGAACGACACTATCTCAACAAGAATAAGAAAAACTGATGCTCATCAACACAATCAAGAACTAAGATATAACAACACATAGATATGCTGAAATACTTAAGCTAAACAGTGTTAATACACCTCAATCCAACATCCAAATAAGCAGAAGAAAAATACTACAAGTGAAGGGGAAGAGAAACAACCAAATGCACGAAGGATTTCCAAGATTCGTGGCCGTTGTCAAGGGTTGTTGGGCCTTGTCCGAGCTCAATCTACGGATGACGTCTGAGGTCAAGAAGGGTTGTCACCTCCTTCCAATAACCCGTCTTCTTCGTTAATAATCGATGGGCCAAATCTATCCTGAGAACTCTACTAATGCAGCACCTCGAGAGCTTGAAAAGTAGCTTGGAGTTTAGAAAAGACAATGGTTGTCGTAGATGAAGCTATTGCAAGCTTTTGGAGGTAGAATGGTGGCCGGATCAACTCTCCAAGGAGGAGAGAGAAATTGGCGGCTGGAGGGAAGTTTTGCCGCTCAAAGGAGCAGAAAATGTGGCCTGGATCAGACTCATTCTTCGGGATGATGAAATCTGCGTCTTAAATAGAAAAATCAGAAATAATGGTCACACAATTGCTAGAATGACACAATCTCAACAATAACAAGAAAAACTGAAGCTCATCAACACAATCAAGAACTAAGATATTACAACACATAGACAGGCTGAAATACTTAAGCTAAACAGAGTTCTTACACATCAATCCAACATCCAAATAGGAAGAAAAAAATACTACAAGTGAAGGGGAAGAGAAACAACCAAACGCATGCAGGCTTTCCGAGATTCGCGGCCGGAGTCAAGGGTTGTTGGGCCTTGTACGAGCTCGGTCTCCGGATGATGTTTGGGGTCCAGAAGGGCTGTCACCTCCTTCCAATAACATGTCTTCTTCATGAATAATCGCTAGGCTAAATCTATCTTGAGAACTCCATGAATGCAGCACCTCAAGAGTTTGAAATAGAGCACGAAGTTTGGAGAAGACAATGGTTGCCGGAGATGATGCTTTTGCAAGCTTTTGGAGGAAGAATGGTGGCCGGATCAACTCTCCAAGGAGGAGAGAGAAAATGGTGAATGGAGGGAAGTTTTCCCGCTCAGATGAGCAGAAAAGGAGGGCTTGATCGGACTCGTTCTTCGAGACAACAAAATCTGCGTCATAAATAAAAAAATCAGAAATAATGGTGACGCACGGTTTGGCGCATGACCGTGCGTTAACCATGCCATATTAACTTTTAGAATAAGCCTGCGGAAGTTGAAGCATTGACCCGTGCATTTTACTCGTGCATGGACGTTTCCACCCGTGGGTGAAGGAAATCGCACGGGTAAAAACAGAAAGATGGAATTCAAGGCAAGTAGGTGGAATAGTGCGTTTTACTCGCGCACGGGCGCTGCCTCCCGTGCGTGAACAAATCACACGATTAACCACAGAATGTCACTACCAAGAAAGCTACAGGAAAACTGTGCATTTCCTTCGCGCACGGTTCAGAAGAAACAGTGCGTTAATAGTTCTTGAAGATCGCCGATCTTCGCTCGACAATTTCTAGTACAACAAAACAGACGATCAAGAAGAAACGTGTTCTAAGAAAACGCACGATTGTGCGTTTTCCACAAGCCTGAATTCCAGACTTGGGTAAAATGCACCACCTGCTCTCAAACAAATAAAACCAAAGGGAACCCTCCAGCGTTACAGAAATGCAATGAAAATAGCCGAAAAGGGCCATGGGGAGCACTATGTGCTTCCCCCCGAAAATATAATGCGCAATTGCACACCCATGGGAAAAAACAGTGCACAAAGTGGTGAATGACCGGGCGTCGCAAATATAACTGAATACCGGTTGAAAAGCCGGGCACGAGGGATAAAATATGCCAAGATCAGTCCAAAAATCCCTATAAATATCGGACTCATCATCCACCGCGCTTATCCTCTTCTTGGGATGGGCCGGAGGAGGGGTGTTGGGTGATGTAGCGTTATATGCGTGACACAAATATTAGCGTAGTTAAGGTTCTCTCTCGACGTCCCAACTAATTTGCGACTCGCACAGAAAATTATTCTAGCCCACACATTTGCATTTTTTATCGTTCCGATGCTAACATACGAGTAGCCAATCCGTTCGAGACCGAACAACGGCTATAGGCCGAGATTCAATCAAGCTAAAAGGACGACTATTGCGTCCGAACGAGCGAAGTTGTACCAAAATAGATCTACCAAAAAAAATACGATTCTCAAGAAATGGTAGATCTCTCCCAACAAAAAGAAATGAGGCACGCTAAGCCTTCTTGAATTTAAACAAATCAAGATAGACGCAAAATTCGTTCAAGAAAACCACGATGATTCCAAAGCTATCAAGATTGCACGCCAACGTTTTCCACCACAGAAATTATCTAGAGGTAAAATAAATCTCAAGGTTTGTATAAATTTTGTTACACCGCTCGGAGTTTTATCTAGGAGTTTATCTATGATAAAAGTTGATCGCCCCGTAACGGTTCCGTCGGAGTCACGACTGATGGAGAGAAAACTCATCTCATTCCTTGCGTCATGCCGAAGCAACGTTCCTGAATTCCACGTCTTTTTAACACTTGGCCGGCCGGAGGAACGGGAGAGAGAAAAGGTGGCGAACCTTTGTCTCTATGGGGGGTCGCACCTAGGAGGAGCCGGCGGTGGGAGTGGGGGCCCGGTTTCACGGTGGATGTTGAGGGTGGCCGGCGGCCCTTTAGGGGGGAGATTAGAGGAGGAGGGTGGCGGTTTCAAGGAAGGCCGAACCCAATGGGGGAAGAAACCAAATTCGGCTAAGGGAAGGAAGGAAAGAGAGAGGGAGGAGGGGATTTCCAAATCAATAGGAAATTCAAATTTTAAAAGTTATCGTTCAAATCTTCAATAAATAATTCCAACAACATCATGCCTATTTATAGGCTTACAACATCCCAAGGCTATATGCAGCCCAAAAACATGAAAATAATAATAGAGTCCAAACAAAACAAAAATTAAATAAAAACAATAACAGAATATTTAATTAATACTTATAATAGAATAATTATATGTATTAACTAATTATTAAGATGCCGCGGGCGGAGATTGTAACGGCGATTGCGCTTATTAAGATATTTGTCATGGCGGCGCGCGTCTTTGATTGGAGGGGCATATTCATCCGTAAGCGTGCCGGTACCATCATCATGTTGAGGTCCCTCATCACCATCAATTCTCCCCTGCTCGAAAGTACTCATCTCCGATGAGTTGCCTTGAATGTACTATCGGAGATGATCCTCATCCAAAAGAGCCACCTCCGCTTCTGGGATCCATGAATCATCAGAAGCTGGACATTCACGCCAACGAATCAAGTAGCGGTGAATGTCACCACATGGCGAGGAGAGTACTTCATCTCGAATAATCCTGTCAGGCAAAAAGGTGGTCCCGGGGAACCTTGGAAAAGCGTTAATCAAAGAAGGAGAAAAATTTTCAGCATCAACATCCAACGTACCTCCAGTGGAGATCGGTGTAGAGAGCGATCCAGGAACAACCTCACCCCCAAATCCATTAGAAATTTCAGTGGACCCAAACAGACAGGCAGACAATTCAAGTGGTGGAGAAACATAAGTCGTTAAATCTGAAACATTGAAAATAGGGGAAATTCCCCAATCAGTCGGTAACTCTAATAAAAATGCATTTTCTCATAACTTCTTTAAGATTCGAAATGGACCGGCTCGCTGATTCGCTAACTTTTTTATGGTGCCCGAAGGCAACCGTTCATGGATAAGACACACCATAACTAAATAGCCAATTTTTAAAGGAGACACTCTCTTATGTACGTTAGCATTAGATTGATAAGTCGCATATTGTGTGGCTAGCGTGTCTTTAATGTGCTTATGCAATTAAACATGCGAAACAAACTCTTCTGAGAATTGACTTGAATCAACAGTAAAAAAATAACGGGGCTAAGTCAGGTGGCATGGGTGCTATAAATTCCATGGAGTCCAACGTTGTAGTTTTAAATTTTGATTTTAATTTGGGCTTAAAAATGTCATAAGGAAATGCCAGCGGGAAACACTCACCACCAACTATAGAGTTGGACTCTCCCGGATTCGAAAGGAAATGCGTGCAACACAACTCAACATACCCAACTACGTTCACTAACGTGTGCATGCATGGATCATCAAAAGTTGGAGGATAAAGGCGTGCGACAGGGTTTGGCAAATAATTGTGTCTAGGGGACACCTCATCAAAAATCGCCATAGCCAAGGAATCACTAACAGTCCAAAATGAAACCTTACCAAACGCCAATCGGTCAATTGAACGTTCCATCCTAGGAAAAGCATAGTCAGATCTACGAAATGGAATGGAAAGACCGAACGTAACAACTAACAACTCACCCACACACATCCGCCTATGAAAGCCTAACGAGGGAGCCAGGTACATACGCATCTCCAAATATCTCGAACAAGAAATGACGAGCTCGTCTCCTAACAAATCATCTAAACGAGTCAAGAGAACCGGAGGGAGAGTCGACATGGACGATTCCGGAGGAGGAGCTAAGTCATACTCACCGTCAAAACACGGATTTAATGTCCAGGAAAAATCCTCCGGTAAGCCATCAAAATCAGCGGGAAGATCAAACAGTGGATTCGTCCTCACAGAAAACTTAGTTGGATCGTCATCACCTAATTCACTCTCTGATAAACATTCATCACATGATGACTCTACAAACTCAGCCAAAATGTATTCCAACCCGCTAGATATTTCATCCAAATCAGGATCTGTAACGGTCTCAATAGTAGGAAAAATCAAACACGACAAAATTTGTAATTCACATTGCGCTACAAGCAAAGGAGATAACATCAAAGAACTATCTTTCGGGTCCCCAGCGCTCCCATCATCCAAAAGTTACTCTCTTACACAGGGAAAAGCTTCCAAAACAACACAACCTTCGCCAACCAAATCCTCCCATGAAGTAGGTACATCGTCTAAATCAGGATAGAGGATTGGGCAAATCGAATCCCTGGGAGAATCCAATCTAGCTTGAACCTAAATCAATGACGATAATATCAAAGAACTATCTCCCGGGTGTGCATCACTAAGATCATCCCATGGTGACTCTTCCAACACCGTTGAAACATCCCTTAAGTCTTGGTATCAATAATAATAGGGATACCAACACTCACAGGCTCCTCAAACAACTCAGATATATCCTCAGTAGCTGTAATCATAGGCTTTAACATGAAGGGGATCGTAGTTTGGAGAGGGCTCTCAATACTAGGGTGTTCAGTCACAACGCTAGTAGGGCTAATAATAGGCAATGTACTATTCTCACCGATCGAAATGTAATCATCCCATACAACGTCTTCTAAATCACTAGTGATTCCCTCACTTTCAGAATCATCAAAAGACTCAAAACTAAATCAGAATGTTCGGGAGGAGACTCTAAGGTTGTCGGCTGCGCATGGCACTCGATAGTATGGGGTTTAGACATTTCCCAAGCATCGTGTGTAAGTATCATGGGATGACTCTTACTGACCCGAATACTCTCACCCTGTTGGCTCATCGCATCCATAAGAGATGAAAATGTTTTCCCTAAATTGTTTATTTTCTCTTCGAGCCTGTCAAAAAAATCTTTCGAATCTAAAACATTGGGCCTAAACTATTTATTTTCCCTAAAGGTGGAGGTAGGCACCCCTTGGATAGTACAAGCTATGTGGGGAAAGGTTCTAGCCTGAGTTATATGGTCATTCCTATAAGCAGATGCGGGTCTATTGCCATAACTATACTCTCTCATGGTGGGGCCAAATTGGTTAGTGAGAATGCTACGCATGTGCGGCCAAGAATATTGATAGTCACCCACACGACGCTCTTTGTTTAGCCAAAACACATGGGCTTGACCTATTAACCTATCTCAGGCGACGAAAACCTTTTCATGGTCATCCAAATCGTGACAATCAAAATAAAATTCCATTTCCTTAAGCCTTTCCATAAAAATTTATGGATTCCCATAACCGTCATAAGTGGGAGGAAGAGTGTGGGGACGGTGGGTTTCCCTTGAGGTGTAATTATCCATAACTCAAGCATACAAATAGTCTAATCGGGAAGCATAAACTTCTTGGGCCATAATCGGAGTGAGGTGAGAAATTTTTTTTTAAGTTATAATAATTGGATTTTCGTGTGCACAAATCTAAAGCACGTATAGTGCTGGAAAGAATAATTTTAGGACCCAAAATTGTTCCAATTTGGAAAATATTATTAATATAATACTTGTAGAAAACTTTTATACGGATCCACAGGTTTTTAAATTTCTTAAATCGGACGTAGGAGGAGAAAGTTATGCAAAATTTAGTGGACACTAGAAATCTGTCCAGCACAGAAGAAAAATCCGTTAAGGTAACTTTTACGATTTTCTTTTGACCAACGAAATGAACCCAAAAAATTATGGAAATTTTTGTGTAACCTCCTAAATGGGTCCTAAATGTCGAGTAAAAATTTCAGCCCCAAAAGTTACGAATTAAAAATACTAAAAATATAATATCAAGGTGGTGCAAAATAGGAAATAAATAACTAGCCCTAATAATGATTTTAAATAAAGAAAGATTTTTACTACTTAATAACTCGGGTAAAATAGAGCTTTTTTTCTTGCTGGAAATAAATAAGAGAGCAGGAATTTTTTTTTTGAATTTTTTTGCTGAAAAAATAAGATTATTGGCCGCTATTGACAGACCACAATTTTTTTTTGTTTTATTTTCCTTGAAAACAATTTTGTGCAAGTACGTGTCGGTGTTCTAAGATTATTTAGGTTCGTGCCAATTAAGAAATCGACACAACCCCCATCTGATACCAAATTGATGTAGCGTTATACGTGCGACACGAATATTAGCACAGTTAAGGTTCTCTCTCGACGTCCCAACTAATTTGTGACTCGTACAGAAAATTATTCTATCCCACACGTTTGCAATTTTTATCATTCCGATGCTAACGTACGAGTAGCCAATCCGTTAAAGACCGAACAACGTCTATAGGATGAGATTCGATCAAGCTAAAAGGACAACTATTGCGTCCAAACGAGCGAAGTTGTACCGAAAGAGATCTACCAAAAAAAATACGATTCGAAAGAAATGGTAGATCTCCCCCAACAAAAAGAAACGAGGCACGCCAAGCCTTCTCGAATTAAAACAAATCAAGATAAACGCAAAATTTGTTCAAGAAAACCACGATGATTCCAAAGCTATCAAGATTGCACGCCAACGTTTTCCACCACAAAAATTATCTATAGGGAAAATAAATCTCAAGGTATGTAGAAATTTAGTTACCCTGCTCGGAGTTTGATGTAGGAGTTGATCTATGACAAAAGTTGATCGCCCCACAACGGTCCCGCCGGAGTCAGGATGGATGGATAGAAAACTCGTCGCCTTCCTTGCATCATGCCGAAGCAACATTCCCGAATTCTACGTCTTCTTTACACTTGGCCGGCCGGAGGAACAGGAGAGAGAAAAGGTGGTGAACATTTGTCTCTATGGGGGCCGCACCTAGGAGGAGTCGGCGGTGGGAGAGGGGCCTGGTTTTACGGTGGAGGTTGAGGGTGGCCGGCGGCCTTGAGGGGGGGGGGCAGATTAGAGGAGGAGGGCGGCGGTTCCAAGGAAGGCCGAACCTAATGGGGGAAGAAGCCAAATTCGGCTAAGGGAAGGAAGGAAAGAGAGAGGGAGGAGGGGATTTCCAAATCAATAGGAAATTCAAATTTTAAAAGTTCTCATTCAAATCTTCAATAAATAATTCAAACAACATCATGCCTATTTATAGGCTTACAACATCCCAAGGTTATATGCAGCCCAAAAACATGAAAATAATAATAGAGTCCAAACAAAGCAAAAATTAAATAAAAACAATAACAGAATATTTAATTAATACTTATAATAGAATAATTATATGTATTAATTAATTATGAAGATTCCGCGGACGGAGATTGTAACTGTGATGGCGCTTATCAAGATATTTGTCACGGCGACGCACGTCTTTGATTGGAGCGGCACATTCATCCGTAGGCGTGTCGGTACCATCATCATGTTGAGGGTCGTCGTCGCCATCATTGGTCTTCCGCTTTCGGCCACTTGGTACAGATGAGTAGTCGGGCTCCTTTCGGCAGGCCTGGGTGGCGGATTTGGTGAGATCCAGGGTGCTGAAGAAATCCATAGCCTCATTGAAAGGCTGGTAGAGGGGAATTTTCCATTCACCTGCAGAAGCTTTTGCGATTAAAACACTTGATCTATGACGAATGGTAACAAACAGGAGGCGAAATGGTAGCTTCGATGGGAGGGACTGGTAGGAGAGAGCTTAGGTCTCGCCGAAGAAACTGGACGTCGAATGCCTTCGACCCAAATAACTCGAGGAGGGTGCCCTCTCGCCCCCAAGGGCGAGTGGCTTGTAGGTCCCCTCATCATACTGAACGAGCACGAGGGGAATTTTGCCGAAAGGTTCAGAAACGAAGACAAATTTCTGGCCCCAATGGTGGTTTTTGTTGGCGAGACCGCCAGTCTTCACTAATTTCCCAGAGAAGAAAATCTCCCCACCTTTGGCCCAGGAGTTGAACAATTTTCGGAAGATGGACATGCTGAACTCGATCCTTTCCGCCCACATGAAGAAGCCAAAAGACACCAGGATGGCGACGGAGCTGGGTTGAGATGGGCTAGCACTACCCCATAGTACCAAAGGGCCTGGCGTACCTCCGACCACAGCGGTAGGCGGAATACCACCTCGAAATTCTCTAACGGGATGGAGAGCTCCCAATCCAGCACAAGGTTGACCCTGTCCTCATTCCTTGGGTTTCGCACAATGAACTCTAGCGGGATGAAGTTCTCGACTATCGAGAGGTATTCCGCCTGGGTCTGTCGCAGGGAAAAAAGCTATGGTCTAAGAAGGTTTGCGCACATTTAGAACGGTCTTCGGTCACGCCAAGCATCTTAAAGAAAGGGGCGGAAAGGGAGAGAAAGGACTATTAGGCGAGAGGCTCTGAGTAGCAGAGGGCGGCAAGAGAAAGGGTGGACGATGGTGGAGAGTCAGAAAGAAGTAAATGAGGTTGGTGGATATACCCATTTATAGAGAGAAAAGAAACCATTAGGAATTTCCTAGGCGGAGCGGTCAACAAATTTTGATATTTCGACTCTTCATTTCCCACTCAACACCTCTCGCACCGGCAAACGACGAAAGCTTCCGGGACGGACACCGGGTAAGGAAAAAGCAGTAAAAAATATGAAAAGCGAAAGGGGTCTGGGAGCCAGGCTCTCGGCAAGATAAACAAAGTAACGAAGTGCGAAAGAGAAGAAAGAAAAGGAAAAAAGCATATATATATATATATATATATATACCAAAGGCGTCTCGAACAGGCGAGAGCTTTAGAAATGATAATTATAATTAATATTTTGATAGTTGGAAGGGGTACCAGCGGAAGGGAAGGCTGATAGTTTGGGGTTGGAAGAGGCGAGATCCGGCGCAGTTTAGTACTGCTCCCAATGCCATCGACCCCGACCTCACCTTGTAGATCTCGGTGGCACCCGTTGGTTATGGTAAGCTGTCAGGGTGGTGAGCGCCTAGTTGGCCAAGCGGAGCTGATCCCGAACTCGCGCAATATGCCTTCCGGGGGATGTCTCCTCACTTTCATCCTAGCGCCCCTGTTGGCCAAGAAGGTGAGTGTGGTCTCTCTCGATCAGAGCCATCCACCACTCGACCGACTTTTCGAGTCTCGTCAACGCTAGTGAATCGTCTTGGCGCATCGCAATGAGCTTTGTGAGGACTTCAGTTATCCGCTTCTACCGAGTTCTACCTCTCCCGTCGGCATCTAGATATTTCTTTATATCACTGGGGGCAGAGAAGGGGAGAGACTGTCCCCTCTTCATCGTCGGCTTCCATTGCAGTCGGATCTAGCTGGAAAAGCCTAGTAAAATCAAGCGAGGGAGAAAAGTCTGGGCAAGGAGAGATTACTTATGCCAGGGGCAGGCTCCTGGCCGCAGATTGGCGAGATGGGTCGGGCTGCTCTTCCGTGCCTTTTCCAAAAAGAAGGTGGAGCGGCTTGCCTCATCCTGGGGGTACGCCATGCGCTCCACGATGATGGTTTCGGCCAGTTGGGGAGCGGCGACACAATATTCCGCTGGAGGCTGGGACCCTAATGCTGGTGCGGTTGATTCAATGATAACCCTTCCAGGCAAAAGGGGATTACCGGCTACTGTGCTATCATGATCGATTGGCGCGGGAGTTCATGGGCTCATGTGGGTGAACCTCGGATTGCCTCGAGCGAGAACTACGAGAAAATAAGTCAACGAGAGGAAACCAAGTCGTACAAGATAGATGACGAGAGAGGTTACCGGGATGAATCGCGTGCTGGGCTTGAGTAGTCAAGGGGATGGCCTCCGAGATCAGTTGTTGGTTCTCGCGCTGGTGATTAACTATCTCAGTATCTGCCGGAAGGTTGTTAGCGACAGTTTCTTGAGCCTATCAGTGAGCAAGGAAAGGTGTCAAACTAAGCAAGGTTGGTTCACGCAAAGACAAGATGAATGGAATACCTCCAGCAGGAAAGGATGGTTCTCAGAGCGGCTAGGGGTCGGAGTGGGAGAGGCAAGATCCTTCTTAAAGAGGTCTCACCTAACCGATTTAGCCTTCCTCTTCTTTTGCCGGGGAGGCGAGCTGGCCAGCCTCTCGCGCATGAGCTAGGGGACAACCCCGACGTAGTTGGCACGAGCTTTCTCCTGAGTCGTGGCGAGACGGTCCTCGATTTCCTTCGATAGTGGCTTCTCGCTACGTTTGGCATACATCTTGATAGCCTTGCGGAAACTAAAGAGGAAGGCGACGAAAATAACTGTTTCCAGAGAGCTGGCCCGATGGCATATATATACACAGGTGCAAGGTAGGGCCGACCCAAGATTCCCTTCCAGGTCGGCAAGTGCACGGCGAATATTTGGTGTTGGACGTCTATTTCCGAGTCCAAGGCTAGCTCGCAAAGAGCGGGGATTGTGTACAACCCCATATTCGCTGGGTGGGACCAAGATGTCCCAAGGAATCGGATTAAGCTATCCTTAGGCTAGCTTTGGGATGAAAACAGATCAAATAAGTAAGTGGGAGATAAGGTTCCCGCCTAGGGCAGGCGAAAGGGCTTGCACCTCGTGCCGGCGGGAGCCCTTAGGCTCTTGGCGATGAGTGACGCCTCCCTCTCCTCCCTCTAGGGTAGGCGGGAGGCTCCCACAAGGGGTAGGCGGGAAGGCTCTCGCTTGTGATAAACAGGAGGCTCGCAATGAGCAGTGGAAAGGTCTCCACCAGGTAGGGTCCAGCCAAGTAGGGTCCAGAGGTGAAATTACCTAGATGCCCCTAGGACTGCATTTAGCTCCTCAAAACATCAGAGTTTTGCTGTTGGTAGGCCAGCCCAATGTACTTTACTAATTTTTGAACAGCGGAGTAACGCTTTTGGCAGACCAGATATTGAAAATCTATAAATAGACCCACAGAGTACCACCGATGGCAGGTCTCAACAATTTCTAAAAATCTTCTAGTGCTTTCTGAGGTACTCCTAACCCATTAATTGGCTTAGGAGGGGAAGTGCTCAAGAGCACTTTCGGGTTATTGGAGGGACCTCCCAATTGAGGCTTAAGGTCAGTTCCTGATTCCTTATTACTAGTCAGGAATCTAGGTTTGGGAGAAGTAGGTGTCAGCTACACCCCAAAGGTCCGAACTCTCTTTGAGGCTGGTTTTTTTGGGTTCAACAAGTGCACCCCGAGCCCGAGTCAACTTTCCTGACTCAAAACACATGTGAGGGGTCTAACACGAATCAGGATGTTATAAATCCTATAAACAAAATAAAAGATTTCATCCCCAAAATCAGTCTAAGGCTATAGGGAAAGTCAAGTATGCAGAATACAAAGTATGCTTTTAAGTTTACCTTGGGGAAATAGCTCCGGGTAGTGCTTCTACATCAAGTCCACCGAATCCCAAGTATATTCCTCTTTCCCATGATTAGACAATAATACCTCCACCAAAGGAACACACTTTTGTCGCAAGTTCCATTTCTCGGTGGCCACTATCCAAACTGGCTCTAGTCGAACAGACTTATCGGTTACCACTGTTTTATTTGTGGTGGGATATGTTGATCGGGCCGTAGAAGTGCTTTCCAAAGCGATGACACATGTCAGACATTGTGCAAATTTTCTAGCTCTGGTGGTAGATCCAGCCGATAGGCCAAAGGGCCAATTCTTTCTAATATAACATAAGGCCCCACATATCTTGGGCTGAGCTTGTTTCTACCACACACTCGTGATACTCCATGCATCGACCTGATCTTTAAGAACACTTGTCACCCACTTGAAACTCCACCATCACGTGTTTCATATTATAGTACTTTGCTTGTCGACTCTGAGCCTCAAGCATGAGGTCCTGTATCAATCTAACGACAACATCGGTATTATCAATATACTCGATTTCCAAAACCTTCGGGTGCTCATCCTGCACCTTTGATAAAGGTGTTTTATACCTCCTTCCATAAAGCACTTCGTGAGGTGCCTTCTCGATGCTAGCTTGATGATTGTTGTTGTACGAAAATTCCACAAGCGACAAGAGCATTTCCCATGGCTCTCCTCTATCCAATACACACAATCTAACCAGATCCTCAATCGTTATGATGGTCCTCTCAGACTGACCGTCCGTCTGAGGATGAAAGGTCGTGCTAAAGGTAATGTGAGAACCTAAATACGCTTGAACTACCTTCTATTCCTTGTAGGTAAAGAGACCATCACAGTCGGAGACTATCGTCTTAGGCACTCCATGGTATCAGACAAACTGTTCAACAAAGAGATGAACCAATACATCCATATGTATCTCTTTCTTCATTGGGATAAAAATGGAGACTTTAGTCAAGCAATCATCAATCACCCAAATTGAGTCTTTCCCTGATCATGATTGGGGAAGGCTGTGAACAAAGTGCATGGAGATATCTTCAAACTTCCACTCTAAATGGGTATCGATTGTAACAATCCTCCAGGGATCTGGCACTCCACCTTCACCTTATGGCAAGCCTCACATCGTGTAACATAGTACTTAACAACACTCTCCATTCCGGGCCAGAACATGGTCTTTCGTAAGTCACAATGCATCTTGGAAATCCCGGAATTCACCGAGTACTTGGAACAATGTGCCTCTCTCAAGATGTCTTCTCGGATTTAACTGCCCTTGGGAATGTAGAGCCTACCATGGAAATGAACGAGGTTGTTCTTCAAAGAATACTCTTCAGTAGATCCATCATTAGTAGCTTTAATCACAAGGGCCAGAGCAGCATACTTCCCTTGCTCTGCCCGAATTCGATCTCGAATATTACAAATTATAATCATGGTAGATAGATATTAAAAATTTGTCTCGGAATAATCCTTACACACCAATGTGATCTCCATCTCCTCGAGCACTCGAGCCAATTTCATACTCATCATCCGAGACTCAAGGCTCGACTCTGGTAGTTTTCTGCTCAAAGCATCTGCTACGGAGTTTGCTTTCCCGGGGTGGTAGTTCAATGTAAACTCGAAATCACACAAAAAATTTTAACCACCGCCGCTGCCTCATATTCAACTCCTTTTGAGTATGAACATACTTCAAATTCTTATGATCAAAAAAGATCTCGCAGTGGATGCCATATAAATTATGCCTCCAATCCTTTAATGTGAACACCACTGCTCCCAACTCCAAATCATGCACGGGTAAATAACCTCATGCTTATTCAACTGGCTTGAAGCGTAAGCGATAATGTGTCCATGCTGCATCAATACCACTCCCATCACTTGATTGGATGCATCAGTGTAAACTTGAAATCCTTCATTCTCTGAAGGAAGAGCTAGGAAGGGTGTGGTGGTAAGTCGATCCTTCAGCTCTTGATATGCAGCTCCACAATGAGGTGTCCATTTATATGGCACACCATTCTTTATTAGGGCAGTGAGGGGAAGGGCTATCTTTGAAAATCCCTTCACGAACTTAAGATAGTATACAGCAAGTCCAAGGAAATTTTGTATCTCGGCCGCCAACTTCAAAGGCGACCGCTCCTTTATGGTACGCACCTTAGTCGGGTCTACTGCAAACCTAGCTCCACTAATCACATGACCCAAGAAGGCAACTTCTCGGGGCCAAAATTTGCATTTGCTGAACTAAGCAAACATGGCATGCTCTTTTAGCTTCTTCAAAACTAAGGCCAAGTGCTCAACGCACCTCTTCTGTCTGGGAATAAACCAAAATGTCATTGATGAAGATAATGACGAAGATGTCTAAATACGGCTCAAACACCTTGTTCTTCAAAATCATGAATGCATAAGGGGCATTTGAAAGTCTAAACATCATCATCGTGAACTCATACAAACCATATCTCGAGCTAATTGCTGTCATCGGGATATCTTCCTCTTATATTCTTAACTAGTAGTACCCAGAGCGTAGATCTAATTTGGAAAACCAATGCGCTCGCACTAACTGATCAAAAACTCGTTGAGCTGTTTTAGAGGATCGGTATTTCGCACTGTTAATCGATTGAGTTCCCGATAGTTTATGCACAATCGTAGTGACCCATCCTTTTTCTAAGGGGCTCCCCAAGGTGATGAACTGAGGCGAACAAACCCTAATTGTAGCAAATCCTTCAACTGAACTCTAAACTCGGAGAGTTCCTTTGGAGCAATTAAGTAAGGTGTCTTAGAGACGGGTTTGGCACTCGATACTAATTTAATTTGAAAGTCCACCTCTCTATGTGGGGGTAATCCCGACAACTTCTCAGGAAATACCTCAGGGAAGTCCCGCACTACCCGGACGTCTTTCACGCTTGTATCCATCTCTTTTAGTTCAAAACATAACATATATACTTCATCCCCTTTCATAGGGGAGTTAAGGGCCTTAATCAAAGATAACAAAAATTGTGGTATGAACTTAATACCTTGGAAAACGACCTCAGAGTCTCCATGCCTCAAGATAATTTTCTTTGTCACACAATAAATCCTGGCGTGATTCCAATCCAACCTCGTCATTCCGAATATGAGGTCAAATTCTAGGATTCCCAACACCATTTCAGGGGTTTCACAAATCTTTCCCCCGAAATGTATTTCCAGGACACAATTGGCGGCTGACGTCATCTAGGAGTCGTCTGGAAGGCATACTCTCTGTGTGGTACCAGTGAAGTATTACACTCCTTCTAGGTTTTTAACAAAGTCATCCAAAACAAATGAGTGAGTGGCACTAGTATCAAATAAAGTATAAGTTTATTCCACTCTAACCATCACGATGCCTATATATCAATTATAAAGACTCAAAGCTAGACTCCTAGCACGACTTAGGCAATTGAATAGAAATGCTTAGAACGTATTAACAAAATAACGACATACCTGCAATTACATCCTGAGGATTTCGCTCATGGGCCATATCTAGGGCAAACATCTGGTCTCGAGTAGGTCCAGGATTCGTTCCCCTTTGTCCTCGTCCTTGACCACCTACATGTCCCCGACCTCATGGAGCTGCCGGAGGAAGAGCAGGGGGAGAATTTCCACCTAGTTGTGGCAAATAATGTCGGATGTAGCCCAGCTAATTGCACTGGAAGCAAACTCGCTCGTACTACTCCCTAGGTTGTAGGTATAATTGTTGTGGTGGAGGTAGTCCTGGCTGCGGGAACGGACGCTCCAGGCGTGAAAGTGTCACCGCAGAGCGGCGGTTTGGGACCTAAGACCTCATGGTTCAGAAAAGAAAAAATAGGGGTCTAACAAAGGTAGTGCTAGCTGCGGGGCCGGACGCTCCATTCCCAAATTTTTACAGAAGCGACCTCTGCATCTATTGTTTCCTCTTCCTCCGTTGTCCTTCCTCCTTCTATAACTAGGGCCTACTTCCATTACACCCTTAGCGGGTCTCTTACCAGTAGCTTGGACTCCCAAATGATCTGCTTTTAGCCTTTTCGCCATATCTATTATCTCTGCCAAGTTAGAGTCAGCTAAAATCAAAAGGGCTTGCCTTAGGGGATCTCGCAAGCCTTTTCAAAACAACTTTGCATAACCACGGTCATCTAACTCGTAGGCGTTATCAAACCTAGCAAGATGCTGAAACTCCCTATGATATTCCGTCACAGACTTAGATGCGTGCTTCAACTGTAGGAATCTTTCTTCAAGCTCGTCTCGAGCGGTCGAGGGAATGAAATGCTCCAAGAAAGCTCTATAAAACTCATTCCAACTGATCTCCATGTACACTCGGCCTTATAAAGTAGAACCCATGAGAGTCTTTCACCACCTCTTCGCATGCATTTCCAAGACTGATACCGCTAAGGTCACAACCATATTGGCTAGACATCTGATTCCAATCATCAACTCTTCCACAGTGTCGAGCCATTCTTCAGTACGAACAGCCGATTCAATCCCAAGATAAGAAGGCAGGGAGAGAGCTCGAAAGGTGCTTAACCAGGTGGAGCAAGGGACTTGTTGCTGCATCATGGCATATTGAGACCTGAAAGCGTCCAGAATTGCCATAAGAGTCTGTCCCAACTCTGGCTGCTGGAACTGGGTAGGGACAGAAGGGGTGGGAGTGCCCACTACTGGCTCTACACATTCTTGGATAAACACGTACACTTATAAACCTAAAGTATGGTTGACTAATCGCAGGTTACAACTGGGCAGACTTAGTGTGAATTACACATGGGCACACCACTGCTTCTGCTATATAAATTTGACCCCAAACTGACCAATCAAGCGGGGGTGACACAATTGTTCGATGACTTCTTTAGTTGAGGATCGTATCAAGATGATACCATTTGTAAGACCCCCCTCCCGAAACACAAAATATGGCTGAGGGGAGTCTTATGCCAAGAACAGCCGCCTTGCGGTAGCACCAACATACGGGTTGACCTATACCACAAGACACCTATCCTGCAAGCTAAAACCAATATCATCAATCCCAACCCAACATAACGAATATCAACAGAAGTCAAAATCCACACAAGTATAAAAGTTCAACTAGTACATCAATAATAAGCAACATCAGCTTCTATAATATAAGACTATATAAAAATCTGCCCCAAGGGCTACAATATGAGTCACTCAAAACTCACATTTATAACTGACGGCAACGATGGTAATGTCGTATTAGGCCATGTCACCCAGTCTTGGCTACCCTCCTACACAACTTACTGCTGCTCTATTTGTGGGGTTTCCTCCAAAAAAGGAAGACGTAGCAACCGTTAGTCATAAAGACTAAGTGGCTATCACATCCACTCACCGTAGAGGCCCCTAGGCACCGAGCGAGAGAAAGAGAAGGTACAATATATATATATATATATATATATATATATATATATATATATATATATATATATATATAAGAAGTAGTACAATCAGGTGGTTTAAGACTAATCAATATCAGAGTATCCAACAATGTACAACAAGTACTATATTAAACTATGCTAGCATTTCTGCTATCAATAGCAGGGTATATATATTTTACAATAGGAAAGTTACTCAACTTATAAGAATGCTAATACAGACTTTTAAGTTAATGATCGGCTCAACAGGAAAGTAACTCATCATATAAGAGTGCACAAACAAACTACTATGGTAAGGATCTATGCGGTGCAAGACAAAGATATGAATGCAATATGATGACTCACCCATGCTCATACACACGCACACAGTTATGTCGAAACAGACTAGTGGTTCCCACTTTTCGAGAAGGTAGCTAACCTCTAAGGCATCATCCGTCGGGCCAAAACGGAGATAGTGAAACATGCTTTCCACTACTAGGCGGATATTCACACTACCATGCCTAGACTTCCATACACCTCAATGCTAAGAACCCAGTAGCATAGGTCCCTGCGTACTACGGCTCAAAAGTAGCCTCAGGTTGATGTGCACCCAGGACCAAGCCCAACTGGCCTATGTGGTGGCATAGAAGGAGCCTATGGGAGCGTGTCACCACACGACCAAGCCCAACCATCCAAAGGTTATCTTTCAACTCCCATCGGTGTGACGACTAGTGAGCCCGAAGACCTGCCACACTATCCTTACCCGAGATTATTATACAGTGTGTCAACTCACACCACATGTAATTTCACATGGCCTTGCCATCAACCATCTCGTGCTCAACAACACTCAAGGGCTCCACTCCGAGTCCCTTATAATCACATCAATCTAGTGCGGTCAAATACCCACGCACCTATACCCTTTTCACATTTTTTTGCTCCAAAGCATTTAAGGGTTCAACAAGAACACAGGTGGAAAGCCACCTCATAAAACGTACCAATCCCACACTGTTACCCATGGGGAGACAACTCTAAGCAGTGGACTATACTAACTATACCATCAAACACTTGAGACTACAATTCAACATATTCCATGGCCTTGACGTTAACCTCATTCGATTCCTTCCTTATAATCAAGCTTTCACAAACAAATATGCTTCCATATGATAATCACAACAATATAATGGTATTTCACATAATCATTAAGCATGATTACATAGCTATAAGTTACACATTCAATTATCGGGCATCACACCCTCTTTCAAAACCCGTTCCATTCTCCGGATTATAGTCATGCACATCCTTTTAGAATTTCATAAGTGCGTCATTTCTACAACCAAATCTTATCAAATCGTTCATTCACTAAGACTCCTAACCATTTGTTTATTAAACTCTTCCAAACCATTTGTTTATCACGGCTATAAATAACTAGGCTTCTCTAAATCTCAACATCATCTTACTACGTTTCTTCCACTTAGTCCAATCCAGTTATACAATAACCCGATACAACATGCACCTAAGATGTTACTGTGCAACAACTTCGACTAGATACTCCTGAGGCTACAAGACTCATATGAAAACGTGCTACTATTTTTTGGAAACTTCTTTCCAAGGACTACAACTTTCCTCTTCAGCCCAAGACTTAGATCCGGTCGTATTACCCTCAAAAATGGCCTTGAAGTTTGTTGTGCACAGATATTAGATTTATGTACGTATCTTAAAGCAAGATGAACGACATCGGTTCATATTCTTCCTCTAACTATTTGTTCAAAACCATATACAACACTTCCTCCACCCTTATTCACCCTCAATAGACCATTTCCCTTCACGAAAAAAAGTCCATCAACTTCACATAAAGAGAGGAGAGGTTGAAGACATCAAATCTCTAAGACAAGATCCTACCATGGTCTCTTCCTAGGAGATCTTCATCTCGCACAGTCCAACTCTTTTGAGTCAACATCTATCTTATGTCATAACTATAGATCTAGCACCAAGGGAGAGGGTAGGATGCTCACCTCATTTTCGGCCATGGATCTTGTTATCCTTCTCGGCGACATATTCTATCTCGTTGGGATTGTTCTTCATGGAAAAGAAATGTTCCTCCTTTAGAAAATCCGACTCTGGCAACATTCTCTCTTCCGACGGTTTTAGCACAGGAAACAGCTTGGCAAGAAAATTGAAGTGATAGCTAGGGTTTCCCGTAAGTCTCCTTTTATAAGAAGAGTTAAGGTTAGATTTTTTTGTCACGTGTCACCCTAACATTTGGCCGCCCATTATTACTTAAAACAAATTTTGTCGAAGGGGCCGACCCTTAGGAGTTATTTGGCGCATTTCCTGAAAACCTGGTTCAGCCCGTAAACATGAATTAGGAAAATGCTCTAAGTCAACATCATCATGTATAATATACCCACTCAACGAATCGTTGAATGGCATTGAGTTTTCTCAATGAACTCGACGCTTTGTCGAATGGCATAGAATTAGCTCAATGCACTCGATGATTTGTCGAATGACGTCGAGACCACTCAATGCCTATAGAATCAAGAATCATTCTAAGTTAAACTTACATTCATCGTGTATTACTCGATGATTCATCGAATGGCATTGAGACCACTCAATGCACTCGATGCTTCCATAATCCAGAATAATTCTAAGTCCATTTTCTCCTTGTGTGTTGAGTATCACTCAATGCTTCGTCGAATGGCGTTGAGAACACTGAACGTACACGACGCATCCCAAGTCTAGAATTATTCTAAGTTCATTTTCTCCTAGTGCATTGGGTATCACTCAACGCCTCGTTGAATGGTGTTGAGACAACTGAACGCACTCGACGCTTCCCGAGTCCAGAATTATTCTTTCTTAAAATTCATCTTCTACGTTGAGTACCACTCAACGCTTCGTCGAATGGCGTTGAGACCACTCAACGCACTCGAAGCTTCCAAAATGCAGAAATATTCCAAGCCCATTTCTTTTGCATCGTTGAGTATCACTCAACCCCTTATCTTGTGGCGTCGAGACAACTCAACGCATTTGACACCTACTACAATGAAGATAATTCGAAGTCCATTTCTTCTTGTGCGTTGAGTATTACTCAATGCCTCGTTGAGTGGCATTAAGACCTCTCAACACAATCGATGCATCCAGAATGCAGAAATATTCTATGTAAAATTTTCCCTATTAGTCAAGTATCACTCAACACCTGTTACCAGTGCACCCCATGCCTGAGATAACTTTTCTGACTCAAAACACGTGTGAGGGGTCTAGCACGAATCAGTATGTTACACGTGCTAGAAAAGAAGAGAGATGATGATTACCAAGATGACATCTTTCACAATTCAATGGGGAATCCTCTTGAGGAAGATCTCGATGAAGTTGGCTGATGAGGCGAGAAGGAGGGTGGCCAAGACGATGATGCCATTGCTGAAGGGAAGAAGAAGCCGAAAGAGCAATAATATTGTCAAGAAAGAAGTGGCCACCACTCGCATTCCCAGTAGCAATCGAAGCCTTAGAGGATGAATCCCAGAAAGAACAAGTAGTGGCAGTAAAAGTAACTATGCAGTGAAATTATGTGTAGAGAGCATGAACAGATAGCAAATTGCATAGAAAAGAGGGAACATAGTGTGTGTACTCAAGCAGCAAAGATGGAGTGATGTGCACAGTACCAACACCATGCATTGGAGCAGATGTCCCAATTGTAATAATGATAGGAGACACCCTATTCTGGTTGTTTAAGTAGGAGAACAAACGATAGTTGTCGGTCATGTGATAAGTGGCACCAGAGTCAATAAGCCACTTATCGGAGGAGGCCATAAGAGCACGAGCTGTAGAGCAGACAAGAGAAACCGTCCTAATGGATATAGAAACCTGAAAGAGGAAAGACTAACCGCACGGTTAGAAACAAGCATGCAAAAGAGGCAAAGAGAGTGTGCGAACAAATAAACCCCGCGACCAAGAAGGACACAAACCAAAAAGGAACAAGCGGGAAAACAAGTCGTAGAAAGACCGCGACTAAGAAAACTAGACCGACAGAGACTCAAACTGCACGGTTTGAGTGAGAATCCGGAAGGACAGGTCGCAAAAAGATGGGAGACCGTGGGAGTAGAGAAAACAACCCGTGCGAGAAGAAACAAGCCGCAGGAAGAAATAACCTGCGCAAACACAACAAGTTGCAATGAATAGAGATTATCTAAGAAGGGCATTGTTGGAGTTGCCATGGTGATCTAGAAGTGGTCAAACATGTAATCTCACTGCCAACGCGATATGATCCTGCAGGGTCGCACATAAGAGCATGTGGAGAAGTTGGAAGATTGACTGTGTGGGTAAAGGTTACCAATCACCATAGAGAATGGGGTCCGGCAAATGTTGTCAAGGTGATCGTCGAGAATCGATGAGTATCGATCGTCGAGAATCATCGAGTATCGATCGTCGAGAATCGTCGAGTATCGATCGTCGAGAATTGTCGAGTATCAATCATCGAGAATCGTCGAGTATCGATCGTCGAAAATCGTCAGCTGTGGTTTGTCGAGAGGCGTCGACTATGGTTCGTCGAGAATCGTCGAGAGTCGTCGAGAATCGAACTGTTCGATTCTCGACGAATGCTGATTCCCGATGAATTATTTCCAGAAACCCTAATTTTCTGTGGTCCCCAGATAGCGATTTTTCCAAGATCTGTTTATGCTTTGGGTATAAATAGGAACTTAGGTTTGAGGGTCAAGAGATCCACTCACGGCCCGATGGAAGTGTTCCGTCGTTCCGCCGACGGAAGGGTTCCGCCGACGGAAGTGTTCCGCCGACAGAAGTGTTTCGCTTCCGCCGATTCGCTCGCTCCTCCGGCCTCCTCTCCTACGATACTCGCTGGTGCTTGTCTTCTTGGAGCGGACCTAGCAGTCCGTGGAAGTGCAAGGTGCAGTCAATCTCCCTTCCCATTTTTTGTGCGACGAAGATCGGTGTTCTTCCGCTCGTGTGGATTTCTGCAGAGACGTAGACGCTATTCTACGCGGAACTCGCCGCCGATAAGAACTCATACATTGGAGCATCTTCGTTGTGTTGTGACTCAACTCCGCCAAGGAAATTTTACCTAGTTATTTCTTAACTTCTTGATTCAACATTCATGGCCCGATCCCAAATCTCTTTTGGGTTGTTCTTGATTTTACTATTTCTACTGCATGCACAACTGTTGTTCCACCTCATAGAGAAACCCAATAGGTACGTTGCATGAAACCCGCAAAGGATGCACGAACAAGAAGTCACAAGCTTGAAAGAGCAAGACAGTGCGACTAGCAAGAAACGACCATGCAAACAAAAAGTTTCACAAAGAATCAAGTCGCAGAAACAACAACAAGATGGGTGTGCAGGGCGGGAAGAAGCAGATCAAAAGTAGGCCGAAAGAATCTAACTGGAAGTGGTTAGACAAACAAACTGCTTTCTCTTTGGAGCAAAGAATCGGTTCGCACTAATACCATGTGAAAAAGAGCTAAATAAAGGTAAATTTTATTTCTCAAAAAAGATAATTATTACATATGTATGCCCCCTTATTTATAGAAAACGAGGGAGATGAGAGAATATAACAAACAATGTAGGACTAGATACAATTCGCATGGCCTATGTGGTTTGACAACGATAAATCACACACTATACAAATAACAACTGATAACCCAATGACAATAGAGGAAAGTTGCCAGACCTCAGTGGAAGACCACCGGTCCAGGCCATTAGACCGAAACTGCGGGTTGCCACCACACCGCAGTTGCGGCTAACCATCAGACCACTATTACAAATAATTGTAAGACCACTACTGCGGCTAACACCTAGGTCGCTGCTATGACTATCCCTCAGATAGCCACTACTGCTATCTCCTGACCGCTAGCTGGGGTTCACCACCAGACCACTGAGCAAAACCGCTAGACTGATGAGTGTAGCAGACCGATGTGGCTAGATATAAAAGCAACCGGTCTCGTCAAGCTTCAACATAACACTACTACGGCTAACTATCAGACCATAGTTGCGGGTAGCTCTCAGAATGCATCTACTAAGATAAGCTACCAGACAACTAGACCTCCTAGAAAAACTGTCATACCGCTCGAACAGCTAGCCGCCCGACTAGAGACTACAAAATTGCCAAACTCTAACAGGTGCTCTATGTCCTTCGGTCCATGAAT
This sequence comes from Platanthera zijinensis, assembly GCA_039513925.1. NCBI lineage: Eukaryota > Viridiplantae > Streptophyta > Magnoliopsida > Asparagales > Orchidaceae > Platanthera > Platanthera zijinensis. Next base: position 88,995,131 of record CM077083.1, read on the forward strand.
GAATAGACCATAATGCTTTAAAGCGATCTCTTCATTAGCTTCCTTTAGAGAACTCGTTCTGAAATTTCTGGGATGTTCCATCCTTTGTAATTTTTATTAGAGACAACCTGCTTTGGTCTAACCAAAAGATCATAGGATGTTTCAAAGTCATACTAATTTGTAGGAAGGATTATCTTCTTGAATACAGATTTACTTTGAGGATTCCTTCTTCTATTTCTAGGAGCCTTATATCCAATACCACTTGTGTTAGAGCTTGAAAATCCATCAATGAGAGGAAGAACAGTCTTTAGTTTCGAGAAGCTTTCAAAAAGCTTCCTTTTAATCAATAACTTTTCTTCTAGTTCATCTATAAACTTCACCTTCATACTTACTAAATCAATCGAGCACTCTAGTTCCTCTTTCAAGAATTGGATTTCATATTTGAGGGGAGTCAATCTCTCAATTTCATCTCCCAGTTAATATTCCAATACCTTGAGAGTACAATCTCTTTGTCCTGAGTTTTGACTAACTTGTGGCATTTGTCAAATCCCTTCAATAGTGCTCGATGCTACATCATTAAGTTTCACTCATCCTAAAGAGGTGATCTTCATGAATGTCAGAGTTTGCATTGGAATTAGATAGGGGAGTGTGATAATTTACCTTCACATTATTTTGGGATTCGCTGTTATTCTCGTCTTTAAATTCTTTGCAATGAAGGTTTTTTCTTCTTTCTTCTTTCCTTTGAAGGATCTATTTTTTTCTTTCTTTGATCCTTCCTTCTTCTTGTGAGGATAGTCGGTGATAATGTGTCCTGGCTTATTGTAACAATAACAAAGAATGTCAGAAGAAACACATTTGTTTTGTTAAGACATATACCTGTCATTGATAGTGAAGCTTCTCTTGTGAAGTCAACATCACAATGTGATATTCTATAATCAGATGAGGAGGGCTTATTCTTTATTTGTCTCCTCTTCCTGAGCAACCTCTTAAATTGTCTAGAGAGTAAGGAGAACTCTCCATCTGACATTTAAAAACTAGAGGATCTTGGCTCATAAATCTTCTAATTTAATTGAGGCGCGTGTCTTGCATGTGATACAACTCTCCCTTTTCTTGACCCTTCTGCCTTTAGGGCTACATATTTCTCTCTCCAAAGTCTTGCATCCCTCATCTTTTGCATTTCTGATATTGAGTTGCAGCTCATGGGATATAATCTTCCCAAATAAGATCCGTGGTTTCATTATAGCCATTTACGAAATTCCCTGATAACAACTACCTTGGTATCCCATTATTTCATTAGAGATAACAAGAATTTGTCATTAAGCTCACCATTGGAAAATTATCCCCTATAATTTCTTAGGAAAGTAACGATCTTGAAGAAGTTTTAATAGCAGTCAGCAATAGTATCCCTCGCATCTTGCATGAAGGCTTTATATTCCTGATTTAGCAAAGATTTTTTATCATCCCTTACTTCTTATGTTCCTTCCATAAGAATAATCAGTGATTGCCACATCTCATTTGTAGAGTTACAGTGGATTAAGTTTTGCAACATAGAATCGTCCACCGCACTAGCATTGATGTTCTTTGCCTTCTTGTCCAGAGAAACAAGATCAATCTCATCTTTGTTCAAAACCATTATCCTTTTAGGAACCATCATATTTGGATCACTGGTTGATGGAGTCAAGGGAATATCCGAGCCTTCTTAAATAATGATGAAGATTCTGGGGTCAGAAGCTTCAATGAATAATTTTACCCTTTCCTTCAACATAGGGAAATTCTCCTTGGTGCACACTGGCTACTTCATCGAGGACAAATCCTTGCTCCTATCTATTTCTCTTTTGACAACCAGATCAAGATCTATCCAAGGTGTTAACCTTTTAACGAACAAACTCCCTCTTATAGCAAATAAAAGTATTTAGTTGGCAACAAAAATCACCTAGAGGGGGTGAATAGGTGAATACTGCGGCTTATAGCGGAATAAAAATCAAGTAAAAATAAAGTGCACGGGACAAGAGAATAAACACAATACAGACACAAGGATTTATAGTGGTTCCCCAAATTGGGTACGTCCACTATCTCTCCTCGCCTATCTAGCACTTTGGGCTAGACTCGGCTACTTCACAAATACTTAAATTAATAATAGACTTACAACTCAGAGTCTTTCACTCCTACAAACTCCGAGAACAACTTCCCCTACACTCGACCCATCAACAAGGATCTATAAAATCTCGGAAGAACAAACTTCCTACAAAGCATTAAGAAAAATATTGTTCTAAAGAAAACTCTTTTTCTCAGATCTGAAAATATATTCCTTTATTGCTAAAAGCTTTAATTGAATTCTTAAAGAAGAAGAGGATGAATCTGAATTTACTGCACAGATCAGATCTAAGAAACGACTGATTTCTAAACGAATGTAAATTTAGAATCTTGAGATTGAGCGAGTCTTTTCTTTCCAAGAGGAATCGCGGATCGGAAGAGTTGTTGGCGACAAAGTTCTTTGTGAAATTGATTTGAATTCCTGATTATTTTTGGCAAAATGAAATTAGGACACGATTCGATTTGAAATTAGGGTTCTCTAAAATAATTCGAGAATATTTATAGTTGATTCCTCCCTAATGGCTCGATTTTGAACTTAGGTCTACCATCCACGTGTACTGTATATGGCGGAAGACCTAATTTGGAAAGCCGTGAAATTGAGAACGACACTGAATAAAAATTCATTTATGTCCAATTCGATGATATCACGTGTACTCTCTAGACTACTTGATGAACGAGTCGAAATGACTTAGGAGAGACCTTTTGTGAGATGTTTAGACTACATAAGACCTTTCTACGAATTAGTTGAAATCTCCCGAGAGTACTCGACAAATTTACTTGACATCTCAACGAATTTACTTGTCATCTCGATGAATTTAACTTAGAACCGACTAACCCCAACTATCTATGGTGTGCAAGAGAGAACACTTGACTTCTCGAGAGGACTCCAAAAATTTCACGAGTAATCATGTAATTACTCGATGAATTCACTTGAGTACTCGACGAATTTTTATTTGCCATTCCATTCAGTAGTTCTCAGTGATCTCTCAAGTACTAATGAGATCACTCAATAAATTCCACGAGTGCTTACATGAGTACTCGATGATTTTAACGAGACCTCAAGTGATCACTCGACGAATTTGCCTCAGCCCAAATCTGCAACTTCTAAACAACAACATCCTTTGCGATGCTAGTTGAAATACACCCCATTAGAGAGATTACAAATGGGTTAACACGAGGTTCTATATAATGAAGGATTACATTGCACAGAACTGTGTTTGAAGACCCATTGTAACATGACAATGGTTTGTACTTGGCAATAAAATCCTGCACCACACACAAGTGAAACTAACATCAAATACACCCTCAATTCAACTTAGTTCAAGAGACACTAATTTAAATCAGGGCTAGTGTGAATACAATACAGAGTAGTGAAAGTGCGGCTTTAGAAACTGTTATCTTTGCGGCACAGAAACTTCGGCCTAGGAAGATTCTAGGACATCTCCAGCCGGCTTCGTCACAGTTTCAGTAGTTCCGGAAGTCGCCGGAAAAACCTATTTATTTGGATTCACTGAGGTTTGGCGGATATGTGTTACAGTATTTTAGCTCATCTTCTTCTTAGACCATGCGACATCGTTCTCCACACAGTCTGGAATTGAACACATTACATCATCCATCCTATATAATAAAGTGGTGTCTTGAAAAATGTTAACCGCTAATGTTGAATAATGACCCGTAGCTGAAGAGAAATTCTAAATAATGAAAAGGTTTTCAAAGCTTATTATAGGCCTCAGGGCATTAAAAGTAGTAAAGATATTTTGCTAAAACTAACATTTCTTAAATTTCTTTGAAATTTGAAAATATGCGGGGATTAGATTTACCCAAGAGCCCGTGACTAGTTCGATGATCTTTTCAAGTCGGGTGGCCAATTGCTTCTAGCCGCTTTTAATAGTAAGTCGGACAGGTATTTAGCCTCGGTGCATAAGCTGCACAACCCGTATGGAGGCATCAAGGCAAACCAAGTTTCCTTCATTCATTATGCCGCCATCAGAGGTAGACCAAATTGGTACAAGTCCAGAGATCAAACAGCTCAGTTCTCGGGAGGCAAACCGCCAGGACGTGCGACTTCCTTTATTTTCTCTCTTTATTTTATTCCCATAACATCTACCCGACCAATTATTTTAACCTTGCAAGCTAGGGCAGGGTCCCCGATCCAATAAATATGGGGGCGACACACTCAAGGAACACTGACTCAAATCTAGGAACTCGCATGTTAAGAGATGCAGTCTTATGTTTAATACCTTGCGGCTTGCTACCCGTGTTTATTATCCTTTCATTCTCATGTAATCCACTGTAACCAATTCTTTTAGAATCAAGGGAAAGCCCGTCACAGGAGAGACATTCGCCGCGACAGACGAAGTCTGGAGTTGGCCGCTACTAGCAGTGTATGCGGTTTACTCTTTTCTTACCGACAGTAACCGATAACTCGTAAAATATTTCCCCATCCCTTAGTGTTTGATTGTGGAGGTGCACTTTTGGCACCAACAGCAAGGGTTTAGGAGAATCGGGCAGTGGTGGTAAGATACGGGGGGAGCGAACAAAAGAAAAGTCCATTAAACTACGTGGACCGGCGGTTAGACTGGATCTTGATGGCTTCTACCAGGGGACATGGAAGCTTCAAAGAGTGAGGTGGCTAGGCAACTAAACCATTGTTAACCACCCAAACTTGGAAAAATCCAGGACCTGTTTTTAATGGTAAACATGATCCCCGCACATTTTAAAATTTTCTGGGAATTTTGGAAGTGTAAACTTTAATTGCCAGAACGCGACTACTTTAAATGTTTGATCAGCTATAAATTTTTTTGAGGTTCCTGCAGGCCTTTATAAAATTTCCATCGACATGGGTTACTACTTCCCCTTTGCGGTTAGCACTTTTTTGTCCGTTATGTTTGGAGGAAAGAGGCTGTTCAATCAGATCAACCATAAAGGTTGTCAGTCAGTCAACAAGAAATCTCCGGCAAAGAGAAAAAAATGTTCGAAATGAAGGAGAAACTTCCAAAGTGGCTGAAACCGCACAGACCATAGCGCTTAAACCATAGTCTCTAAGCAAGGAAGTAATAAAAAGACTTGAGGCCCCCGAGCATGTAGACAATTTAAATAAGTTATTTGAGGAGCTGACCAGAAAGAAGCCGGAGGAAGTCACTATCAATTCTCTTTTCTTGCTTAAATATTCCCCGGATTTGATATTACCTCCAATACTCCTTCAAATAATGTTAGTGACAAGGCAGACTCATCAGTAGCTGAACCCATTGAATGGAAAGTTGTCATTAACACGATGGCAAAGATGGTGAAGACCACAGCTAAAAAGCTCATTAAAAGCATGGAAGGTGATCTTCCCGTGAAAACAAAATGAGAAAGTGTTCGACTTCATTGTCCACCGAGGAGCGGATAGATAAAAGGCTCCTGGCCAAGAAGAGGGAGAATAAGAAACCCTCTGCTCTTATGTACGCGACCAGTCAGCCTTTCTCAAAGATGTCGAAGGAAGGGAAAATATCCTCCTCATATGACAAGGTACTCGCGCACCCTGAAGAGGTTTGTGCTCTAGCCACCCTGGGTGATCTTAGTTGTTTTTTTTATGAAGATGAGGACCTAATGGTTAACATACCTCCTTAGGCTAACAATGATTATTTGCAGGAGCTTGTGAATCTAGTGAATCAATCCCTGGAGACTGAGGGAGGGGCAGAATCTGACATCCAAATCTTATCCTCAAAGCCAGCTAACTAAGTTATAATATTCTCTGAGGGAGACGAGAAGAGTGAATTGAGAGAAAATCTCTTTGTCTAGAAGTCCTCTGAAGAACCAAAGGGCAGTCAGAGCAATCTATTGGCTGAAGAAAAGTTCGAGGATGACCGCCAATGGGTATCCTATCTAATGCGGCCAAGTAAATTGAAATCAGCACCCAGGAATATCAAACTTCCCCCACCTTACCGATTTACTCCTTGAACGAAGAGGCTGGTGAAGATTATCAAAGAGACCATCAATAAGTTCTTTCAAGCGATAAGGTGGTATGTATGAGGAAAAAGGTTCACAAGGACTGAAGCAATTTACTTAAGCGAGCCGACTCAAAGCAATTAAGGCAACATATAATTCCTAACTGCCAGTTTACAGACATAGCCGATCAGGATAACACTCAACAGCTATACAGTTATCTTTTTTAAATTTGATTTTACCTCTCGAGGAAGAGGGAAAAATAACTTGCTCTTATCTTACAGCTCATACTGAAATGACGACCCTTCCTGATGTCAAAGAGCCCTTACTGCCGCCTCCTCCATACCCAGGCTATTCCAACATTGCGCCTACTAATGAATGCCAAGGTATTGCAAATGAGATGCTTGGAACTTTGTAGATTTTGAGGATTTGGCTAGCTCAGGAGGAGGAAGTTGTGTGAAGGAAAGAAGAAATCTAGCAGAGGGAAAGAGAGAAGTGGGGAAGACAAAAAGATGTTTGGTAGAAATAGCTGGAAAGCGATAAGCAAGCGCGGTTTGAGTGAGAAAATGCTCTTCATGACTAGATTTCCACCCTAGCCGCATTACCAAAGAGGGAGAATAAAAACCCGGGCCATCGAATCAGGCGACTAGAAAACGATGTCGCCGACTACAAGCAAAAAAATCAAGATGTCATTAAGAAAGACATATGCTGACAGCCTGATATTCCTTATCGGTTGGGGCCACGACAGTCCGACCATGGATGGTTCAAGAAGGAACCTTCTTCTCCAATGGCGGGACAAGCAATTCTTTCCACAGTACAAAGCAAACCAATTGCACCTTTGGAGCATATGATGGCTCTTAGCCTTGTGGATCAATATGATTCCTATACACCATAACCATAATTCTATGCAACTCCACTTGGTTGCTGCGCTTTCTGTTCCCTTACAGGCCAGTAATCTAGTTGCGTTGATTTGAAGGGACCAGCTTTATCAGGGTGGCCATCAATAGTTATTTGTAAAAAAGCTTTGTATAATATTTTTTTCAAGTATTTGTGAATAAATAAATAAAGTCGCTTTGACTAGTCTTAAACTATTTTGTTAAATATTCATATTCTTTATGGCTTTATTGATTCCAAATTAATTCCTTTACTCACTTTGAGTTGATGTTGTTTGCTAAATTTTACTACTGTCTTCTGCGATATATACGACTAAATTGATTTATCCGCACTAGGGCATGATATATTGAAAAAATATCTTGTGTGCAAAAAGATACTATGCGGTTATGCGAACATATATTGACGGTTAATTGTTTTTGTTCACGCTAGACAATCCTATAAATAGACAGATTTCAGCACTTTTCGAAAGAAGAAATTAGTGCGACCCAAGCAGAAATCCGGGCGGTTAGGTATTATGGCATTCGGGCGCACCGTAGCGGCCTCTACTTTTCTCTCCGCCATGCACAAAAGATCCAAGATAACTCAGATAGAACTGGATTATTTTGTCTCTTGGCATATGGGCGCCATACCCAAAAATAATTTCAAATTTGGGTTCTCCTTCCTTCCATTAATCAAACTATCAAAAATTCTGGATTTTTACGGAATGGTACTTGGTCTGCTGTCTCCAAACACAGTGGCCTCCATTTTGAGTTTCATCATATATCTACGGACCGAGTGAAAGATTCACTATGAATCTTTTCCGCCAATGCTTTGTTATTCAATAAATAACTTCTGGTAAGGGTACAAATAAGGTCTTTCGAGGTGTTCTATACTTTGGATGTTCCGAGATGAAGGTACTAAACCTATCGAATAAGGTTCAATGCTAGGAGGAAAGATACCTTAGGATTGAATGTGACTTTGGGATTCTTCGCTTCCACCTGTAACCAAGAGTGGAAAATATTTTCCAGGATGGTCCCCTATTGGAGATTTAAGAACAAATCATCACGTTCCTAGCTAAAGTGTGGCATGACATAAAGCATTACATTCCGCAACTATAGTTAGTGACAGATTTTTGCTGTTGAGGATAGTAAGTATTCTCCCTGCAGTCAAAAATTATTAGTCAGTGTATCCACCCTTACTTAAGCTTTATTTTTATCTATTGCAATATTCCTCAAGGTGCTCGTGAACTAGATGGCAAACCTAGAAGTACCCGTGCTTACACAAAGTGAGGCGCAAAAAATGTGAGGTTGACCTCCGAGAAAGAGACAATCCTACTACGGCTTATGCCTTAGATGCAAGCTACCTTCCCTAAGGGATTAGGGAGAGAATTAAAGACCACCGCGGAAGCAACTTATGAAGTGGAATAGCCGCGATAAGCACATCTAATTTACAACCACCCTTCCCTCTTGGAAGGATGATTGATCTGCACAATATGGTCGGGTGACTTTCTCGGCAATGTACGGGAAAAAGAACCTAGCCGATCTATAGGAAGTTCCCCTTGCGAAGCTTCCTTGCATAACCTCTTTGGCCCGAGCGAGAAGTACGGTCACAAACCACTTTATCATTGACGCTTTCAGCGACATTCTTAATCTAACAACTGATTCATTACCTTTTCCCAGAGGGCATGTGATGTTGAGAATCTGGTCTTCCTGAGTGAGATCAACGGTCACTTATGTTCGAGTGGCGAAGAAATTTTAGGTCTACTCAAGGAGCGGCAAGCTTTAAATGCTGAATATAAGAACGTGACCTTTGACGAGCTCTATCCTGACTTCCAGAATTTTATGGCTGATGAGGATGAAGCAGCTAGTTCTGCTAGTGTGGATGATGAAGAGGAGGAAATTGTTGAAGAGGGATGGGCTTCCAGTGAGAAGAAAGATTTATCTGCTGAAGTTGTTGGAGACGAAGAAGTCGATGATTCCGAGGGCGAGTACGTAGCAGATAAGATGGAAAGCGATGTGTCTTTCGGATCCTCCAGATCCTCGAGTTCCGTGAGTTCTTCTAGTTTGACAGCTTCAACACGCTCCCCTGGTAGGAAGAAAACGAAAGAAAAGCTTCTATAATTATTTTTTCTTCTGAAGAACCGACGTCCTCTTTTTATAAACCATGTGGGTATATGATGTAACCGATTTTGATAAAAATATAAAGATGATTTTTCCCTCTATCTACTTCATTCTTGCCACATTTTTGTGCTTTGAAATTTTTCAATGCCTATGTTTTCCCTTTATTATTCATCTGCAATTAGACTTGCAATACGGAAATTGGTTTTGTAATAATTCTAGCAGGCTCAGTATAACTGAGCATGTCATATGCATGGAAGAAGAGGCAAAGGATACTATCCTCTATTGAGGGATGTGATGAGTGTCAAGTCCGCAACTATTAACTGCTTTAATCACAACATAAGTACATGTCCAGGAGAAAATATAATTCCTTAAGAATGATATTAATCGAACAGGTCGATACTCGTACTGTAACCCTACCCTTTATCTGTGGCTTTCAACTATGATTCCTAAGACATGTTTTTAGAAGAATAACATTGCGGGTTGGTTGACCTGATCTTTAGACGCATTACTTAGTCATGTTAATCGCAATTGTGAATTATAGAAGTTGATCTTGAATAAGTCTGATAACCTTAGAAAAACCATAAGCAATAAGTCAAAAGTATATGCACAATAACCACATTTTCTATCTGCAGCGAACCGTGTGATATGAGGATGTCCTGGAGTATATTGTCAGTCATATTTGAAGAAAATTTTGCTGGTCTAGAAGGAAAATATCATGTTGAATGATACAAGATATAAAGTAGCCGTATATTCTAATTGTATTAACCACCATTGTTAGGTTGTTTTCTTGAAGACAACCCCTCAAAGAAGAATAACCTGGGGATCTATAGATATATGTTATCCACAAACAATATTCGCGCTAGCAGCAATCTTCACCTCCTTAACAATCTCAGATCACATATAGAAATAATTATGGTCATCTGCCCTTGTTCGCAAAACTTAACTTTTTATCAGTATGACAGACTATTACACTTATTATTCTTTACCCATGGTCATAATAATGGTTGCAAAAGAGTTAGGCGACACTTCTCAAGAGATCGCTAAGCCCATCAATCCTCCTTTAAATACTGCCGCCGTACAGCTAGACCTGAACCTGTAAGCTTTTCATCATGCGACTAAACCTGAACCTGTAAGCTAGCCATCATGCGGCTTAACCTAAATCTTTAAGCTAGACATCATGCTGCAAAACATGAACCTGTAAGCTAGCCATAATACAGCTAAACTTGAACCTGTAAGCTTGCCTTCATGCGACTAAACCTAAACCTATAAGCTAACCATCATGTGACTAAACTTGAACCCATAAGCTAGCCATCATGCGGCTAAAACTGAACCTATAAGCTCGGCATCATGCGACTAAACCCGCTTGAAAAAGCTAATAGCAAATAACTAGAAAAACAACAGCACAAGTTATAATCTAAGGTGACAAAGTGGGCAGGTACACAAGGAAGCATTGCTTTCCTCAGTGACGTCACAGAAGCTGTAACGTCCCGTTAAACACTCGACAGAGCTGATCAGTCGTGTAGACTTGAACTACTTTCAGGGGTGTGTCAGATGTTTTTGGGGAAAAAAGATGTACATTGTAGGATGTTCAAATGGTCAGGTTTGCATGTGGTTGCATTTCTTTTCTCAAGTGATTATGAAAGTTGTAGCATCTCCGCTATCGAGATGGACACACTATTCTCATGCCTTGTGCTATAAGCTATGCTGATTAGTTGGGCATTTGCGCAGGAGCAGCAATGCTTTCCTCAAAAATATCAACAAAGTTGTGGGTCTCATGTAGGCACCTCTTGAGAGTACCTAGGAGTATTCGTTTATCACAGACTAAGATGATTAGTTGGGCAGGTGCGCGTAGGGTAGTATTGCTATCCGTAAAAAGATAATCATAGGTGTAATGTTATCCCAGTCGAAGCACGACTGTGCTACCAAGCACCCAAACCTCCCTTGATGGACGGGTGTGTTAGATGGCGGTTTGGATCAAAAACCCTGAAGTCCACAGTACGAGAATTGGCAAACTTCCCGGTTGGGATTGAGTTTCCAAAACAAACTGGCTCTAGCAGCTGCATCCACCTTCAAAATCAGATTTACCCCTTGAAATAGCTTGACTCTTACATTCCTGTCCAAGTACTTTGTAATTCTTCTTTTAACCTCCTCTTGTTTGATTGCAACGTCATCCTTAAGTTCTTCGATCTGATCCAATGGACATTTCATCTTCTCGTTATTGATTTCCAACCAATCCTTATAGTTTACCTGGCAAGCAAAAATCTTGGAGTTAGAACTTTCAATTAAATTAGGATGAGCGCCTCCAAACCATGAGAGAGTTTAAAAGAAGTATCATTAGTGTCTGATGGAGTTGTCGTTCTGAGCGTCAAAAGAACTGAGTAAAGTTTGTTAGCCCAACTGGCTTTGAGATTGTGTACTTTCTACTTAAGTAGGTTTAAAATTTGTTTGTTAGGGACTTCAAAATGACCATTACTCCTCGGATGATGAACTTATGAGAACCGCAGTTCTGTACAAATCTACTTGTAGAAGCTGATCATCTCCCCTTTATTGAATTGTGGCCCATTGTGTATGATGATTGCCAATGGGATCCCGTACCTGCCGACCATCACTCCCCAAATGAGGTTCTTTACCACCTGAGTATTCATCTTTGCCAATGCCATGGCTTTGATCGACTTACTAAAATAGTCAATCATCACTGAGATGAAATGTCATTGTCCGCTTGCCATTGGAAAAAGGATCGAGAAGATCCATTCCCCAAACTACAAAGGGCTACAGTGTTCCGATTTACTTGAGCTCCTAACCAGGTTTGAGTTGAAGTGGAGAAAACCTCTAGCATTTAATGCATTTTCTGGCATATGCTTCAGCATTCTTCTTCATTGTTGTCTAGAAATATCCCTACTTCAGAATTCTTTGTTCCAATGTTTTTGCTCCTGAGTGGTTGTCACACTCAGTAGAACGGATCTCTTGAAGCAGAGTAGGAACTTCCTCTTCTAATACCCACCTTGCAAAAGGAGAAAGAAAATTCTTCCTGTAAAGAATTCCTAACACCAGAAAATAATATGTCGCCTTTATCCAGAATCTCTTCTTTTCTTTCACAGAAGCGTGAAATTCCTCATTGATAAGTAGGGTATAAACGGATCCATCCAGGATGGATGCTGATCAATTTCCATCAAATCCCCTTCCTCTATTGATGGATGGAAGAGTTCGAAAGTCGTTCCTCTAGAAGGTATTCCATATTTGGCCAGGGCATCTGCCTCCTCGTTTTTTTTCATTGGAATGTGCTCAATGGTGAAGCTTTTGAATTTCCCAATTTCTTCTTTGACCAGTATAAGATACTTCTTGAGAACTGGTTCCCTTGTCTCGAAATTGCCGAGTACTTGTGATGTCAATACCTAAGAATCTTTCTTGACATGCACATGTTCAATTTTGAGCTACCTCGCAAGCCTAAGGACGGCTAGAAGTGCTTCATTCTTGGTCTGATTATTGGTGGTTTGAAAGAAAAACATTATATCTTGCTCTGGCTTGATCCCGTTTGGATTGATAAGAACTACTCCTGCCCTAGAGGAGTTTTTGCTTGATGCTCCATCTTCATAAATAATCTAAGCTATAGGACTCCTTTTTTCATGGGTTTTGCCTCCATTGTGTCCACCAAGAAGTCCGCTAGTACCTAGGCTTCTATATCTATTCTGTGCACATAGGAGATTTCAAATTCACTCAACTGTATTTCCCACTTATCCAGTCTTCTGGAGTGCTCTGTGTTTTCCAGTACACTCCATAGAGGTTAATCGTTTGCTACTTGAATCGAGCGTGCTTAGAAGTATGGATGGATTCTTCGAGATGACATTACCAGTGCCAGAGCTAGTCTTTCTAAGATTAGATATCTCATCTCAGCCCTCTTGAGGATAGGGCTGACATAGAATACTGGGAACACCCTTTTCCCTTCTTCTCTAACAAGAACTGATGTAACGCCCCCAATTTTTTTGTGACTATTTTATTCTCGTTCGGCATTACAGTGATGCGTCTTCGTGGCTTATTCCATTTGTGGAGTGTGGTTTAGCTACTTAGAACTGAGCTGCCTATTTTATAGCCTATGGGCAAGGTCTCCCTAACAAGCCGAGTCATTTTGGGTGACCCGGTGTGGCCTCTTGGGGGATGCTTGTGTTTTGGCTTTAGGAGGTTATAACTCGAGTTATGTTCGTCAAAAGTAAATTTCTACTTCGTCGTTGTGTTCGTAGCGTGGGTATTTAGCTACGGTGTGAATTTCGTCGAATTCCGAGGTAGTTCAGTTTTCGCATCGTTTTGGGTGTGCTATTAGTAAAATAAAATTTGAAATTTGATTTTTAAGCTGAGTGAACCGGCGGCTGGGCTGTAGTTAGGTTGAATCGACATGGCTAAGCAGTTATAAAAGCCTTATTAAGAAGTGGCGGGCCCACTTCTCCTTCCTCCTTCTTCCCAAGACCAAAAGAAAACCGCTGTTCCTGTTTCGCGAAAATCAGAGGCGGAACGACGGGCTGCCCTATCTTTCGGACGGTGATTTCGGGAGTGTTCGTTGACAGATTTCGATTCTGAAAACGGCATTGTCTTGCTCTCGCTCAGATCTACGTTTCGACGATAAGATATTCGATTTTCGTGGAATTTTTAGGAGATTTGGGATTTCGGTCTTGAGGTTTTTCCACCATTAATGTACGGGAGTATGTTTTAGGTGATGCTGCTGCTAGTGCCAAGTAAGAGGAGGGAAAGCCGTCCAAGCTTTGCCGGAAATCGAGGCAAGTGGTGTTCTTGCCCTTGCCATTGTTGTTTTCTTGAATGTTAAAATTTCCCGATTAGCCCTAGCGTAGAAGCCAAGCATGTTCTCTTTTTCTTGCTTAATTTAGGGCTTAGATTCTCCCATGAGCCCCCCTTCTTTGTGTTGTTGGTGCTCAACCCGCCGGTGTAATTCCATCAGTTTATTCCATATTGTTGTCTAGTTGGTGGCTTGCGGGTGAAGCCGAGAGAGAGAGAGATAAGCGGGTGCCTGCTGTGTTGTTGGTAAGAGCCTTTTTGAGTTATGTCTGGCCGGCGTTGAGTGTGGTGCACACAATCAAAGCCTTTGCGGATTTGGCGTTGAGTGTGGTGCATACACTCAACGCCGCAGATGTAGCCAGTCAGAATATTACTAAGTACTAGGGCATTGAGTGAGGTGGACTCACTCAATGCCACAACCCCTACTAGCGGCTTAGTACTTTGGTGTTGAGTGAGTTGACCTTACTCAATGCCATTTCTATTTTGGCATTGAGTGAGGCAAGCTCACTCAACGCCGCAGTTTTCCTAAGAAGCTAACTGTTTTGGCGTTGAGTGAGTCGACCTCACTCAATGCCATTTCAGTTTTGGCATTGAGTGAGGTGGACTCACTCAACGCCGTCGCTTCTGTGCAGCCAAGTACTTTGGCGTTGAGTTAGGTGTGCTCACTCAACGTCATAGCCTTTTCTGAGGCAAGTATTTTGGTGTTAAATGAGTTGACCTCACTCAACGCCATTCCTGGTTTGGCGTTGAGTGAGGTGGCCTCACTCAACGCCGAAGGCAAGTTTGTGGCCAAGTCCCGTGGTGTTGAGAGAGTTGACCTCACTCAACGAAATTTCTACTTTGGCATTGAGTGAGGCAGACTCACTCAACGCCACAGCCTTTCTTCGTGGGCAGAACTTCTGGCATTGAGATAGACGACCTCACTCAACGCCATTGCTATTTTGGCGTTGAGTGAGGTCAGCTCACTCAATGCCGCAGAATTTCCTATTTGCGGCTAAGTGCAAGGGCGTTGAGTTAGTTAACCTCACTCAACGCCATTGCTGGTTTGGCGTTGAGTGAGGTTGACTCGCTCAATGCCGTAATTCTCTTTTGCGGCTAACTGTAAGGGCGTTGAGTGAGTGAGCTTCACTCAATGCCATTGCTATTTTGGCGTTTAGTGAGGCCAGCTCACTCAACGCCACTTTCTCTGACTGTGGTTAAGTACCAGGGCATTGAGTGAGGTTAACTAACTGTAAGGGCGTTGAGTGAGTGAACCTCACTCAACGCCAGCTCACTTAACCTCACCAAACGCCATTACTAATACCTCCCACAGCTTAGGGTGTAAAATGTTTCTTCCTTGGTAGATTACTGCACTTTGGGCTCTTGGTAGCTTAGCAGACTCTGCAGGATGTAGTTTCTGGGAAGGGTTGATGCTGTTTCCTCGCACGTGGTGCATTTCTGTTGTCTTGCTTTGGGCAGTTGTGACTTTTACTGCTGTGTGTTTTCCTCTTACATTTATTCCCTGGTTGACACTTTCATGCAGTTTTTCCTTATTTTGCTTGCTGAGGTATTCTTTCTCCTTCTGAATGCCTCAAGTTCTGAGCAATAGCCAGTTTGTTGTCTAGGTTGTGGTGGTGTTGCTGGTGGTCTCTTGGACTTTGGAGATCCTGTTGCCTTGTTAGTGAGGTGGTTTTTCTGTACTTTTCTTACAGACATACATATTTGCCAGTGAGTTCGTGTCAGGTTGTTGGCGCCCATTGGTAGTTTTTACCCTCGTACTAGATATATTACTTTGTACTGCTACAATTTTTTGGAGATAGTCTACTTGCTCTATGGAGGATTTATGCTAGGTTGCAAGTTATTTTAAAACTACAACTATTATTATGAGTATATCGCATGATTAGCATGTTTTATAAAACTAAAATCACTATTTTCCAAACAACGTATAAAGTTCGTTTTCTTATATATAATATAAAATAAATGTAGAGTCTTGCATAGACTTAACCTGTCCTCTTGGGGCACTTATGCACTCCTTAGGAAGTCAAACTTGAATAAAGTATTTTCCGCAACGTAAAGTATAGTTTTTAACTGTGGACTAGGTGATCCATCGAGCCGAGAGATACGACCTCTAAAATATAACTGATTTTTCTAATCATTAAACTCATGAAATTGTTTCTTAAAGTTAGTAGATGGTTTTGCCTGAGCGTCAGCAGTTATCCCCTGCTCGACGTGGCATCATGACGCGTGTTTTCTCATACTCTGATAATTCCTAAATTCGGAGAAAATGCGGGTTGTGACAGTTTGTATCAAAGGGAGGTTGCTTGACAAGTTAGTTGGGCAACCTTCCTTTGATTGCATTAGTAGTTCAGCATCATGTCATTCACACACCGATATGTCATCATCACGTCTTGGCAAAAGCACGAACACTACACTCATAGCATAACATGAAGTATACGGGGAATATTATGTAGTATGGGATGCATAATATGTGTTCGTATATGGATCCACCATTCGGGTAACATATGAGGGTTATGTAGTATGGGATGCATAACCTCACCACGTGTCTGCTTCTAGCACATTTTCTTTTTCATTGCATGCGAATGTTATGTAGTTTGGGATGCATAACATTTTGATGCGTACGCCGCTCATAACATGCATTAGGGCCTTTTTAGAATGCATAGCACAATCATGCATAGCATAACATTGCATAAGCACAACGTGCAAAGCTAAAGACTGGCAGGATGACATATGTACACACATAAGCTTTCAAGTCAAAAGTAATATAAAGTCATGCATTCCCGATCTAGGCACATGAATTAGCATAGTGGTGGTTAACCATCCTAGGTTAGGGCATAACATTATTTTTTGTAAAAAGATAAACTCCCAGAGCAAGTTTAGCACTTTAAGTTATATCTATATGTGTATTGTCTATACTTGTAGTTTGTTCAAGCTGTTGTAATAGGATCTAACTAGTGTTGTTATGATTTTAGGATGGCGAGACGTCCTTCGACTAGATCGACTCCCCTGTCTGAGGGTGAGTCATCTGGAGCTCAGAATGATGCGGTGATCGATAGCCTGCGACAGAGTAGCGATGCCATGAGAAGAAAAATGGTAGAGATGCAGGCCCAGATTCAGTCCCTGGTGGCGGTTGTGGCAGGTCATACTCAGGGAGTGCAAGGTCCTGTAGGGAGGGGGGTGGTTAGCTGCCCCTCCTCCTCCTGCACCCCATAGACCTCCAGTGGTGGTGCCAGCATAGATGGCCTTCATCTCGTAGTTTCAGAGGCTGAGCCCTCCCACTTATGACCGGAAGGCAGATTTCATAGTGATAGACGACTGGCTGATCTCCATAGAGGAGATGTTCTCGTACTCAGGAATTGCAGATGATCAGAGGGTGATGATAGTCGCCTATCAGCTTAAAGGTTTGGCTAAGAGTTGGTGGCTGAGAGAGAAGGAGATCTTGGTAGCTGGATGCTCTTGGGAAGTGTTCAAGGAGATGTTGTTAAGGAAGTTCTTACCCTCGGTCGAGCATGACCGCCTCATGAACGACTTCCTCCATCTGAAGCAAAGGCAACTCACGGTGGGTGAGTATGAGATAGAGTTCAGCAAGTTGAGTCGTTTTGCCCCTAGATTGGTCAGCATTGAGCGTGAACGGGCTAAGCGATTTCTCGATGGTTTGAGGAGCGAGGTGCAGCAGTTGACCAGTTCTTATGGGTCAGAGACTTATGCAAGGGTAGTGGAGGCGACTCTGAAGGTGGAGGCTATTGAGACCGCAAAGAGCAGAGGCCGGCAAATGAGGAAGGACAAGAGGAAGTCGGTAGAGGAGAAGAAACCCAAGGTACTCGGTGTTGCTCCAGGAAAGAAGAGCAAAGTGGTATGCAGCTTCTGTGGCAAGTCAGGCCACCCTGTCGAGAGATGTTTCAAGAAGGAAGCAGCTCAGAAGAAGGATCAGGTTCATGCAATTCCGGGTGCTCCTAGGAGGGATGTCTCCTGTTCTATTTACAAGCGACTTGGGCATGATGTTGCCCAGTGCTGGTCCAAGGATAAAGTCTGTTATTAGTGTGGGCAGAAGGGACACATCAAGGCTAGGTGTCCTCAGGCCCAGCCTATTCTTCGTGCAGTTCCACTTCAGGCGCTACCTTCACCTCAGCGGGTGGACAAGGGCAAGGGAAAGCTGAACGTGATCTCTTCTGAGGAGGCTCAAGCTTCGACTCAAGTCATCTCAGGTTAGTTGTCTTTCAAGCCTGAAGGTTTTGTTCTTGTTTACTAGATTGTTTGCAGTATTGTTGTGATAGTTCCTTAGGTTTATATGCTCCTATAAGGAAATTTAAGGTGAGGAACCGTTGGGTGCGTGTTCTGTTTGACTCTGGCGCTACCCAATCGTTCGTTGTTAGAGCCTTTGTGGAGCGACATGGGTTGACTTTAGATCGAGTTCGGGATACCTTCCGTGTCAAGTTCCCCTCTAGTGAATCTGTGTTGTCAGATTTGGGCATGTAAGATTGCCCTGTATTGTTGGGGGACTTCCTTGCGAAGGCAGACCAGAAGATGATTGATCTTGAGGACTTTGATGTTATTTTGGGCATGGACTGGCTGTCTAGGTATGATACAGTAATTCAGTGCAAAGGGAAGCGCTTGGACATCATCAGGGATGACGGTCAGCCTGGAAGCGTGTATGTTGATCTGTGCCAGGATTCTCCTGTTATCTCTGCGGTTTGTGCTCAGAAGCTGTTTCTTTCGGATTGTTTTGCTTGTTTGGTCTCGGTGGTTGGGACCGCTGTTAGTGTACCTCGCTTGGAGGAGATTCCAGTTGTTCGTGGTTTCGCCGATGTTTTTCCGGATGATCTTCCTGGTCTTCCTCCCGAGCGGGATGTGGAGTTTGTGATTGATTTAGAGCCAGGTACGCGTCCTATTGGTAAGGCGTCGTACCAGATGGCCCCTCGTGAGTTAGAGGAGTTGCGAGTTCAGTTGGATGAGCTGTTGGCAAAGGGATTTATCAGGAAGAGTTCGTCGCCTTGGGGTTCTCTTGTGCTGTTTGTGAAGAAGAAAGATGGGTCAATGCGACTTTGCATCGACTATAGGGAGTTGAATAAAGTCACTATTAAGAACAGGTACCCTCTGTCGAGGATCGATGATTTGTTTGACAAGTTGCGCGGTAGCACGGTGTTCTACAAGATCGATCTTCGTTCTGGCTATCATCAGCTCAGGATCCGTGAGGCAGATATTCCACGGACTGCGTTTAGATCGAGGCATGGACACTTTGAGTTCTTGGTGATGTCGTTTGGTTTGACAAACGCACCATCAGCTTTCTTGGATATGATGAACCGGGTGTTCATGGATTTCTTAGACAAATTCGTGGTGGTCTTTATCGATGACGTGTTGGTTTATTCTCGTAGAGCTGAGGAGCATGAGCAGCATCTGTGCCTTATTCTATCGGAGTTGAGGAACCACAAGTTATTCGCCAAGCTAAGCAAGTGCGAATTTTGGTTGCCTCAGGTTTCATTTCTAGGCCACGTGGTGAACAAGGATGGGATCTTGGTCGACCTAGAAAAGGTCGCAGCGGTGATGGATTGGAGTAGGCCGAATACGCCTAAGGAGATCAGGAGTTTCCTAGGGTTGGCTGGCTACTACAGGAGGTTCGTAGAGGGTTTCTCTTCCCTAGATGCACCTTTGACCAAGTTGACTTAGAATAACGTGGCTTTTTTTTTGGAGCGAGAGGTGCGAAGAAGCCTTCCTCGAGTTAAAGAGGAGAATGTGCACTGCTCCCGTTCTGACCCTGCCTACTGAAGGGGTGGATTATGATGTTTACGTGGATTCTTCGCATGTAGGACTGGGTTGTGTGTTAATGCAGATTGGAAAAGTGATTGCCTATGGGTCAAGGCAGCTGAAGACTCATGAGAAGAATTATACTACGCATGACCTCGAGTTCACAGCAGTTATTTATGCGTTGAAGATGTGGAGACACCTACTTTATGGGGCTCAGTGCAAAATTTTCACCGACCATATGAGCCTGAAGTACGTGTTCACGTAGAAGGAGTTGAATCTTCGCCAGCAGCGGTGGCTAAAGTATGTGGCCGATTATGACGTAGAGATCCAGTATCATCCAGGCAAGGCCAATGTGGTGGTCGACACCCTGAGCCATAAGACGGGAAAGATCTTTAATCTCACCGCCGATCGTTTAGTGGGGAGTTTCTCCTTATGGATATATCAGTGGGATGTTGTGGCTTGCAGAGTAGTTTATCAGTGGCAGAGCCATCCTGGATTTCTTTGAACAGACTGCACCAGAAGGACGATCTGGATCTTCTGCACTTATTCACTAGGACCGAGAAGGGGGAGTTGCCAGACATTGCTATCGATGATGCGGGTACTTTGAAGTACCGCTGCAGATTTTGCATCCCTGCTGTTAGGGACATTAAGGGTATGATATGCAAGGAGGCTCATAGATCCAGCGTTTCCTACCATCCAGGATCTACGAAGATGTATCGTGACTTAAAGAAAATTTCCTGGTGGTATGGTATGAAAGGTGATGTAGTCTGGTTTGTTGCTGAGTGCCACACTTACAAGCGTGTGAAGGCCGATCATGGAAGGCCTGGTGGCAAGTTGACCTCGTCAGATATCTCGACTTGGAAGTGGGAAAGTATATCTATGGATTTCATCACGGGCTTACTGAAATCCACGAGGGGATTTGATTCTGTCTGGGTCATAGTGGATAGACTGACGAATTGTGCACACTTCGTGCCATATAAGATTGATTACCCGATGAAGAAGATAGCGGGGTTGTACTTGGATGAAGTCATCCGACTGCATGGTGTGCCTGTGAGTATCATTTCTGATCGAGACTCCCGTTTTACTTCTCGTTTTTGGCAGAGTCTGCAGAAGGGTTTGGGTACGGATCTGAGGTATTTTACTGCTTATCACCCACAAACAAATGGGCAGACGGAGCGGGTGAACCAGATAGTTGAGGACATGATCCGATACTACATTTTAGACTATGGTGGAGCGTGGGATGAGCGGCTACGACTTATGGAATTTGCATACAACAACAGTTATCAGGAAAGCTTGCAGATGGCTCCTTTTGAAGCCTTGTATGGGAGGCGATGCAAAACTCCGTTGTTTTGGGCTGAGGCTAGTGAGAGGACTTTGTTGGGTCCTGATGCGCTTGAGGAAATGAAAGTCGTAGTGAAGCTTATTCGAGAGAAGCTTCGAATAGCTCAGGAGAGGTATGAGAAGAACGCCAATCGGCGTAGGTCTGCCTTGGAGTTTTCTGTAGGGGACCTTGTATTTCTTAAGGTTTCCACGATGGTGGGTGTAAAGAAGTTTGTTAAGAATCAAAAATTGGACCCGAGGTATGTGGGCCCGTTTAAGATTTTGGAGCGGATTGGTGTGTCAGCTTACAGGTTGGATTTGCACCAAAACTTCCCAAGTGTTCATAATGTTTTCCATGTTAGTCAATTGCAGAAGTGTGTGCGCAACAGTGGCCAAGTCTTGGATATTGTGCCCTAGTTGGAGCCCAACCTCTCTTTTGTTGAAGTGCCGGTCCGTATTTTGGATACTCAGGAATGGGTGCTGCGAAGGAAGTCCATTCCGATGGTGAAAGTTCTTTGGACTAATCAGGATTTGGAGAGCACGACTTGGGATCTAGAGTCGGCCATGAGGAAAGAATACCCTAACCTTTTTCCCTGATTTTGATCGGTATGTTTTCCTTCTTGTAACTCCTGTTTGTTACTTTTTCTTCTTTAGTAGGAGTGATGTGCGTAAGGTTTCAGGACGAAATTTTCTTTTAGGGGGGAGTGACTGTAACGCCCCCGAATTTTTTTGCGACCATTTTATTCTCGTTCGGCGTTACGGTGATGCGTCTTTGTGGCTTGTGCCATTTGTCGAGTGTGGTTTAGCTCCTTAGAACTGAGTGGCCTATTGTGTAGCCTATGGGCAAGGTCTCCCTATCAAGCCGAGTCATTTTGGGTGACCCAGTGTGGCCTCTTGAGGGATGCTTGTGTTTTGGCTTTAGGAGGTTATTACTCGAGTTCTGTTCGTCGAAAGTTAATTTCAAATTCGTCGTTGTGTTTGTAGCGTGGTATTTTGCTACGGTGGGAATTTCGTCGAATTCCGAGGTAGTTCGGTTTTCGCATCGTTTTCGGTGTGTTATTAGTAAAATCAAATTTGAAATTTGATTTTTAAGCTGAGTGAACTGGCGGCTAGGCTGCAGTTAGGCTGAACAGACAATTCTAAGCAGTTATAAAAGCCTTATTAAGAAGTGGCGGGCCCACTTCTCCTTCCTCCTTCTTCCCAAGACCAAAAGAAAACCGATGCTCCTGTTTCGCGGAAATCAGAGGCGGAACGACGGGCTGCCCTAGCTTTCGAACGGTGAGTATGTTTTAGGTGCTGCTGCTGCTAGTGCCAAGTAAGAGGAGGGAAAGCCGTCCAAGCTTCGCCGAAAATCGAGGCAAGTGGTGTTCTTGCCCTTGCCATTGTTATTTTCTTGAATGTTGAAATTTCCCGGTTAGCCCTAGGGTAGAAGCCAAGCATGTTCTCTTTTTCTTGCTTAATTTAGGGAAAAGATTCTCCCATGAGACCCCCTTCTTTGTGCTGTTGGTGCTCAACCCGCCGGTGTAATTCCATCAGTTTATTCCAGATTGCTATCTTGTTGGTGGCTTGCGGGTGAAGCCGAGAGCGAGAGAGAAGGGGGTGCCTCCTTTGTTGTTGGTAAGAGCCTTTTTGAGTTCTGTCTGGCCGGCGTTGAGTGTGGTGCACACACTCAAAGCCTTTACGGATTTGGCGTTGAGTGTGGTGCATACACTAAACGCCGCAGCTGTAGCCAGTCAGAATATTTCTAAGTACTGGGGCGTTGAGTGAGGTGGACTCACTCAACGCCACAGCCCCTTCTAGCGGCTAAGTACTTTGGCATTAAGTAAGTCGATCTCACTCAACGCCGCGGTTTTCCTGAGAAGCTAACTATTTTGGCGTTGAGTGAGTCGACCTCACTCAATGCCATTTCGGTTTTTGCGTTGAGTGAGGTGGACTCACTCAATGTCGTCGCTTTTATGCAGCCAAGTACTTTGGCGTTGAGCGAGGTGTGCTCACTCAACGCCATAACCTTTTCTAAGGCTAAGTACTTTGGCGTTGAGTGAGTTGACCTCACTCAACGCCATTCCTGGTTTGGCGTTGAGTGAGGTGGCCTCACTCAACGCCGAAAGCATGTTTGCGGCCAAGTCCCGTGGCGTTGAGAGAGTTGACCTTACTCAATGCCATTTTTGCTTTGGCATTGAGTGAGGAAGACTCACTCAATGCCACAGCCCTTCATCGCGGCCAGAACTTCTGGCGTTGAGTGAGACGACCTCACTCAACGCAATTGCTATTTTTGCATTGAGTGAGGTAAGCTCACTCAACGCCGCAGAATTGCCTATTTGCGGCTAAGTGCCAAGGCGTTGAGTGAGTAAACCTCACTCAACGCCATTTCTTGTTTGGCGTTGAGTGAGGTGGACTCACTCAACGTCATAGTTCTCTTTTGCGGCTAAGTGTAAGGGCGTTGAGTGAGTGAGCTTCACTCAATGCCATTGCTGTTTTGGCGTTGAGTGAGCTTCACTCAACGCCATTGCTGTTTTGGCGTTGAGTGAGGCCAGCTCACTCAACGCCACTTTCTTTAATTGTGGTTAAGAACCTGGGCGTTAGTGAGTGTACCTCACTCAACGCCATGCCTATTTTTGTGTTGAGTGAGGCTAGCTCACTCAATGCCAGAGTTGTTCTTGCTGGAGGCGTTGAGTGAGTGATCTTCACTCAACGCCATGCTTCTTCTGGCATTGAGTGAGGCTAGCTCACTCAACGCCAAGGTCTAGGTAGGCGTTGAGTGGGTCCCACTCAACGCCAAGCCATGTTGAGTCATTTCAACACTTCTCCTCTACCTCGATTTTCGTTCCCGAGTGAATTCCTTGATTACATTTTGAGTTCTCTTGTCGGCCATGTTTTTCTTTCCTTAAGGCCGAATCGTGGGCCGTGGTTAGTAGTGGTGGTTTGAAGCTCTTCATGGGGGAGGTGTTGTGTAATTTATCCAAGGCCACCCTTATTCTTCTATCTTGCTCCAGGTACGGGCTGGGCAAGGGGGTGGAAGGTCCCCTGTGTTTTTCACATGTAGACCCTTGAGCTTGTTGGCTTGGAAATGCTTGTTGGGGGACTGAGTTTGCCTCCAACCAGGATCCATGTTGTTTGTCTTTGCTACTACCATCTCCCATATCGTAGGGTGTTAGAAGTTTCTTCCTTGGTAGATTGTAGCACTTTGGGCTCTTGGTAGCTTAGTAGACTCTGCAGGATGTAGTTTCTGGGCAGGGTTGATGCTGTTTCCTCGCACGTAGTTCATTTCTTGTTGTCTTGCTTTGGGCAGTTGTGACTTTTACTGCTGTGTGTTTTCCTCTTTCATTTATTCCCTGGTTGACACTTTCATGCAATTTTTCCTTTTTTGCTTGCTGAGGTATTCTTTCTCCTTTAGAATGCCTCAGGTTCTGAGCAGTAGCCAGTTTGTTGGCTAGGTTACGGTGGTTTTGCTGGTGGTCTTTTGGACTTTGGAGATCCTATTTCCTTGCTAGTGAGGTAGTTTTTTTGTACTTTTCTTACAGACATACATATTTGCCAGTGGGTTCGTTTCTGGTTGTTGGCGCCCACTGGTAGTTTTTACCCTCGTACTAGATATATTACTTTTTGCTGCTACCATTTTCTGGAGATAGTCTACTTGCTCTATTGAGGATTTATGCTAGGTTGCTAGTTATTTTAAAACTACTACTATTATTATGAGTATATCGCATGATCAGCATGTTTTATAAAACTAAAATCACTATTTTCAAAACAACATATAAAATTCATTTTCTTATATGTAATATAAAATAAATGTAGAGTCTTGTATAGCATAAGCTGTCCTCTTGGGGCACTTATGCACTTCTTAGGAAGTTAAACCTGAATAAAGTATTTTCCGTAGCGTAAAGTATAGTTTTTAACTGTGGACTAGGTGATCCACCGAGCCGAGGGATACGGCCTCTAAAATATAACTGATTTTTCTAATCATTAAACTCATGAAGTTCTTTCTTAAAGTTAGTAGATGGTTTTGCCTAAGCATCAACAGTTATCCCCTGCTCGACGTGTCATCATGATGCGTGTTTTCTCATACTCTGATAATTCCTAAATTCTGAGAAAATGCGGCTTGTGACAACTGAACTGACTTCTTCCGAGCCAACTCCTAAATAGATATACAATATTTCCCCTGCTCAAGGAATCTGAAGCAGAGGAGTTGACGTTAGTTTGTTTCTAAGCTGCTCGAAGTCCTCATTGCATTCTTCAGTCCATTCGAACATGGAGGCTCCTTAAAGTGTTTTGAAGAAATGAGCACTCTTTCTCCTACCCCGTAAATGAATCTGCTTAGGCCTTCCAGCCTCTTTCCTAACAGTTGAACTTCCTTAGGGGAACGAGGAGGTGTCATATCAAGAATGGCTCTAACCTTATCGTGATTTGGAGCAAGGCCTTCAGGAGTAAGGAAATGGCAAAGGAGCTTCCCCTTACTCTTCCCAAAGACACACTTTAAAAGATTCATCCTCATTTTGAACCACAGTATAGTAGAGAATGTCTCTATATGGTCTTCCAAGTTGGATGTGAAGGGCCTTCTTTTGATTAGAAGGTCATCAAAATAGACTTCAAGATTCCTCCCTTTTTGTTGCTTGAAAATAAAGTCAATCATTCTCTTGTAAGTAGCTCCCACATTCTTGAGCTTCAAAGGCATTACGAGGAAGTAATGATAACCATCATTTATAATGAAGGACGTGTGAGCAACGTTCGGCTTAAGCATTCTAATCTGGTGATACCTAGAATATGCATTCAAAAAACTCATACAAGTATACCCAACCGCAGAATATACTAAAGAATCTATCTGAGGAAATGGGTAAAAATGTTTTGGGCACGCTTTATTCAATTTAGTGAAATCTACTTACATTTGACATTTATCCTAGCTTTTAAACCATTACAACGTTAAACACCAAGGCATGGTATTGGATTTCATGAATAAAATTGGCTTTGAGGAGCTTCGCGACCTCCTCCCTGAACAGTTCTGCAAGCTTTGTCTCCATCTCCCTCTTCTTTTGCTGAACGGCTTGGATTTTGGATCACTGTTGAGGTGGTGGCATGTAATGTTGAGATCAACTATCGACATATCTTCCGCAGACCAAGCGAAGATATCCAGGTTCTTCAAGAGGTAGGAGATCAACTGAACCTTTTCCTCCTCCGACAGTTCTGAGTTGTTTATGGGCTTTTTATTCTCCCCCTTAGCAATGGGGAATTCTTGAGTCACATGGGCAGGTTGTAGGTGGGCTCCTTCTCTAGCTTCCACTTTAGGATCTTCAGCTTTATTATGAGGATTTGATACTTCTAGAACTGTGGTTGGAACCTCTGGGGGAGGAGTCTGCTCGGTCAGGTTGACCATCCTCACATAGCACTCCCAATACTACTTTGGATCACTTCGGACTAAGTATTGCCTCCCCTGAAGAGCAAATTTGATGGGGATGTGGAAAGTAGAAACCACAACCCAATACTCATTGAATTTAGGCCTTCCAAAAATCATGTAGTAGCTACTAGGCGCATACACCACAACAAACTGAATAAGCATTGTGATTCCTCCAAGTGTTACTAAGAGCATTGATACTTTGAACGTCAAGTGTACCAGTTGCACATGTAATATAAAATGGGCGAGTTTTACCAAGTATCGATCTCTCAAGGAACACAGTAAGGTGGAGTTAATTTTAAGGAGGACTGGAGATTGAAGTCCTTAGGTCGGGGTTACAAAGGGGGTTTTGATTAGCTGTGGATAAAGAAAGTAAAATACTATAAACTACTCCTATGCAACGCCGTTATGCAATGCTTCACCAGGCGGGATGGAAGATGATGAGTTGTAAATATACCTATTTTATAGTATATTTATTTAGTCATTTTACATTATTTTTGCCTTTTTTGTTTATTTTGGTTTAATAATTTGTTTATTTTTTGTAAAAATTATTCTAACTTACTTTATTTTTGTTTTCTGAATTTTTTTAGAAGTCAAAATTTGACCTGTCACGCCCGTGACATAGCCCGACACGCACGTGACAATACTCAACGCCATCACACTCAACGACGACAAATTGACACTCAACGATTTTACTATTCACCACTCAATGCCATCATGTCACTCCCGTGTCCTAGCCTGTCACGCCCGTGCCTATGTCGGCACTTAATGCCTCCAGCCAGCAAAGATCAAGTTGATTTCCTCCAGCCAGCTGCCTAGTTATTCCCCCCGTCATGCCCCCCGTCACGCCCGTGAAAGACACGTGTCACCTTCCCGAACCTTCCAGAATGAAGCCAGCTCGCCGAAGTTTCCAAGTCAAACACGCCTCTGACTGACACGCCCCTTGTCACGCCCGTGACTAGGGCGTATCACACCTGAAAAATTTGTCTATAAATTAAAGCTTTCTGTAAGCTTTTTCTATCCACTTTTTGACCACTTTGCTTAGGGTAGGTGCTGCCCAAATGGTTTCCAAATGCAATGTAAGAGAAATTTCTACCTCCCCCTCTTAGTTTGTATTAGTTTTTTTTAACTTTGTTGTAATCACTTATCATTTTAATAAAATTTGTCATTTTCTCTTATTCTCTTGCTTGGTATGAAAAATCCATTTGAATGCGCTTACCCAAAGTAATTTTTCGTTCCTTTTTTGTGCTTTTCTTTTATTGTTTTCATTTTATAGCTTTTATAACTTGTTTAGCTTAGGATTTCTCCGCATTTCTAGCCGTTTTAATCGCAATTTAATTTTCATGCAAGGTATTTTTAGTTTGTTTTCTTCTTCTTTCTAAAGTTTTAATTCTTATGATTTTATAAAAAGAGTTTCAAGAAGTGTTGTTTTTATTTTCTTTAACTTAGAACTTTTTAGGATCGTAAAACTTTTCGTCTTTTTTAATTTTATTTTCACTTTTTAGCTCTTTTTTAAAAACATAAGAATGAAAAAGGTTTTATTTTTATTTTTCATTAACTTTGTTTTAGTATTTTATTTTAAAAACTTTTCGCTCCTTTAATTTTTATTTTCTCTTTTTATGCAATTCTACCGCATTCTTTCGGTAGAAATGTAGTTGTTTTAATTTTTAGATAACTTAGTTTTTCTTATTTTTGTACATGTGTGTGCGTGTATGAGTTAGTGTTATTGCTTTCTTTCATTTTCGTAGAGTGCGTGCGTGCGAGCATCTATTTCCGCATAATCATTAAGAGTTAAATGGCGCATTGATTTCATTTCCCGCCCACTCGTTTGAGTGAGACTTGTCTTTTCATTGCTTTCATTTTCCTCCTACTCACTTGAGTAGGAAAACTTTGTGTGCGTGTGTGTGTTTTTATTTAAAGTAGAGTGCGTGCGTGTATGAGATAGATTTATTCTCGCCCACTCACTTGAGCCGGGACTTGTCATTTACTGCTTTTATTTCCCGCCTACTCGTTTGAGTAGGACTCGCAATTTACTGCTTTCTTTTACTGCTTTCCTTTCCTGCTTTCTTTTATCGCTTTCTAGCATTAGCCGTCCCCATTACGATGAGTGGCTAACCGCTCTTAGCCCTCAATATCGAAGAGCATTAGGACAGATAAAATTCCTTTAAATAATTAAAGGTCTTGTTTTTCTTTTTATTTAAAAGTGCTTAAGGTTTACCCCGGGTTAACGACGCATAGGACCACATATCGATATGTGGGCTCTATTTCCGTTATCCATACGCAACGCCAAGAGGCAGTGCGAATGGACCAATCACCCTTGGGTAAAGAGAGCTTCGCGCTAACCCTCAAGATAGGAGGCGCGTAACTCTACCGGATTGTGTTCCCCACCCAATAGCGGGGTTGTTAGCGTAATGCAGGCGTTAAGAGAAATTTTTCATCGGTCTAACGACCGGTCGAATAGTCTTAGCGTTCAGGTGAGCGATATTACCTAGAGATAGGTGTGCTCATTTTTGTGGAACCTCCACGGCCAAGTCTCCGCCTTAATTAATTTGAAATTTAGGATCTTTTTTTATTTAAAGTAATTTTAGTTCAAATTCTTTTTAATATTGTCGTGCTAATTTATTCATCGGCTTCCTGAAATTTTTTTATGCTTTTCTTTTTATGCCCTTTATATATTTATGTCATTTTCATATAAACTCAACCAAATATTATTGGTAAAATAATAGTTCATTCAGGGAAAGAGTAGATATATGTAAACCAACCCCGAGAACAATATGACCCCGATATTCCACACCGGAATATCCTGTACTACTCACGATAGGTGCACTTGCCTCCCTTTCGTTAAAACTCGATTTCAAACATTTTTATATAAAATAAATCTGCGTGCCCCGCCTTTCTAAATAAAAACCATCGTCTAAATCAATAACCCTAACCCGCGGGGCACCGCGAGTTTTAACCATCAAGTTTTTGGCGCCGTTGCCGGGGAGAATTTTTGATTTACTATTTTGAATTCCTGAAAACTATTAATTTTACCCTTTATTTCTATTTTAAAAAAATGTCCAACCCAAAAAAATATATTATTATAAATAATAATAATATCATTAACAATAATAACTACTTAAAAATATTTAAAAACTAAAAAATTTAAAAACTTAAAAATCTAAAAAAAAATATTCATAAAACTTCAAAAACTTAAAAATCTAAAAATGAAAAACTAAAAAAACATAAAAAACTAAAAAATTTAAAAACTTATAAAAATCTAAAATAAAAAAAAGGGATTAAAAATTTTATCTTATTTTTCATCAAAAATTCAAAATTAAAAAATATATATATATATATATATATATATATATTTATGCCTTTATCTTATTTTCATTTTATTTTCTTTATTTTTTATTTTCAAAAATCAAAAAGTAAAAAAAAGATATACTTTAAAATAAAAAAAATCAAAAAAACTAAAAAAACTAACTAAAAAAAACTAAAAAACACTAGAAATTAAAAATTATATACTTATTTTGTCGCTTCGGCGCGCTTCACTATTGTGAGCGCTAGGGGAACGCATATATGCCACACTCATATATCTAAGACGTTAGCTTACGAGTCACACTCACTCGCTACCCCCTATCACCGGCACACATTTCGCCGAATTTATCTTTTTCATTTTTTCTTTTATATTTTTGCTACTTCAAACTTTTGCAGGTCTTAACTTAACGGGCCTCCCTGAACATGTTTTTAGAAAAGTTTTTCTTAACTCCTATTTTTATTTTTTGTACATAACTGTCTAGATTTCTTGTATATATTTATCGTTCCTCATACTTAGTACAACATTGGGGACAATGTTGTAGTTAAGTATAGAGGATTTTCTTATTTTCTGCTTTTTTATTTTCTGCACCCAATCAAAAATACAAAAAAATTTCAAAAATTTAAAACTCCAAAAATTTTCATGTTTTTATATTAATGAAAAAAAATTAAAACTCTCAAAAAAATTAAACATCGCTCGGCGACGTTCGACTCATCGAACCAACCACCCAAATAAGAGTCTGTTCGTGGGCGATCCTTTTTTTACTTTGTAATAATATTTTTTTAAAATATTCTCATCTCTTTCCCTTTCTCATTCCTATCTTTTAAAAAATTTCTCTCTTCTTGTAAATATTTCCGTAAATAAAAAATTAAAAAAAAAATTTATAACTCAGAAAAACATAAAAAAAATAAGTATAACCTTTAATAAAAAATTCCAAAGAAATGAAAATAACCCCAAAATATCAAATAAATTAGAAAAACTCAAAAAAATTGAAAATTTTATTTCGAATTAAATAATTTGAATACCTCATTTCTTAACCTCTTTGCTCTCCAAAATAATCGTTTCGAATTTATTTTTAAGCGAATTTTAATTAATTTTTTATTTACTATTCGTTTACTAATTGTAGCTCGATAGATTTTGATTTCTGGGGTAAAGATTTTAAAGAATATTTTGTCTTTTTCTTATTATATAGAACTTGTTTTTCTCATTTCACTTCTGATTTTTTTGAATAAAAGCATTTTTTATGTTAGAAAATAACATTAATGGAGATTATATTTTTTCCACCTATGTTTTTCGAAACGTAGCAACGTTCAAATTAAAAATGTTGCTCTCAAAAATTTTTATTAAACTCTAGTTTAATTTTAGAAATTAAACCATCCACCTTTTTTTCATGCCTTAATCGGTATGATTTCCCGCTTTAACCTTTAAAAGATCTTATGTCAATGGAGATAAGATTTCGGCCCGTAAACATAGGCACCCAATAGTTTAAAAGATTATATCTTACGGAGTAAGAGGATAAAAATCATTACTCCAATACATATTCATTGGGTTTATTATTACTTATGAAGAAAAGAAAGAAAAAAAATTATATGTTAGGAAAATAAGATTTCATTTTCCTAATTATTCAAAAAAAAATTATGGAGGTTCGAGAAAAAAATTAGCTTGCCTCAAAATCAAAGCCCTCTTCATAACCGCCAAACCACTTAGCCAATTTTCATTATTCTAGAATTAATTTAAATGTTTTTGAGAGCATAATTTTTGAATTGAATTATTTTTTATTAATTTCTTTTTAGCTAAAGTTTTTTTCTATAATTCCAATCCATTTTTGTTAAACTAACAAAAATAATTTTCGCTTTCTATTTTTTCCATTTAGAAGTATTTTTGAAACGGTTCCTCTATTTATAACATTTTAATAATTTAGGATTTAATTCCGAAACCCCAAAAATTTATTTTGATCTTTCTTACAATTAAATTAAGCGTTAGTTAAATTTAGGATTCTTTATTATTCCTTGTAAGTTCACCTCAAACTTTTGCTCTGGAATAACAAAAGCTTAAGTATGGGGGTATTTGATGAGTTGTAAATATACCTATTTTATAGTATGTTTATTTAGTCATTTAACTTTATTTTTGCCTTTTTTTGTTTGTTTTTGTTTAATAATTTGTTTCTATTTTGTAAAAATTATTCTAACTTACTTTATTTTTGTTTTCTGAAATTTTTCAGAAAAAGTCAAAATTTGACCTGTCACGCCCGTGACATAGCCCGACACGCCCGTCACAACACTCAACGCCATCACACTCAACGCCATCAACTCGACACTAAACGATTTTACTGTTCACCACTCAACATCATCATGTCATGCCCGTGTCCGAGCCTGTCACGCCCGTATCGATGTCAGCAGTAAACGCCTCCAGCCAGCAAAGATCAAGTTGATTTCCTCCAGCCAGCGGCCTAGTCACGCCCCCCGTCACGCTCGTGACAGACACGTGTCAACTTCCCGAACCTTACAGAATGAAGACAGCTCGCCGAAGTTGCCAAGTCAAACACGCCTCTAACTGACACGCCCCCTGTCACGCCCGTGACTAGGGCGTGTCACACCTGAAAAATTTGTCCATAAATAAAAGCTTTCTGTAAGTTTTTTCTGTCCACTTTTTGACCACTTTGCTTAGGGTAGGTGCTTACCAAAAGGTTTCCAAATGCTATGTAAGAGAAATTTCTCCCTCCCCTCTTAGTTTGTATTTGTTTTTTTAACTTTGTTGTAATCACTTATCATTTTAATAAAATTTGTCATTTTCTCTTCTTCTCTTGCTTGGTATGAAAAATCCATTTGAATGCGCCTACCCAAAGTAATTTTTCGTTCCTTTTTTGTGCTTTTCTTTTATTGTTTTCATTTTATAGCTTTTATAACTTGTTTAGCTTAGGATTTCTACGCATTTCTAGCTGTTGTAATCGCAATTTTATTTTCATTCAACGTATTTTTAGTTTGTTTTATTCTTCTTTCTAAAGTTTTCATCCTTATGATTTTATAAAAAGAGTTTTAAGAAGTGTTGTTTTTATTTTCTTTTACTTAGAACTTTTTAGGATCGTAAAACTTTTCGCCTTTTTTAGTTTAATTTTCACTTTTTAACTCTTTTATAAAAACATAAGAATGAAAAAGTTATTATTTTAATTTTTTGTTAACTTTGTTTTAGTCTTTTATTTTTAAAACTTTTCACTCCTTTAATTTTTATTTCCTCTTTTTATGCATTTCTACCGCATTGTTGCAGTAGAAATGCAGTCTTTTTCATTTTCAGATAACTTAGTTTTTCTTATTTTTGTACGTTGCGTGCGTGTATGATTTAGTGTTATTGCTTTCTTTCATTTTCATAGAGTGCGTGCGTGCGAGCATCTATTTCCACCTACTCGTTAAGACTTAAATGGCGCATTGTTTTAATTTCCCGCCCACTCATTTGAGTGGGACTTGTCTTTTTATTGCTTTCATTTTCCTCCTTGTCACTTGAGTAGGAAAACTTTGTGTGCGTGTGTGTGTTTTTATTTCAAGTACAGTGCATGCGTGTATGAGATAGATTTATTCCCGCCCACTCGCTTGAGCCGGGACTTATCATTTACAGCTTTCATTTCCCGCCTACTCGTTTGAGTAGGACTCGCAATTTACTGCTTTCTTTTTCTGCTTTCATTTACTCTTTATTTACTGCTTTCCTTTCCTGCTTTCTTATATCGCTTTCTAGCTTCAGTCATCCCCATTCCGATGAGTGACTAACCGCTCTTAGCCCTCAATATCGAAGAGCATTAGGACAGAAAAAATTGCTTTAAATAATTAAAGGTCCTGTTTTTCTATTTAATTAAAAGTGCTTAAGGTTTACCCCGGGTTAACGACCCATAGGACCACATATCGATGTGTGGGCTCTATTTCCGTTATCCATACGCAACGCCGAGAGGCCGTGCGTATGGACCGATCACCCTTGGGTAAAGAGAGCTTCGCACTAACCCTCGAGAGAGGAGGCGTGTAACTCTACCGGATTGGGTTCCCCACCCAATAGCAAGGTTCTTAGCGTAATGCGGGCGTTAAGAGAAATTTTTCGTCGGTCTAACGATCGGTCGAATAGTCTTAGCGTTCAGGTAAGCGATATTACCTAGAGATAGAAGTGCTCATTTTTGTTGAACATCCACGGCCAAGTCTCCGCCTTAATTAATTTGAAATTTAGGATCTCTTTTTATTAAAAGTTATTTTAGTTCAAATTCTTTTTAATATCGTCGTGCTAATTTATTCATCGGCTTCCTGCATTTTTTACGCTTTTCTTTTTATGCCCTTTATATATTTATGTCATTTTCATAAAAACTCAACCTTATATTATCAGTAAAATAATAGTTCATTCAGGGAAATATTAGAAATAGGTAAACCGACCCTGAGAACAATACGACCCCGATATTCCACACTGGAATATCGTGTACTACTCACGATAAGTGCATTTGCCTCCCTTTCGTTAAAACTTGGTTTCAACCATTTTTATATAAAATAAATCTGCGCGCACCACCTTTCTAAATAAAAACCATCGTCTAAATCAACAACCCTAACCCGTGCGGCGCCGCGAGTTTTAACCATCAAGCTTTTGGCGCCTTTGACGGGGATAATTTTCGATTTACTATTTTGAATTTCTGAAAACTATTAATTTTACTCTTTATTTCTATTTTAAAAAAATGGCCAACTAAAAAAAATATAATAATAATAATTATTATTATTATATCGTTAACAATAATAACTACTTAAAAATATTTGAAAACTTAAAAATAACTTAAAAAAACTTAAAAATTTAAAAACTTAAAATTCTAAAAAAAATCAGAAAACTAAAAAAACTTAAAAATCTAAAAATCAAAAACGAAAAAAAAAACTTAAAAAACTAAAAAATTTAAAAACTTATAAAAATCTAAAATAAAAAAAAGGGATGAAAAATTTTATCTTATTTTTCATCAAAAATTTAAATTTCAAAAATATATATATCTTTTTTTATGCCTTTATCTTATTTTCATTTTATTTTCTTTATTTTTTATTTTCAAAAATCAAAAACTAAAAAAAAAATATACTGAAAATTATAAAAAATAAAAAAACTAAAAAAACTAACTAAAAAAAAACAAAAAAACACTAAAAACTAAAAATTATATACTTATTATGTCGCTTCGGCGCGCTTCACTATTGTGAGCCTTAGGGGAATGCATATATGTCACACTCATATAACTAAGACGTTAGCTTACGAGTCACACTCACTCGTCACCCCCTATCACCCACACACATTTTGCCGAATTTATCTTTTTAATTTTTTCTGTTATGTTTTTGCTACTTCTAACTTTTGCAGGTCTTAACTTAACGGGCCTCCCCGAAAACGTTTTTAGGGAAGTTTTTCTTAACTCCTGTTTTTATTTTTTGTACATAACTGTCTAGATTTCTTGTATATATTTATTATTCCTCATACTTAGTACAACATTGAGGACAATGTTGGACTTAAGTATAGGGGAGTTTCTTATTTTCTTCTTTTTTATTTTCTGCACCCAATCAAAAATACAATAAAATTTTCAAAATTTTAAAACTCCAAAAATTTTCATGTTTTTATAATAATAAAAAAATTAAAACTCTCAAAAAAAAGAAACATCACTCCGCGACGTTCGACTCACCGAACCAACCACCCAAATAAGAGTCTGTTTGCTGGCGATCCTTTTTTTACTTTGTAATAATATTATGTGTAAATATTCTCGTCTCTTTCCCCTTCTCTTTCCTATCTTGTAAAAATTTTCTCTCTTCTTGTAAAAATTTTCGTAAATAAAAAATTTTTAAAAAAAAATTTTATAACTCACAAAAACATAAAAAAAATTAGTATAACCTTTAAAAAAAAATTCAAAAAAATGAAAATAACCCCAAAATATCAAAAAAATTAGAAAAACTCCAAAAAATTAAAAATTTTATTTCGAATTAAATAATTCGAATACCTCATTTCTTAACCTCTTTGCTCTCCAAAATAATCATTTCGAATTTATTTATAAGCGAATTTTAATTAAATTTTTATTTACTATTCGTTTACTAGTTGTAGCTCGATAGATTTAGATTTCTGGCGTTAAGATTTTAAAGAATATTTTATGTCTTTTCCTTATTATAGGGAACTTGTTTTTCTTATTTCACTTCTGATTTTTTTTAAGAAAAGTATTTTTTTTATGTTAGAAAATAACATTTATGGATTTTATATTATTTCTACTTATGCTTTTAGAAACGTAGGAACGTTCAAATTAAAAAGGTTGCTCTCAAAATTTTTTATTAAACTTTAGTTTTATTTTAGAAATTAAACCATCCGCCTTTTTTTCATGCCTTAATCTGTATGATTTCCCGCTTTCACCTTTAAAAGATCATATGTCAATGGGGATAAGATTTCGTCGTGTAAACATAGGCACCCAATAGTTAAAAAGATTATATGTCACGGAGTCAGAGGATAAAAATCCTTACTCCTATACATATTCATTGGGTTTATTATTATTTTTGAATACTAGAAAGAAAAAAAATTATATGTTAGGAAAATAAGATTTCATTTTCCTAATTATTCAAAAAAAATTATGGAGGTTCGAGAAAAAATTACCTCGCCTCAAAATCAAAGCCCTCTTCATAACTGCCAAACCACTTAACCAATTTTCATGATTCTAGAATTAATTTAAATCATTTTGAGAGCATATTTTTTAAATTGAATTATTTCCTATTAATTTCTTTTTAGCTAAAGTTTTTTTTCTATAATTCCAATCCATTTTTGTTAAACTAACAAAAATATTTTTCGCTTACTATTTTTTTCCATTTAGAAGTATTTTTTGAAACGGTTCCTCTATTTATAACATTTTCATAATTTAGGATTTAATTCCGAAACCTCGAAAATTTATTTTGATCTTTCTTAAAATTAAATTAAGCGTTAGTTAAATTTAGGATTCTTTATTATTCCTTATAAGTTCCCCTCAAACTTTTGCTCTGGAATATCAAAAGCTTAAGTATGGGGGTATTTGATGAGTTGTAAATATACCTATTTTATAGTATGTTTATTTAGTCATTTTACTTTATTTTTGCCTTTTTTTGTTTGTTTTTGTTTAATAATTTTTTTCTTTTTTGTAAAAATTATTCTAACATACTTTATTTTTTATTTCTGAAATTTTTCAGAAAAAGACAAAATTTGACCTGTCACGCCCGTGACATAGCCCGACACGCCTGTGACAACACTCAACGCCATCACACTCAATGCCGTCAACTCGACACTCAACGATTTTACTGTTCACCACTCAATGCCATCATGTCACGCCCGTGTCCGAGCCTGTCACGCCCGTGTCGATGTCGGCACTCAACGCCTCCAGCCAGTAAAGATCAAGTTGATTTCCTCTAGCCAGCAGCTTAGTCACGCCCCCCGTGATGCCCGTGACAGACACGTGTCAACTTCCCAAACCTTCCAAAACGAAGCAAGCTCGCCGAAGTTGCCAAGTCAAACACGCCTCTGACTGACACGCCCCTTGTCACGCCCGTGACTAGGGCGTGTCACACCTAAAAAATTTGTCTATAAATAAAAGCTTTCTGTAAGCTTTTTCTGTCCACTTTTTGATCACTTTGCTTAGGGTAGGTGCTGCCCAAATGGTTTCCAAATGCTATGTAATAGAAATTTCTCCCTCCCCCTCTTAGTTTGTATTAGTTTTTTTTGTTTTAACTTTGTTGTAATCACTTATCATTTTAATAAAATTTGTCTTTTTCTCTTATTCTCTTGCTTGGTATGAAAAATCCATTTCAATGCGCCTACACAAAGTAATTATTCGTTCCTTTTTTGTGCTTTTCTTTTATTATTTTCATTATATAGCTTTTATAACTTGTTTAGCTTAGGATTTCTCCGCATTTCTAGCCGTTGTAATCGCAATTTTATTTTCATGCAACATATTTTTAGTTTGTTTTCTTCTTCTTTCTAAATTTTTCATCCTTATGATTTTATAAAAAGAGTTTTAAGAAGTGTTGTTTTTATTTTTTCTTTAACATAGAACTCTTTAGGATCGTAAAACTTTTCGTCTTTTTTAATTTTATTTTCACTTTTTTAGCCCTTTTATAAAAACATAAGAATGAAAAAGTTGTTATTTTAATTTTTCATTAACTTTGTTTTAGTCTTTTATTTTCAAAACTTTTCGCTCCTTTAATTTTTATTTCCTCTTTTTATGCATTTCTACCGCATTCTTGCGGTAGAAATGTAGTTGTTTTTATTTTTAGATAACTTAGTTTTTCTTATTTTTGTACGTATGCGTGCGTGTATGAGCTAGTGTTATTGCTTTCTTTCATTTTCGTAGAGTGTGTGCATGCGAGCATCTATTTCAACAAACTCGTTAAGAGTTAAATGACGCGTTGTTTCATTCCCGCCCACTTGTTTGAGTGGGACTTGTCTTTTTATTGCTTTCATTTTCCTCCTACTCACTTGAGTAGGAAAACTTTGTGTGTGTGTGTGTGTTTTTATTTTTAGTAGAGTGCGTGCGTGTATGAGATAGATTTACTCCCGCCCACTCGCTTGAGCCGAGACTTATCATTTACTGCTTTCTTTTCCCACCTACTCGTTTGAGTAGGACTCACAATTTACTGCTTTCTTTTACTGCTTTCATTTACTGCTTTATGTACTGCTTTCCTTTTCTGCTTTCTTTTATCGCTTTCTAGCTTTAGCCGTCCCAATTTCGATGAGTGGCTAACCGTTCTTAGCCCTCAATATCGAAGAGCATTGGGAAAGATAAAATTGCTTTAAATAATTAAAGCTCCTGTTTTCTATTTAATTAAAAGTGCTTAAGCTTTACCCCTAGTTAACGACACATAGGACCACATATCGATGTGTGGGCTCTATTTTTGTTATCCATACGCAACGCCGAGAGGCCGTGCATATGGACCGATCACCCTTGGGTAAAGAGAGCTCCGCGCTAACCCTCGAGAGAGGAGGCGCGTAACATTACCGGATTGGGTTCCCCACCCAATAGCGGGGTTCTTAGCGTAATGCGGGCTTTAAGAGGAATCCTTCGTCGGTCTAATGATCGGTCGAATAGTCTTAGAGTTCAGGTGAGCGATATTACCTAGAGATAGGTGTGCTACTTTTTGTTGAACCTCCACGGCCAAGTCTCCGCCTTAATTAATTTGAAATTTAGGATCTCTTTTTATTAAAAGTTATTTTAGGTCAAATTCTTTTTAATATCGTCGTGCTAATTTAGTCATCGGCTTCCTACATTTTTTTATGCTTTTCTTTTTTATGCCCTTTATATATTTATGCCATTTTCATATAAACTCAACAAAATATTATCGGTAAAATAATAGTTCATTCAGGGAAAGAGCAGAAATAGTTAAACCGACCCCGAGAACAATACGACCCCGATATTCCACACCGAAATATCCTGTACAACTCACGATAGGTGCACTTGCCTCCCTTTCGTTAAAACTCAGTTTCAACCATTTTTATATAAAATAAATCTGCGCTCCCTGCCATTCTAAATAAAAACCATAGTCTAAATCAACAACCCTAACCCACGGGGCGCCGCGAGTTTTAACCATCAAAAGACTACACGGGCCGCTATGCACCGAATCGCTGGGCAGATGGATGAGTAGGCTTGCGGATGAGGTGGTGAGAATGACGGAATGAGGGCTGTGAGCACCACTTCGCTATGCACACCTATAACAATTGCTAGAGCGGTAGAACCGGATGTGGTGGCGGATGGAAATGTGGGCGCTACTCAAGCAACTAAAGCGGTAAAACAAAACAGGTTCACATAGACATGAAACAAATAATGTTTACAACTAATGTGCACATCATCTACATAAACAAATTTAAACACAAATATTCAACAAGAAACAAAGAACTAGTCAAGAGATCGACCGAATCCGATGGCTCATCGAGGGGTCTCGGAAGGAATCGTCGGGTTGTCAATCCGCGTGTAATCTCGGTCCTCAACTACGTCCGGGGTAGAAAAGGCTGTCACTACCTTCCAATAGACCCGTCTTCTTTGTGTCACGATGTAGAAGAAGGTTGCAAGATTCCCTTTGCATGTTGGTTATGGCATCAATCTTGAAATGGAGCTTAAAAGATGAAGGAGGAGGCCGAGAGAAAGCACCAGCCAGATGTAGGCTTCACGAGCTTGGCCGGGGCTTCTCTCCTTGGTGGAAGATGAAGGGCGGAGGTGGAAAGGCGGAGCTTAGCCCTAAAACGGCTTAAGGAATTGCGGGAGAAAAATCTATCCATAAATGGAGGAAAATCTACGTTTAAATAGAAGTAGGTCAGAAAAATAGTCACGCACGGTTTGGCACACGGCCATGCGATAACCATGCATTATTAACTTCCATACAAAGCTTGCGGATGAAGATGCGTTGACCCGTGCATTTTACACGCGCACAGGCGCTTCCGCCCATGCATGAAGGAAATCGCACGGGTAAACACAAAGCGCATGAAAATAAGATAATACAGGGGAACCGTGTGTTTTACTCGTGAATGGGCGCGTATGCCCGTGCGTGAAGGAAACACACGATTAACCCCAAAAAGCTGAAATTCAGAGAAATATATGCAAACCGCGCGACTCCTCGCACGATTTGGCCGAAACCATCCGAGAACAAAATGCACGGGTTACCACAAAAGTCCCCAGAATTATTGTGTATAACGCATGATTAATGTCAAACCGTGCGTGAGCAAATTCGCACGACCATGCCTTTTACACAGGACCTGGAAATGGAATCTGGGGTATCCCGACAACCTGCACAACAATGAAACCAAGCTGGAGCACAAGCTCCCAGCACCAAAATACAAACAAAACCAAATAGAAAGAGCCATAGGGAGGACTATGTGCATACCCCCTACAACAAAATGCGCAATTGCACACCCTTGGGCCAAAATAGTGCACAAAGGAGTCAATGACCGAACGATGCAAATATAACCGATAACTTGTTGAAATGCAATGCACAAGTGAGAAAACCAGCCCAGATGAGTCCCAAAAACCCTATAAATATCAGACTCATCAAACCTCCATACTAAAACATTTGCTCGTCCCGAGCAAATTATCTCTCTGTGAACTAGAAAACAACTAGCTGGCTTAGTAATTTTAAAATACAGTATTGCGAGAAATCG
Organism: Platanthera zijinensis; assembly: GCA_039513925.1. Lineage (NCBI taxonomy): Eukaryota > Viridiplantae > Streptophyta > Magnoliopsida > Asparagales > Orchidaceae > Platanthera > Platanthera zijinensis. The sequence continues at coordinate 89,035,782 of CM077083.1, forward strand.
AAAACAACATGGGCATAGAAAATATAATAGATACAATTTTTATTTATACTACGAAGTTTATAAATTTCGACAGGCATAAATAAGTATTATAACTACTCAAAAATAGAATCCTAGAGAATCATTCGGTCAAGCGTAGGAAGAAAGTAGGCATGCCACTCAGTTGAGCATTGCCAAAACCCAGCTCTCAGGATCTCTTCCAAAGAAATCCACCAATGTCGGGGACCATACGCTTGCCCGTTCACACTCTCTCCATGATGCTAGTTTGACTCAAGCGTGCATCCGTAGGACTTTAGGGTAGAAATGGGGCTTGGGTTTCGATAAGGTAAACAAAGATACAAAAATGCTATGCACCTAACACAAATGAGCTCAACAAAAAGATATCCTCTCGGCAACAAAACATGCAGGTGCACCACGCCACCAGACTTAAACTTGAAAATACGGGTGTGTGGATTGCCTATAACCACAAAAACTCAAAAAGAATTTTCAATTACACATTTTGTTGGAACACCCTATTACTAATTTGGGCAAGGATCACTATGTTTTTAGGAAATTGGTTTGACCTAGTTGTATAGTTGAAAATGTCATATTAGAATGAGTCTAAGGGTTAGAATTTCGGTTAGAAGCTGCCCCCAAGACCATTTAAAGATAAGGATTCAGTGCTGAGACTAAGGAAATTTTCGTAGAGCTCAGGTCGACATTTTTTGTCTCTAGTATAAATCCAATCTATGAGTTCAAGTCAACGATAGCTGAGCTCGGGTCGACGATTTTTGTGAGAGATCGACGCATTCAGAATTCAAATTCAAGAACAGTTTTGGAATTCTTTCAGAGTTATCTCCTATATTTATTGCAAAGGATTATGTAGCTATTTCAAGCAATCTGGAGAAAGTTTCAAGGAAAGCTAAAAGGAATGTTACTTAGGACTTTCCCCAGAGACAGTTGTCATTTATGGAAGTCATTTATGACTGAGTAACGGCCATCTAATTCAGAATCTTATATACTCCTACAGAATATGTTTTTGACAATATAACAGATCAATACAATAAGATAGGCAAGAGATATACAGGATCATTTGATTAAGAAAAAGAGTTACAGAAGAGAGATCAAAATATTCTCGTATCAAGAACTTATCTTCTGGAACATACAGATTCACTGAGTCAAAAATCTTCAAGAACACAAGAAAGTTTTCTGTGGAGGAAATCATCTGCTCCTCCAAATCCTTAAGTGTTCAAAAGCTTCAACATCATGGACTCCAGACATCTCACATTTCAGCATCTGCTAAAATCATCTTTTGCCTGAGATCTGAAGCACCTGAAGACCTATCACCCTAGCAAAGCTCACCTTCCTGAAACTTACAGATCTCAGGGGGAGCTTTAGCTTCATCTTCCACTTATCTTCTCTCAGACTGTTGACAGAGAAGAACAACTCAACTCTTTCTTCCTTTTTCCTTTCCCTCCTGTAAAAGGGTTTTTCAAAACTCCCTTCAAAAGTTCTGAGACTGGTTTCTGAGACCTTGTCAAAACTCAGTGGTGGCAAGACACCTTGTCAAAAAATCTAGTTTTGGTTTTTAAGAACCTTATCAAAAGCTTATTGGTGCCCAGGACACCTGATCAACTATTCCTGCAGTGAATTCCTACCTAGGGTGGTAAAAGAGTGGATGTACCCAGGTTGTTGGGGAACCACTATAGATTCTTGTGTCATCTGGTTTCTGTGTGTTTGACTTTGCTGTGTGCTGTGTGATTTCTTTGTTCTTGCTTTAGTTTTTATTTCATCACAAGCACCTTACACATATACATAAATTAAGTTTTCCATTGCTTTATAATTTTAATTGTAAATTATTTTAAAAATACTCTATTCCCCCCCCCCCTCTAGAATTAAGGTAGATATTTTCCTCACTTTCAATTGGTATCAGAGCCAGGTTGGTTATACAACATCTGAATTTTCAACAGATTGGTTGAACAGGCTTACACCTGAACCAAAAGAACCTTGATAAGATAAACCTTCTATAGGGGATAGTTATTACTTTTTGTATTATATTTATTTTCATACAAAACCATGGCACACAACAAAGATTATGCAAGCACAAGACTCCAGTGTGCAACCTCTATAAGTTTGCACTTTGGAAGGAAAGGATTTAGTTGTACATGAATTCTATTGATGAGGACATTTTCAATTCTTTTTTGACAGTTTGTCCAAGACCCCCAGTGATCACAAGTACAAGTGCTGTTCCACCTCCTTCAGGAACAGATGCAGAAATAAAGAAATGGAAAGTTGTAGATACAAAGGCTATGAATATCCTTGCTCAAACCATGTCTGAGGAGATATTTCAAAAGGTTGCTGAATGCAGTTCATCAAAAGAGATATGGGACAAGTTATCTGAAATTGTCTCAGGATCTGCTGATGAAAAGAAGGACAGGAGATCCCATCTCATAAGCCAATATGAGAACTTCAAGAAAGGAGAAACTGAATCAGTGGCTGACATGTACAACAGACTCAGCCTAATAGTCAGTGAACTAAAAACACTTGACAAGGAGATCTCTCTAACTGAACTAAATGACAATATCCTAATGTGCTTCCCTAGCACTTGGGACTCAAGGATCTGGCCAATCAAGGATGCCAGAATCCTAATTGAGATTACTACTGAAGCTTTATTGGGCAAGCTCAAGTCTTATGAGCTGCTCATCAAGTACAGAGAGGAAGAACAAAAGACTGCTTCTCCAGCCATCAGAATGGAGAAGACTATAGCATTCAAAGCTACAAAAGATATTCCTGAAGACAAGGTCACAGGCAATGAAGAATTGATGAGTTTGCTGGCCAAAAGATTCTATAAGATGACCAGGAAAGATTTCAGAAAGAGGTCATCTAGAGGGCATGAGAAGCTAAGGTATGACAAGTCAAATAATAAAGAAATAATCTATTTTATATGCCGGAAACCAGGCCATATTGTGCCTGACTGTCCAGAAAATCAGAATAAGGACAAGAAGGACAGGAAAGATAGGAGAAAAGACAAGGACACTAGAGGAAACAACAGCAACAAATCCTCCTCCAACAAAAATAAACATACAAGGAAGGGGTTTGTAGCTGAAAGCTGGAGTGATACTGAAGAGGAATCAGAAGCCTTATCAAGCTCAAGTGATGATGAGGATGATGCTGAAGAAAAGGAATTCTGCATGATGGCTATCAATGCCTCTCAGCAAAATTCTGATGCAGAACAAGGATCAGATTCAGAATCAGAAACTCAAACTGAAGAAGACCAAGTAATAGACTCCTTTGACTTTGACTCAGAGGACTTTAGGTCTGAATTTAAGGCACTTTGTTTAAACCTATTAAAATCTGAGAAAGAGATTATCTCTTTCAGAAATCAATTGTCTGAACATAGCACCTTAAAATAAGACAACCTCAAACTCTCTGAGGAGTTAGAATGTTGTAGGGAGGAGATAGCTTCACTGAAAAGTGAGTTATCCCAAGCAAAGAAGTTTGAAGAATCCCTTAATGGGAGAAGCATAAGACTGATGGACATCACAAGCAGAGTGAACTCAAGATTCAACAGTACACTGGGCTTGGGTGCTTCATCCAGCCAACCTATAATATTAACAACCCTAATTAAATTTATTTCTGATAAAGGAAAGGGTGTTGTAGAGGTAGCTAGGAATAATCAAGATTTACCTAAGGAAAATCAAGTTCAACAGAAAACGTCGAACAGAGCTCGACGATCGTCGAACACAGCTCGACGATCCAAGGCTGGATCGTCGAACTCAGATAGACGACTTCTGAACTCTGAACTTTGGTATAGTCGATCTTCGAATGGAGCTCGACGATCTGAACCAAGATCGTCGAACTAAGGTCGACGATCGTCGAACGGAGATCAGAGCTTTGAACCTTTTTTTGGAGGTAAATCTTAAGTCAATCCTAGAAGTCCCTCATCCCAAATCTTCAACCCTTATACTGAATGGATAGTACCTCCTAAGAGATACCATCCTGAAGGATATAAGAGTCAGCCAGGGATGTCTTTCATTTCTGAATTTAAAGGTTATCAACCTAGACCCAAGGTAAACTAGGTTAAAAACATATAAATTATTTAAGTGCAGGTGAAGACCTATCCAACAATAAACCAACAATGGTATCTTGATAGTGGGTGCTCAAAGCACATGACAGGGAGTAAGGACAATCTCACATCCTTCAAAGCCAAACTTGGACCAAAAATGATCTTTGGAGATTCAAATTTTGGTCAAACAAAAGGATATGGTGCTGTTCAGATTGGCCAGTCACATTCAAGAAGGTGGCTTATGTGGAAGGAATAAAGCACAACCTAATTAGCATCAGTCAACTCTGTGATGAAGGATATAAAGTAACATTTAACAAATCCTTATGCAAGATCAAGTTAGAGGATAACACAATAGTGTTAATAGGTAAAAGGAAAGGTAACATTTATCTTGTAGATTTCCTTTCAACCAACATAGATATCTGCTTATTTAATTCAGTTTGCAAACAAAATGATTTATGGCATAAGAGACTAGGACACTTAAACATAAGAACCATTGCAAGGCTGTCCAAGGACAACCTTGTTAGAGGACTACCTTCTGGCCCCTACAAGAAGGAAGGACTCTGCAGGGCTTGTCAATTAGGCAAGCAAACTAAAAATAGTTTTAAGTCACTTAATAAGAGTGATTCACTTAGGATTTTGTATCTGTTATACATGGATCTATTTAGACCCATTACAGTACAAAGTTTAGGAGGGAAATCTTACACTTTAGTGATTGTAGATAACTTCTCTAGATTCACTTGGGTATTCTTTCTTAGGAAGAAGTCTGATAACTTTAAATATTTGACAGATTTTCTCAAATGCATACAGATTGAGTTCAATACTCACATTGCCCTGATCAGAAGTGATCATGGGTCAGAGTTTGATTCTCTTCTCATGCAAGAGTTCTGTCAGAGTTAATGGATCAGGCATACATTCTCAGCTCCTAGAACTCCTCAATAAAATGGGGTAGCTGGAAGGAAAAATAGAACACTAATTTAATCTGCTACTACATTGTTGACAGATGCTCACCTTCCTCTATCTTTTTGGGCAGAGGCAGTGAACACCTCCAACCATGTGTTGAATAAAAGTTTGATACATAAACTGAAGGGCAAGACTCCCTATGAATTGCTCAAAGGGAAGAAACCTAAAGTAGACTATTTAAAAATTTTTGGCTGCATTTGTTATATTCACAATAATGACAAGAAGTATTTAGCAAAATTCCAAGCTAAAGCTGATGAAGGAGTGTTTCTGGGATACTCTATGATCAGTAAAGCTTATAGGGTTTATAATAAAACTTCTCATAAAATTGAAGAATTTGTTCATGTATCTTTTGATGAGACTAATATGTGTTACATGGAGAAGTCTACTTCTACCATAGAACCATTACAGGTACACTCTCTTTCAGAAAATTTGGACAGGTTACACATTATCGAAAAAGACTCAGTACATTCACCTATCCAATAAAGAGCTAAAATCAGTGAAGATAAGAGGATACTCAACATCTTGATGTTCAACATCTTGGAGAAAACCATTTTGAAGAGCCAGTTGTTATTCCACAAGAGGAAAAAAAGACACAGGTTGGTGAACAAGCAACACCCCCTGTTGATTTATGTAACAACAAGAGATCACCCAATCTCCCAAGTGATTGGAAATATCTCAGCTGGGGTGCAAACCAGAAATCATGTCAACCAGAACCTGATGCACACCTGCTTTTTATCTAATGTTGAGCCTTAATCCATTCAAGATACAGAACAAGATCCACACTGGATCATTGCTATGCAAAAGGAACTAAATCAATTTGAGAGGAACAATGTTTGGGAGCTAGTACCAAGGCCTAAGGATCACTTAATTGTTGGAACAAAGTGGGTGTTTAGAAATAAGTTGGTTGATCAAAGAGTTATTGTAAGGAAGAAGGCAAGGCTAGTTGCTCAAGGTTATTCTCAAGAAGAAGGGATAGACTATGACCATACCTTTGCACCAGTGGCAAGGTTAGAGGACATAAGAATATTCCTAGCTTATGCAGCTCACAAAGGATTCAAGGTCTACCAAATGGATGTGAAGAGTGCATTTCTCAATGGAGACATCAAAGAGGAAGTTTATGTTAGACAACCTCAAGGTTTTATCTCTCCAACTTATCCTGACCATGTTTTCAAATTTCATAAAGTTTTATATGGTCTCAACCAAGCTCCTAGAGCATAGTATGAGACATTAGCATGCTTTCTTTTGAAAAATAATTTTATAAGGGGTAGAGTAGACCAAACTCTCTTTATTAGAATCCATAAGTCTCATACCCTACTAGTACAAATATATGTAGATGATATCATATTTGGTTCAACTGATTCAAATTTGTGCAGAAGGTTCTCTAACTAAATGCATTCTAAATTTGAAATAAGTAGCATGGGTGAGCTTTCCTTCTTTCTAGGATTGCAAGTCAAACAACATGCTGAAGGCATATTTATTTCTCAAACCAAGTATGCAAAAGAATTGGTTAAGAAATTTGGTATGTCTGAAGCATCTTGTATGAAAACACCTATGCCTACCAATGCTGTATTAGATACCGATGAACATGGTAAACATGTTGATCAGACAACATATAGAGCAATGATTGGCTCTCTAATGTACCTTAAGGCTAGTAGACCTGATATAATGTTTGCTACATGTATATGTGCTAGGTTGAAGGTTAGCCCTAGAGAGTCACACCTAACATTAGTTAAGGGGATTCTTAGGTATGTAAAAAGTTGTCCAAATCTAGGACTCTGGTATCTAAAAGACTCAGAATTTTAATTAACTTGATTTTCAGATGCTGATTATGCTGGATGTTGAGTAGACAGGAAAAGCACCAGTGGAACTTGCCAGTTCCTTGGTGACAAACTTGTCTCCTAGTTCTGTAAGAAACAGACATCTATGTCAACCTCAACCGCTGAAGCTGAATACATGGCAGCAGACAGTTGTTTCTCACAGATTCTGTGGATTCAAAACAAGCTCCTAGACTATGGCTACAACTTAGAATGACCAAAAATATTTTATGATAACACTAGTGCTATCTCTATAGCACAAAATCCAGTCCACCATAGTAGGACAAAACATATAGAGATTAGGCATCACTTCCTAAGAGATAATGTGGAAAAAAATAAAATTAAAATTCAATATATCCCAACTGATTTGCAAAGGGGAGATATTTTAACAAAACCTTTGGATGAAAAGAAACACACCTTCTTCCTAAATCAGTTAGGAATGTTAGATGAAGGAAGTTTAAAATAAATCCCAAGATTTTGAAAATCTAAAAACAGACCAAGACAAGGCAAAAAACTTGTATTTTTTAGTGTCTGTAGGTTCTGTTTTGTCTCTGTACTGCGCTCGACGTTTTTCCTAAAAAGCGTCAAACGGAGATCGACGCTTTCCAATAGCGTCGACCGGAGTTATGTGTTTTCTAGGCAGCGCTAGGCTATCTTCTTCTGGTCAGTGATCGTCGAACGGAGATCGACGCTCTCCAATGTCGTCGAACGGAGATCGACGATATTGAAGAATCTTCAGATTCCACTAGAAGCCCAGATCGTCGAACAGAGTTTAACGATCCTTCCTTTTCGGCGTCGAACCCTAATATAAAATCATTCTTTCGGCCATAGTTTTTCTTTTGTGCTTTCATATTCTCTGCAAACGTTTTTGTTCCCTCCAAACTCTACTGCACTTGGTTGTGTTTGTTACTTTTTGCAGTTATACACTGGCCGTGAATGTTGCCGCTCTCGCCAAGATGAAGTTTGATACAGGATTTGATATAGATATGGACTCGTTTGATGGCAGCGATCAGGTTTTCAAAGACATTCTGGAACTCTTCCGAGAACAACAGTTAATGCACATAATGTCCACCAGGATGAAGATTGCTGCAGATGAGTTTAAGGAATGGGTGTTTACATCACATAATCTGGATGAGAATACCCTCATTGGTAGTATTGGCGGGACTCAGGTATCATTATCACCTACTCTTCTAAGTGAAGTATTTCACATGAGTACTGGAGATGACTCTATTGAAATGTCGGGAGAAGAATCTGTGAATATGTTAGATTGAATGGGACACTCTGCAGCTAACCCTAGCAAGTTATTGAAAAAGAACTTATCTATTGAGTTTAGATTTCTGGCTGATGTTGTGGGGAAAGTGCTTCTGGCAAAGCACTCAGCTCATGATACCATATCAGGGTATCAGTTCTGTTTGATGGGAGCCCTGGTAGATAAGAAATACCTGAATTGGGGATAAATTTTCTTTGATTTTATAAAGAAGAAAATAAACAAATGTTTTGTGAACTTTGGGAGGATCTTAGGGGTATTCCTGCACTCCAGGTGCCCTGAACTGCTAGTCTCTAATGGGATGCACATCAATGCATCAAAATGGTTATCATGTGCCCTGTTTGGAATATGGGACAGGCAGATTATCAAGCCTACCAGGACTACCAATGCTTCAGGCACAAGGACTATTGCAGTCTCTTCCCCTCAGGCTCCTGCCCTCATTGAGGAATTGCCTGCCTCCTCCTCCTCTCCTCCTTCTCCACCTCCTGTTGTTTCTACCTCCACCTCTACATCAACCATATCCACTTCCATCTCTTCCCCCATTACCATTTCATCACCAATCTCACCTCCAGCCACCTAAGAACAATTCCATCCACTCCACTACTATCAACCTCTTGACATTCCATCCTTCAACATCTTTGAAGACTCCTTCATGGATGCTTCCACTTCCTCACCTGCTGAGCTTCCCTCTACCTCTTCATATCAACAACTCCTGCATGATATTCTTACTCAACCATCCTTCACATCATCCATCTCCATACCCATATCACATACCTCCTCCATCCCAATCTCTCAACCAACCATCCTATCATCCACAATACCATCTACAACATTCCATCCATCACCAACCCAAAACATTCCCTCCTCCACCTCTACTCAAGTCACACTTGAGCAAGTGGATCTATCAGCTTTGGTAGATAAGTTATATGGGATACTGGCCCCCAAGCTAGTAAACCTGCTGGAGACCTCCATGGATCCACTCCTGAACTCAATAAAGGAGCTATCTGATAGGCTAACCTCTCTCTCCTCTCCTCAGGCAATCCCTTCTATAGGGTGCCTTGATCCAGTTATCACTGAATCAAGGCAGGGGGAGATTCCCTATGAAGCTGAGGTAGTGCCTGCTGCTCCTGAGAAATTGCTACTGCCAGAGATTTCTACTCTAGCCCCAGTACCGGTACTCACAGTGGACTTAAGATCACTGTTGTCTGAATTTGATTCTCTTCCCAGAAGCTGCTTATCAACTCAGGGAGTTGAAGACCTTAGTAAGGCCATTGTGCCTATTACTGTCTGTGATCCAAGCCTGATTATCTCTCATATAAATTCTCTTAAGGCTGTGGAAGTCTCTGCTTGTGTTGCTGCTGCTGCTGAAGTTGCTGAATCTACTGATATTGATATGTGGCCTGCTGATCCTGTTGATGCTGCTGCTGTTATTGAACTTGTTGTTTTTCTAGAAGAACCTGTTGTTTCTGAAGTTCCTTCTGCTCCTGCTGCTACTACAATTATTTCTGCTCCTATTCTGTCTGCTGAGAAGTCTAAACAAAGAGAAGAGTATATAAAAAGCATTGATGATCTATATGACAGACCCCAGAGTTCAGAAAGTGATCAATTCAACACTGACTCTGATGATTCTGCTGGCACCAATGCCAAGAAAAGGAAAGTAAGAAGCAAAGCAATGATGAGAGTCCCTCCTGCTCAAGCCAAAGATGTCAATGATATACCATATTAAATTTTGCATGATTGTTAGATAACAGAGCCTTGGATTCAATACTCTAAGAATCAGCTAAAAACTATGAAGAAAAGAAGAAAGCTTGACAAATATGAGAAAGGATCTTCCCAGTTTCCTCCTCCTCCTCCTCCAGACTCAGGATCTGGTGGAGGCTCAGCTTTTCAATCATCTGCTTTAAAGCATAGTTCTTCTCAATCTTCTCAAAGATATCAACCCAGAGGTCAACATCAAAGAGGCTATCATTCTAGAAGAGGTCAGTATAGAGGAAATCAGAGAGAGTACAGAACTTATTCCAGATAACAAAGGGAAGGAAAAGGTCCTATTGATTCTACTCAAGGTCCTTTCCCTTACAAGCTTAGAGATTTAGTTGTCACCAGGACTCCTACTGATTCAGAATCTATCAATAGATATGAACCTCCAGTCCCTTTTGAAGATCTTGAAAACAATCCAGTGTCATGGACTGCCAGAATGAAAGAGCTTGATGCACTAGATCAAATGAAAAAGTCCAAAGAGCAAGGCAAAGACATTTCGGACATTACAACCCTATCAGATCAAAGAAAGAAAGAGTTAGAGAGATATTCTTCAATAAAATTCTTTGATCCAGAAGATTATATGAAGCTGCACCCTAAGGCTGTAGTTCCAAGGCCTAGATCCCAAACCTCCTTAGGTGCAGATGATGACAGAAGATCAAAGAAAGAAGCCCTCAATCCTAACAGAGAAATTCTGTTTAAAAAGGGAAATAAGAAGAAGTGATTTCTGTAAGCTGAACAAACACCTATCTCTGAATATTTCCTGATATTCTATCTGTGATCTGCAATACTGCTATGCCTTATTGGTTTAGCTTTTACTTTGTCTGTATGCTTATTTATTTCCTATTTTATCTTGTAAATAGTAATCCTAACCCTAATAGGGGGATATTGTTGGACTACCCTATTACTAATTTGGGCAAGGATCACTATGTTTTTAGGAAATTGGTTTGACCTAGTTCTATAGTTGAAAAGTTCAAATTAGAATGAGTCTAAGGGTTAGAATTTAAGTTTGAAGCTGCCCACAAGACCATTCAAATATCAGGATTTAGTGCTGAGACTAAGGCAATTTTCGTAGAGCTCAGGTCGACGTTTTCTGTCTCTAGTATAAATCCAATCTATGAGCTCAGGTCGACGATAGCTGAGCTCAGGTCGACAGTTTTTGTGAGAGATCGACGCTTTCAGAATTCAAATTCAAGAACAGTTTTGGAATTCTTTCAGAGTTATCTCCTGCATTTATTGCAAAGGATTATGTAGCCGTTTCAAGCAATCTGGAGAAAGTTTAAAGGAAGGCTAAAAGGAATGTTACTTAGGACTTTCCCCAGAGACAGTTGTCATTTATGGAAGTCATTTATGACTGAGTAACGACCATCTAAGTCAGAATCTGATATACTCCTACAGAATATGTTTTTGATAATATAACAGATTAATACAATAAGATAGGCAAGAGATATACTGGATCATTGGATTGAGAAAAAGAGTTACAGAAGAGAGATCAAAATATACTATGATCAAGAACTTATCTTCTGGAACATACAGATTAACTGAGTCAAAAATCATCAAGAACACAAGAAAGTTTTCTGTGGAGGAAATCATATGCTCCTCCAAATCCTGAGGTGTTCAAAAGCTTCAACATCAAGGACTCCAAACATCTCACATTTCAGCATCTGTTGAAATCATCTTTTGCTGGAGATCTAAAGCACCTGAAGACCTATCACCATAGCAATACTCAACTTCCTGAACATTACAGATCTCAGGGGAGCTTTAGCTTCACCTTCCACTTGTCTTCTCTCAGACTGTTGACAGAGAAGAACAACTCAACTATTTCTTCCTTTTTCCTTTCCCTCCTATTAAAGGGTTTTTCAAAACTCCCTTCAAAATTTCTGAGACTGGTTTCTGATACCTTGTCAAAACTCAGTGGTGGCAAGGCACCTTATCAAAAAATCTATTTTTGGTTTTTTAGCACCTTATCAAAAGCTCATTGGTGCCCAGGACACCTAATCAACTATTCTTGCAGTGGATTCCTACCTAGGGTGGTAAAAGAGTGGATGTACCCAGGTTGTTGGGGAACCACTATAGATCCTTGTGTCATCTGGTTACTGTGTGTTTGACTTTACTGTGTGCTGTGTGATTTCTTAGTTCTTGCTTTAGTTTTTATTTCATCACAAGCACCTTACACATATACATAAATTAAGTCTTCCACTGCTTTATAGTTTTAATTGTAAATTATTTTAAAAATACTCTATTCCCCCCCTCTAGAGTTAAGGTAGATCTTTTCCTCACTTTCACATCTTCTTTTCACTTTCCTTTTTCACAATTCATTTATATATATATATATATATATATATATATATATATTTCAAATCATCTTTATATTTTAACAATTTCAGCAAATTCAAACTTTGGAGCACATGCACATATTCACAAGGAATATCACCACATCAATACCCCAAGATGAAAATGTCAAACACTAAAGCTAGACTTAAGCGTGCGACTAGGATCGGCTATGAGGCTTTGGTAAAATAATGGTAGAGCTGAATCAAAAGAAGGGGTAGGCACAACGGGGTTAGCGAGGATAAGACGTTAGGAACGGTACAAAGCTCAATCGGGCCAAAATTATGGCCTACATCACGCTCACGCTTAACTAACCATGCACCAATGTTTTGAGAGTAGCTTGGGGCAAGTTCTTAGCCATCGAGAAAGATGATCCATCCTCCCGACTCGAGAAATAGGAGGCTAGTGACGGCTACACACATTCTTACACTACCGTTTGATTACTGCAGATTCAACACTTTTGAGTAGCACAAACAATATTTAGAAATGCAGAAAATGTATAAATCTACGAGCATAAAGAAAAATTAAATCTATACTATTTCTATACACCATGATTACTCGATTAGGAGCACTGCACGAGTTTCACACTACTCTATCCTAAAATCCTAAGCCAGCATAACTATTTTAAAGTCTACATAAAAGAATTAAATTTCACTCGAGCCGCGAGCATGATTAAGATCGCGCTCATGTGGGTGTAGGTGCACAATGCAGACAAGATAACAAGAAAACAGAAAATAAAAATGTGCTTTAGGTATGAAAGCGATAGCAGTGCATGTGCATAGATAACCCGCATAAATCTCCCCCACCAGACTTAAACAAAACAACCTATCCAAGATTTGCAATAAAAATAGAGAAATAAAAGTTGGGGAAGAGGTTACCTCATGCTCAGAAAATGAGCATACAAGAGATTGACGTGAAAGCATGAAGCCAAACCTGTAAAAATATTTAGCTCACCCTGCCGCGCCAAGGAAAGGCAACCTACAAAATATCTCCAGAAAAAAAATTTGTATACACAACGACAATATCAAATTAAATCTAAATTATAGAACATGCAAAACAATTTTTTTAGAACAGTAAAAATTAACTAACTAGTCCTAATCCAAGAAAAGTACTGGGGTTATTGTCATCCCAGCACGACTTATTCGAAAGAAGAAAAGTCCTATCTAATGGGCCTATGAAATAAAAAATGCACAGGTAACTGGCCTAATATCTATTGCGGTAGCAAGTACCAATACGGTGATAAAGCAGTTACCCCTCTACCTAAATAATAATACCTGATTAATTCAGGTAGAGGAAATAGGAAGTAAGAAGAGGAGGAGCACTAGTCCTCGCTAATCTTATCACAAAATAAATCCTTGCCTAGTAAGGCATCATCCACCACAGGTTTGCAGGAAGCGATGGCGACGGCATGAGCACAAGGCTCATCGTCATCCTAATGTACCTGTGGAGACTCAACCTGCACAAACTCAGATAAAGAAGGGGGGGGGGGGGTCAAGTAATAAAATTGAAGAAGAACTAAAATAATCAGAATAAGGGAGAATGATCCCAGAATCACTCTCAATAGGATCCAAGCAGAGATCATTGTCAGTATCATATGAGTCATGTCGGGGGAATCTGAGAACTCATGGTCCGCGGTGGTAAGAGGAACCGCCTCATCCAATAAGGAGGTGAAAACCTCTGCATAGAAAAGGGAATATTCCTCATCCCATCGGGGTGCATCATAGTGCTCTGAAGATCCACATTCTCCGTCGGAGATAGTAGAGTCATCATCCCACTTCGACGCAACCTCGTGCGCCGAATCCCCTATAATTACGGCATCATCAGCCGGCTCACAAGAAAAAGGAGTAGCACGACCAGAAAAAATTGTGAAGGGGCAAAACTGCTCTCGAAATCAGGCATAGAATGAGCAGGCTCCATCGCAAAATCATTCGCAGACACCACCCCGTCGACGGGAAAAATCTCTACGTCCCATACAGGAGCGTTCATGGATTCTTGATCCTCTTTTTGCTTGCTAACAACAGAGTGATCGTCATCACTCAAGGGAAGCTCGTAAAAAGGGAGCGCAGGACCCATGAAGGATCTATATGCAACGAGAGATTCTTCAGTAATCTTAACGGGTAAAGAATGAGCCAAATGAGCGATGTCAGTGTATGGGTGATGTAGGCCTATGCGTTGACACCGGAAATCTACGGAATAACCACGATCTCCACTCTAAAATTCAAATTCAACACTCACAGAAAATATCACGCAGCCCACACTCTGTACAATTATATCACTTTTATGCTAACGTACGAGTAGCCAAACCATTTAGGATCGAATAGAGGCGATAGGCCAATATCATTTCTGGCTAAAAGGACCCACCCGGTCCGGTTGAGCAAAGGTTGTACCAAAAGAGATCTACCAAAAGTACGATTCAAAAAAGGTAGATCTCTCCCAACAAAATGTTATGAGGTTTGCCAAACCTTTCGAAAATTATTTCAATCAAGATAAACACAAAAACAATCGAAGAAACCACGATTATTCAACGATTCTAAATTCAATGCCAAGAATTTCCACCACAAAAATATCTTGGGAAGGAATCACACAAAGGTAGAAATTTTTGTTACCCAAACCGGAATAGATGATTCTGATTATCTAACTAGAATCGCTCTTCCACAGTTCCACCGGAGTTACGCCGGATGGAGAGGAAACTCGACCTCCCTCGTCGCTTCACGGCTTGGCCGAGATCCACGAAAGCTTGTTACAAGCACCCTTGTCTAACCACCAAGAGAGAGGGGTGGTCGGGTTCCTCCTTTAAAGGGGGCTGGCCAGTTTGTGTTTGGGGAGGGTGGTCGGACGGTTTAGGGTGGTGAAGAGTGGGGGGCTCGGGTAGGGAGGAGATGACAAGTGTGGTGGATCTCTTGGAGAGAGGAAAGGTGGCGGCTAAGGTTAAGGGGGAGAGGAGGCTTGGAGTTGGCGGCTTGGAATGAGGGGGTTAGTGTTGGCTGAGAGAATGAGGGAAGAAGGGTGGTGTTGGCAGCTAGATGGTGGCAATGCAAGGGGCCGAAATTTAGAGAGAGAGGAGGAGAGAATTCTTAAGGAGGGATTTAGTTTTTAAATTCTCATTCAACTTATCCAAATGAAAACATTACATGCAAATATATAAGCTTACATCATACTTTATCTATATGCAGCCCAACATTAAAAATAAACTCTAATGTTTTAAGCCATAATGAAATAATAAAATGCTCAAACAAATAGCACCATAAATTCAAATAATATTAAAATGGTTAAACTAAATAATATTAAGTGGTTTTGCGCCGCGGGCGGAGGTTGTAGCGACGCTCCACATGATCACCATGGCGACACAAGTCTTTTGTTGGAGATGGAGAAGGATCTTCCACGAGCAAGCCTTCATCATCTTCAACCTGTTGGGGGCCGTCGTCTCCATTAATCCTCCCCCGCTCAAAAGTACTCATCACTGATGAGTTGTCCCGAAGGTACCGCCGCAGAAGAGCATCATCTAAGAGTGCCACCTCAGATTCCGGAAGCCAAGAGTCAACGGAGGCCGGACGATCACGCCAACGAATCAAGTTGCGGTGAACATTACCATCTGGAGACGAAAGCACTTCATCCTTGATAATCCTATATGGCAATAAGTTGGTCCTGGGAAACCTTGGAAAAGCATTATGCAATGAAAGAGGAAAAACTTCTTCATCAACATTCAACGTACCTCTGTTGGAGTCCGATGGAGAGAGCGATCAAAAAACACACTCAACCCCAAATCCATTCGAACATGTTGTGGAACTAAGAGGACAGACAGATAATTCTTGTGGCGGAGAAACATATGGCGTTAAATTTGAAACATTAAAAATAGGGAAAATACGTCAATCAGTAGGTAACTCCAAAAGATATGTGTTTTCTCCTAATTTCTTTAAAATCCAAAAAGGTCCAGCTCGCCGATTCGCAAACTTTTTTATAGTGCCTGAAGGCATCCGTTCAGGTACGAGACGCACCAAGACTAAAACGCCAACCTTAAAGTGAGATTCTCTTTTATGTACATTATCATGAACTTAATAAGATGTGTATTGTGTCGTTAGCGTGTCATTTATGTGCTTATGCAAATTATGAATATGAGAGGCAAAATCCTGTGCAAATTTACTTGACTTATAAGATGGCTGTAACGAAATAAAGTCAAGTGGCACTGGAGCTTTATATCCGTGCACGATCTTATTCGGTGACAAACCAGTGGACCTATTTTTGGAATTATTATACGCTAACTGAGCATGATGGAGGATAAGGTCCCATGTTCCCTTGTGGTCTCCCACAAGGAAACGTAGCAAACTACTTAAACTTCTGTTCACCACTTTCATTTGCCCATCCGTCTATGGATGGTAGGCTGAAGAAAACAAAAGTTTGGTGCCCATAATCCTCCACAAAGTCTTCCAAAAATAACTAGTAAATTTTCCCTCTTTATCGGTCACTATCAATTTTCGAACGCCCCGATGTCCAACGACTTCCTTAAAATATAACTTTGCAACATGTGACGTATCGTTTGTTTTATTACATGCAATAAAATAAGCAATTTGGGAAAACTGATCTACTACTACCGGAATAGAATCATGACGCCTAAACATGACAGGCAAGCCTAGAATAAAATCTATACTAACGTCATCCCAGGGACTGGAAGGAATCGAAAGAGGGGTATATAGTCCCGCATTTGTCTTTTTAACCTTAGCTAATTGGCATGCTCGACAACTTCCCACGATTTTATTAACCATTGACTTAAGACCAGGCCAATAAAACTTGTCTTATACTAATGCCATGGTCTTGCCACGGACAATATGTAACACCTCCCCTGTAAAGACAATATAATATTGGGCCGGCCGGGGCCCCACAACATACGGACGCCACAGCTTTAGTATTAAAAGATGATATGAAAACTACCCAATCTCAAAACTCCAGACAAACACAGCGGAAACAGAACATTAACCGACAGAAGTTATCCACTAACAGATGAGTATCAAATGGCCTTAAGGCCTTACACAATATAAGTCCAAAAATAAAAAGTGCCAAGCACTCCTAGGCTACCTCGGCATGCAAACCGGACATGAACATAACAAGAGTAGCAAACACAAAAGGAAAATCCAAGCACAGCAACACTTCATGAGGCTTGGGGATTTTCGCCCAGCGCGCTAGCTCCTGCATGCGATCCTTGCCCTGTAAGGATTTGAAGTAACGTGGGTCAGCAAAGGCTGACCTCTACTGTGTAACAAACACATCTCCTCCCGGCCGTCCCTAACGGACCCCGGGGTACTACTCCACCTGCAAGTTAGCACTTCGTATACCAAAAGAGTTTATATATTAAAGCGGTAAAAAAGGATTGGATGTCTCATACAGCATACATGTTTTCTATGTTTGGTACAAGGTGAAAGGGGCCTACTATGCAACATGAATGTAACCCGGGTTTCACCCAAGGCACCCTAGCTCGTATGCATCTAGCACAACATCAAACACTGGGTACTTCCGTTTCCCCATTGGCTTAAAGCCGCAAAGATAAGGGAACCACCATGTCCCTAACGGCACACACGCCGTCACACGGAACCTTGCAAAGGCCCCACCCGCACAAGGGTCATATACCCCGGGGCTTGCCCGCATATTCTGACTTCGCACGTCAGGGTTCCGTCTTACACTGACCGATTCTAAGAAGCCTTGCTGGACCCCACCCGCTCATGGCCACAATGCCCGGGCTTGCCCTCCGCTCGACATTCTCGTCAGTCCACACAAGGGGCTAGTCTCGCCGGGACACTTCCCCCACATGACTTGCGCGTCATGGGATAGCCAGCCGACCATGGAGACATAGCCGCGCCTTTGCACAGCACAAACAAAGGTTTCCCCACCCCAATCACCATTCGCACCGTGTCTTTCCCGTGCTCCAAGGAAACCATCTACCGCACAATACGGAGCTAACCTTGTCCGGTTCCGACCACAAGTACTCACTTAAATATAAGGGGGAAAACGCATACATACAACGGCGTATTGTTGCAACGGATTTCTACCGAATCCCCAAAGCTCGCTATGCAACATCACCGGGTCGGACTAACGGTCGCGACCACGGCTTCACCCACAATGCCTAATCCTCTAACGGAGCGGATCTCTAATGCAAAGCATGTCGGGATGAACATACTCAACCCGGAGGTTCCTCTTGAACCTAGGCTACACGAATCCCTCTCATTTGAAAGATTCGGTGCTCAAAATACGAAGGAAGGGGATGCTATTCATGCATCCTAAATCCTAAAAACCGAGAGGAGAAGTGTCGTTACCTTCCGTCCCCTCTTCCTAGCCATGGAGAAGATTTGCTCGGTTGAAAACCACCGCAACGCTCCCACCTTCGCGGATCTGAACTCCGATCGCGAAATGGCGGCCGGATCTTGGCCTTCTTCCTCCTCCTTGCTCTCCCTTCTCTCTAGAATCAAGAGAGATAAAGATAGGAGAAAAGTGAGGGTTTCAAACCCTATTCCCGAGTTTAATCCCTCAGATCTAGCCCCCAGCCGTTGGATCTCATATCAAAGAAACGGACTGCCACGATTTGGCCTAAAATCACAAAAACTACGCCGAACACGGGTTACAACACGGCCGTGTGCATGGTCGTGTTAGCCATTCGCCGTCTCGACCGATTCGAAAACCAGCACACTGCCTCCGACACGGCCTTTGACACGGCTTCCGACACGGCCGTGTCGCCGTTGACATGCCCGTGTCGAGGCCCGTATCACTCCCCCTACCGACCAACATTCCCAGTCAGAGAAGGACACAGCCCATGACACGGCCAAAGACACGGCCCTCGACACGCCCGTGTCAGCCCCGACACGGCTGTGTCGTGACCCGTGTCATGCCTAGCAGAATAAATTCTGCAAACAGCCCGAGAAGGACACGGCCAGGGACACGCCCGTGTCCAAGGCCGTGTGCCTTCTCGCCGATCGTCGATCAACACGGCTCGACGACCCAGGCGCAACACAACTCGACGACCCAGGCGCAACATGGCTTGTGACACGCCCGTGTCACAGGCCGTGTGCCTACCCCCAAAACCCAAACTTGGCCAAAACGATGCCATCGATTCCTCTTCCAAGTTTTGGGGTGTTACAATTCTCCCCCCTTCAAAGAATTTCGTCCCGAAATTAAAAACATGGAAAGTACACAACTTCTAAACGGTACCTGAGGAGAAAAGCTCGGGGTACTCCTCTAGCATGGCCTGCTCTCGCTCCCATGAGAGCTCCTCGCAGCCATAGTTGTCCCAACGGACCTTTACGAGTCTGACTTCCTTGTTCCGCAATTGCCGAACCTCTGAATCTTCTATCCCGATTGGACGAACTCGCGTCCTCAAGTATTCCTCTACCGGCACCGCCGCCGGCTCAATCACCATGCTGGCTTCTAACAAAGCTTTCCTCAAAACCGAGACGTGAAAAACGTCATGCAATCCACTTAGCTCTGTGGACAACGCCAACCGGTACGCTGCCTCTCCCACTCGCTCGATGACCTTGAATGGTCCCAAAAATCTCGGACTCAGCTTCTTGAGTCGGCAAATTCGTGAAACGCCTTTGAACGGTTTGATCTTAAGGTACACCCAGTCGCCCACAGCGAATTCCACATGCCTGTGGCGAGCATTGAAATACTTCGACTGCCGATCTTGAGCTACCTTCATGCGCACTTGGATGGTCCACACTAGCTCACTAGCGTCGGCTACCACTTCTTTCCCCAAAAGCTTTGTGTCTCCCGCCTCTGTCCAAGACATCGGTGTTCGACACCGCCTCCCATAAAGAGCTTCATATGGCGCCATCTTGATACTTGCTTGGTAGCTATTGTTATAAGAAAAATCCACCATGAAGAGGTGATCCTCCCACTTCTTGCCGAAGTCGAGAGTACACATCCTTAGCATATCTTCCAAAGTACGGTTCGTTTTCTCAGTTTGCCCATCGGTTTGAGGATGAAAGGCCGTACTGAACTTGAGTTTTGTGCCCAAGCTCTTCTGCACCAACCGCCAATCCTTAGACATGAAACGTCCATCCCGGTCACTGACTATACTCTTCAGAATCCCATGAAGTCGTACAATATTGCGGACGTATAACTCCACCAACTTTTCCACACCGTCCTCCTTCCGATTTGGGATGAAATGTGCCACTTTGGTCAGGAGGTCCACAATCACCAAATGGCATCATTACCCTGCTGCGATCTAGGCAACCCATGCCCAAAGTCCATGGAGATGTCATCAAATTTCCATTCAGGGATTGGAAGAGGCTTCAAGAACCCGCCCGGCTTCTGACACTCGGCCTTCACCAAGGCACAAGTTTGGCACCGACTCACACACAAAGCTACGTCCCGCTTCATCCCAGGCCACCAATAGGACTTCTTCAAATCCAAGTACATCTTTGTACTGCCCGGGTGAATGGAGTACTTAATGAAGTGGGCCTCAAACATCAACTCCTCACGGAGCTTGCCGAACTGCGGTACACAAATCCTTCCGCCCTTCCTCAGAATTCCATCAACCATCTCCCAGGCGCTACCCTCGCCCTTTAGAGCTTCCTCCACGAAAGGTTGGAACTCCGCATCTACACGGGTCGCTTCCCGAATACGATCGCATAAGTCACTCTGCATCTCAATCCAATTTAGTCGAGCCACGCTAGACTCGCCTCTTGCCACGCATTCCAAACCAAGGGACTCCCAGTCCTGCCTTAACCGCTCATCGTGAGCTTCAATCCAATTTCCTTGCCCCGAGTATTTCCTACTCAAAGCATCTGCCACCACATTGGCTTTACCTTGCGTGTACTGAATCGCCACCTCGTAGTCCCCAAGGAACTCGACCCACCTGCGCTGCTGCATATTTAGGTCCTTCTGATCTAGGAGATACTTCAGACTCTTGTGGTCCATGAAGATCTCCACCTTTGCACCATAAACGTAGTGCCTCCACAACTTCAAAGCAAAAATTACCGCCGCCAACTCCAAATCATGTACGGGGTAATTTCTCTCCTGAGGCTTCAGCTGCCTCGACCCAAAAGCTATCACGCTACCATGTTGCACCAACACACACCCTAAACCGCATCCGGATGCGTCGCTGAAAATCTGGAACCCTTCGGTCCCCTTTGGTAGACTTAGGATCGACGCCATCATTAGCATTTCCTTCAGGGTTTCAAACGTCTGTTTGCACTCTTGAGTCCATACAAACTTCTGATCCTTGCGAGTTAGTGAAGTGAGGTGTAGAGCTATCCGCGAAAAGTTTTCCACAAACCTTCGGTAGTACCCGGCTAGTCCAAGAAAACTTCGGACTTCCGCCACGGTCCTCAAAACTGGCCACTCACTGATGGCTTCTACTTTCGTTGGATCCACCGCCACCCCGTCCCCACTGATTACATGGCCCAAAAACGCCACCTTCTCCAACCAAAACTCGCATTTCGAGAACTTCGCATAGAGCTGGTTCTCTCTCAACACTTGTAACACTATCCGCAAGTGCGACTCGTGCTCCTCTTCTGACTTGGAATACACCAATATGTCATTGATAAAGACGACTACGAACCAGTCCAAATATTCGCAAAACACTCGGTTCATCAAGTCCATGAACACGGACGGCGCGTTCGTCAGCCCGAACGGCATCACCGAGAACTCAAAATGACCATACCTCGTACCAAACACGGTCTTGGGTATGTCTTCGTCACGAATCCGCAACTGATAATATCCGGACTTCAAGTCCAACTTGGAGTACACCACCGACCCCACCAACTGGTCGAAGAGATCGTCTATCCGAGGAATCGGATACTTATTCTTGACAGTCAGTTTGTTCAACTCTCGGTAGTCTATGCACAGATGCATACTACTGTCCTTCTTCTTTACAAATAACACCGGCGCACTACACGGTGAATAGCTGGGTCTGATATACCCTTGCTCCAAAAGCTCCTGCAACTGAACCTTGAGCTCGGCCAACTCCTTTGGTGCCATCCTAAAGGGTGGACGTGACACCGGTCTAGCCTCGGGCACTAACTCGATGGAGAAATCAATCTCCTGCCGAGGAGGTGCTCCCGGTAGCTCCTCAGGGAAAACATCTCCAAACTCCGCCACCACGGGCACTTCTCCAAGAGACAGTCTGGAAAGGCTAACCTCCAACAACGCTACTAGAGCTACACCCCCTTAATTAACAGCTCGCACTAGATGAAGTGCCGAAACTAGGGAATTGGCCACTCCATGCAGGCCCTCAAACATGACTTCTGCTTGCCCCACACTCCTCAGGGTTACCACCTTGGACAAACAGTCGAAACTGGCACGCTGCTCCGCTAGCCAATCCATCCCCAAAATCACATCGAACTCGGACAACGGCAAGATCGCCGCTACCAATATGAAGTCGACTCCCTCAAGACTCCAACATACCCGCCCTTTAGCACTGGTTGTCATAGACGACCAATTGGGCATGCGCATTTCCAACTCTGAGTCCGTTGCAAAGGACTCAACTCCAATCCTCCGGGTGAAACTTTCCGCAAGGAAGGAGTGCGACGCTCCCGTATCAAAAAGTACTCTAGCGGGGTACCCAAATACCACTACAAAGCCTACACACATGCAACAAACATAAAAAGGCTTGAAAGGAAGAAATCTAAGGTGCAGGTTAAACTCTCATACCTGTCACCACATCGATTTGGCGGATTGCTTCATGCTGCCCAAGGTCGTAGGCCCTTGGCTGTACTGGTTGAAACCGGGAAGCACTCGACTCCGCCATTTTCCCCTTCTCTACTGTACTGGGTCCGGAGCGTACGGTTTGCTCCTGCCTTGGATCTTGCTCAGCGCCCCCTTGGGTACAAAATCTTGCTATGTGGCATGGCTTGCCACAACTGTAACACGTCTGCGGTTCCTTAGAGCGTGACCCTCCGGACGTCCAATTACTTTTCTCGCCCGACTTATATGGGGAAGGCTTCTTCTTCCACCGGCTCCCTTCCGCCTTTCCATGGGACTGAGCAGGCTTCTTCTCCTCCCCCTGTTTTGGTGTGAAACCCTTGCGACGCTGGGATCGCTCCATGTCACTCTCCAAAATTCGGGCCGCCTCCACCAATTCGTTGAAACCCGCACGTTTCATTGATATGAGGGGCTGTCTTAGATTCTCCCTCAGTCTATGATAGAAGAGATTGTCCCTCTCTTCATCGTCTGCCATGGTCTTCCCTGCATAACGACCCAAGCGAGTAAATTCCTGAACATACTCATCCACTGACTTGTCTCGCTGCACCAGGTGTAGAAACTGTCTCTGGAGGGCTAACCTCGTTGAGGCGGGAATGTACTTCTTCAGGAAGGCATTCCCAAACTCCTCGATGGACGGTTTGCGTCCTAGAAACTGCCGGCCACTGTGGCTCACCCACCATAACTTGGCATCTCCCTCCAACATAAAGGCTGCGAACTCTGCCTTTTTCTCTTCGGGCGCCTCTGCCGCCCTCAGAAGCTCTTGAATTCTAGCCTACCAATCCTCTGCATCTGTGGGCGTGCCGATTCCCTTGAAGGTTGGAGGGTAGAAGCTCAGAAAGTACTTCATTTGCCGGTCCCCATGCCCGACAACCACTCTCTCGGCCTGCGGCTCTGCCCGCCTGACTTCCTCAACTGGCACGGTCGCTGCCGTGTCCGGGGTAGCAGGAGATGCTACTTGAGCAACGGGACCTGCTACCTGTGCTGTCGATGCAGCTTGGGCCGCCACCATCGCTTCTGCAAGCATACTACATAAGTCGGCCGGCATGACCCCCATCCCTAGCGGACCTTGCACAGTCGCACTACTTGCCGAGAGTTCTTATCTTGGCCTCGAGGTCCCAGCCTCATTGCTTGCAGTCTAAACACAAGCAAGAAAATGCAAGTCAGTCTCTAATCGCAAGTCTCGAACACCAGGACACTCATGGTCCCATGATACTCCTATGTGGATAACTTCTTATACGCGACTCGACTTATACTTTCGACCGCAAAACTTCTCATTGGAACGCAAACCTCCCTCTGATACCAAATTGTAACACCTCCCCTGTAAAGACCATATAATATGGGTCCGGCCGGGGCCCCACAACATACGGACGCCACAGCTTTAGTATTAAAAGATGATATGAAAACTACCCAATCTCAAAACTCCAGACAAACAAAGCGGAAACAGAACATTAACCGACAGAAGTTATCCACTAATAGATGAGTATCAAATGGCCTTAAGGCCTTACACAATATAAGTCCAAAAATAAAAAGTGCCAAGCACTCCTAGGCTACCTCGGCATGCAAGCCGGACATGAACATAACAAGAGTAGCAAACACAAAAGGAAAATCCAAGCACAGCAACACTTCATGAGGCTTAGGGCTTTTCGCCCGGCGCACTAGCTCCTTCATGCGATCCTTGCCCTGTAAGGATTTGAAGTAACGTGGGTCAGCAAAGGCTGACCTCTACTGTGTAACAAACACATCTCCTCCCGGCCGTCCCTAACGGACCCCGGGGTACCACTCCACCTGCAAGTTAGCACTTCGTATACCAAAAGAGTTTATATATTAAAGCGGTAAAACAGGCTTGGATGTCTCATACAGCATACATGTTTTCTATGTTTGGTACAAGGTGAAAGGGGCCTCCTATGCAACATGAATGCAACCCGGGTTTCACTCAAGGCACCCTAGCTCGTATGCATCTAGCACAACATCAAACACTGGGTACTTCCGTTTCCCCATTAGCTTAAAGCCGCAAACACAAGGGAACCACCATGTCCCTAACGGCACACACGCCGTCACACGGAACCTTGCAAAGGCCCCACCCGCACAAGGGTCATATACCCCGGGGCTTGCCCGAACATTCTGACTTCGCATGTCAGGGTTCCGTCTCACACTGACCGATTCTAAGAAGCCTTGCTGGACCCCACCCGCTCATGGCCACAATGCCCGGGCTTGCCCTCCGCTCGACATTCTCGTCAGTCCACACAAGGGGCTAGTCTCGCCGGGACACTTCCCCAACATGACTTGCGCGTCACGGGATAGCCAGCCGACCACGGAGACATAGCCGCGCCTTTGCACAACACAAACAAAGGTTTCCCCACCCCAATCACCATTCGCACCGTGTCTTTCCCATACTCCAAGGAAACCATCTACCGCACAACACGGAGCTAACCTTGTCCGGTTCCGACCACGAGTACTCACTCAAATATAAGGGGGGAAAACGCATACATACAACGGCGTATTGCCGCAACGGATTTCTACCGAATCCCCGAAGCTCGCTATGCAACATCATCGGGTCGGACTAACGGTCGCGACCACGGCTTCACCCACAATGCCTAATCCGCTAACGGAGCGGATCTCTAATGCAAAGCATGCCGGGATGAACATACTCAACCCGGAGGTTCCTCTTGAACCTAGGCTACACGAATCCCTCTCATTTGAGAGATTCGGTGCTCAAAATACGAAAGGAAGGGGATGCTATTCATGCATCCTAAATCCTAAAAACCGAGAGGAGAAGTGTCGTTACATTCCGTCCCCTCTTCCTAGCAATGGAGAAGATTTGCTCGGTTGAAAACCACCACAACGCTCCCACCTTTGCGGATCTGAACTCCGCTCGCGAAACGGACCTCCGAAGCTTTGCCGGCGGCCGGATCTTGGCCTTCTTCCTCCTCCTTGCTCCCCCTTCTCTCTAGAATCAAGAGAGATAAAGATAGGAGAAAAGTGAGGGTTTCAAACCCTATTCCCGAGTTTAATCCCTCAGATCTAGCCCCCAGCCGTTGGATCTCATATCAAAGAAACGGACGGCCACGATTCGGCCTAAAATCACAAAAACTAGGCCGAACACGGGTTGCAACACGGCCGTGTGCATGGCCGTGTTAGCCATTCGCCGTCTCGACTGATTCGAAAACTAGCACACGAACTCCGACACGGCCTTTGACACGACTTCCGACAGGGCCGTGTCGCCATTGACACGCCCGTGTCGAGGACCGTGTCACTCCCCTTACCGACCAACATTCCCAGTCAGAGAAGGACACGACCCAAGACACGGCCAAAGACACGGCCCTCGACACGCCCGTGTCAGCCCCGACACGGCCGTGTCGTGACCCGTGTCATGCCTAGCAGAATAAATTCTGCGAACAGCCCGAGAAGGACACGTCCAGGGACACGCCCGTGTCCAAGGCCGTGTGCCTTCTCGCCGATCGTCGATCAACACGGCTCGACGACCCAGGCACAACACGGCTCGACGACCCAGGCGCAACACGGCTTGTGACACGGCCGTGTCACAGGATGTGTGCCTACCCCCAAAACCCAAACTTGGCCAAAACGACGCCGTCGATTCCTCTTCCAAGTTTTGGGGTGTTGCACAATATGTCCACCTAACCCACCACCATGCAATTCCCAATGATTAAATGACGTAGGGAAGAACGTGGAATACATAGCTTCGAGTGATTGAATAAATAACCGTCATGAATATAAAAGGACGAAATGGTCGCAGACGAGTTGTCTTGAGTTGATAAATAAATTTCCTTGAAATCCGAACAATGGACAAACTCATCCTTATTTCTATCGAACCAAATCACCTTAACTTCTAGCGTTGATAATAATAAAGATACACGACTAAGAGCATCGGCTACGCGGTTGAGAGTACCCTTAAAGTGTTTTATTATAATTGTGTACTCCTGAAGATAGGAGACCCATTTGGCATGCGTTCGACTAACTTTAGTTTGGGAGTTAATAAATCTCAATGCCTCATTATCAGATAAAATAACAAATTCCCTAGGAAGTAAGTAATACCGTCAGTGTTGGAGGCACCTAATGACCGCGTAAAACTCTTGATCATAATTAGAATAATTCATTTTTTTCCCCGCGAGTTTCTCACTGAAGTATCAAATAGGATGGACTTCCTAACTCAATACTCCACCAATACCACTCCAGACGCATGACATGATAACTCAAATACATTATTAAAATCCGATAATCGCAAAAGGGGAGCTTCCGACATGCGTGATTTAATTACTTGAAACGCTTTAGCGGCCGATTTTGTCCACGTAAAATCACCCTTTTTCATGCACTCTGTAATGGGGGCCATGATACTCTTAAAAAATCAAATTAATCGGAGATAAAACGTAGCTAGACCGTGAAAACTCCGAACATCCCGAATATTGGCGGGCTCTGGCCCATCCTTAATGGCTTCGGCCTTCTTACGGTCTACATATACGCCCTCCAAACTCACAATATAACCAAGGAACTCTACCGATGACACATGAAAAGTACACTTTTTAAGATTAATGAATAATTTTTCTGACCTCAACGCGGTAAGAATAATCTTCAAATGTGACTCATGATCGATCGTAGAAGTACTAAAAAAAGAATATCATCAAAGTACACTACTATGAATTTTCCTAAATAAGGTTGGAAGACGTGAGTCATCATCCTAGAGAACATTCTCGAGGCATTGGAAAGCCCAAATGGCATAACTAACCACTCGTAGAGCCCTTCCTTAGATTTTAAAGCAGTCTTCCACTCATCACCTTCCCTTATTCGGATCTGATGGTAGCCACTCCTAAGATCCAATTTTGAGAAAATCGTGGCACCCGCTAACATGTCCAAAATATCGTCCAAGCGAGGGATGGGAAATCGATATTTAATAGTAATTTTATTTATGGCTCTACTATCCACACACATCCTCCAAGAGATTCCTTTCTTGGGAGCAAGTAAGGTGGGTACGACACACAGACTCTTGCTATGACGGATGTACCCCTTTTGTAATAAATCTAAAATTTGGGTTTCTAACTCTAAGTGTGCGGAAGGATTTAACCGATAATGAGGAAGGTTGGGCAATTAGGAACCCGGGAGGAAATTTTTCGCATGTTGGATATCCTGCATGAGGGGTAACTGGGACGGTAGCTCGTCCGGATACACATCCTTAAACTCTTCTAAGATTTCATCAATGTCGGTGGTAAACTCTCAAATGACGATGCATATTCCTTAACTTGCAAACAAACTAACGCATATATGACACCATCCATAAAGGTATTAGGCGCAAATTCCTTCTTACCTATCAGACTTAACTCTTTCTTTTCGACCGAAATAATCATATCCTTTGAGGGGACCGAAGGATCCTTGGGCAGAGTGGGTTTTAAAATTATTGTCTTGCCATTAAATTTAAATTCATAAGTGTTAGCTCGTCCAAAGTGGGTAACTTCATGAACATAAAGCCATAGATGACCTAATAAAACGTGACAAGCGTCCATAGGTATGACGTCACACCAAATCTTTTCAGAATAAGCTTTGATGGAAAGGTGCACCAAACAATGCTTTTACACTAGAAGGGATGACTTATCTACCCATGCCACCTTATAAGGGTGAGGGTGTGGCTCAGTATCTAAAGACATTCGGGTCACCGCAGTTTCAAAAATGACATTCATACATCTACCACTATCGACGATAAACCTACACCATTTCTCTCCACTCTTAAAATTCAACGAAAAAATATTCGTCCTATTCCAGTCATCTAATGCTCGTGAAGTCGCCGGAATACACCTCATGACTACCGTATGGGACTCATACTCCATATCACTAGGCACTCCTTCTGACTCGCTATCCTCTCCTGCCTCATATATAAGGTCGTCTTATTCACTTGTGGAATCTAACAGGGCTAAGGGCTTGGGCTTAGTAGGACACTCACTAGCATAGTGACCCTGAATCCCGCAAGCGAAATAAGTAGTGTTCGTTTTGTTGACCCTTACTACGGGCACTCTCTCACTCGTTGAGTTTTTTATATTCCTAGCAGTCACTACTATAGAGTTCTAGTCAGTGGACCGGAACTTGCCCTTATTCTTATAGGTAGAGGTTGGAGGCGATCCTAATATGGACTTCCCCTTCTAATACGAGCTAGACTTATTCTTAAAAACATTGTGCTTCTCGATATCTAGTGCAGCATTGAAAGTGGTGTTTAGGTCAGTGTGACCATAACGCAATAGCTTACCCGTGATGTCGGTGTTTAACCCCTTACGAAACCTAGAGAGGGTGATATAAAGCATCTCTCTTACACCGCAGCTAACCATCATGTCCTTAAGAAGGCTCATGTATTCATAGACCGACCGACTCCCTTGCTTAAGGGTGGCCAAATCATCAAACATCTGTGTTCGATGGTACGAAGGGATATAGTGGTGTGTCAGCATGGCCTTCATGCCTGCCCAACCAATAAGCAAGTCACCATTATCAACTCTCAGACGACCTTCCTCATTTAACCAAAATATCTTGGCTCTTCCTAGCAACTTCATTCTCGCCACTCGCACCTTATCCATGTCAGTCAATTTTTGCCACTCAAAGTAGCATTCTATTTCCATCACCCAATCCAGGAAGACTTGGGGTTCACCCATTCCATCATATGATGGGGGTTTGACCCGGACAGCTCTAGTAATATCAAACTCATACGGTGCATGTGGGGCTCGTTCGTTGTTATGGTTGTTGTTTTGATTATTATTCCCTTTATCTAGTGGATTGGCGGCTTGATTAGGGGGAGACGCTCGATTCAATCTTAACTCGTGTAACATTTCCCTAATCTCCGTCAACAGATCGGTGAACTCCTGACGGAGTTCCTCAATCGCTGCGAGAATGTGACTCGCTTCCGGCTCGTCCGCCATGTGGGAAAAAGATGGGGAATACTCAGTGCCCAATCTAGTGCGCATGCAGAAATGAAGTAAACTGGCTCAAAGACATACCACAGATGGAATTGTTCCCACTAAATAACAAGGGCAAAAAAGTTTTTTTTTGTTTTTCTAAAAGGAAACAAAATGGAGATTATTAATTCATTTTTTTTAATATTTCTTAAAAAGAAGAAATTTTGGCCGTTATTGGCATACCAGCAAAATTTTTTTTTTGTCAACTAAACGAACAAGAAAAGTGAGTGCTGACGTGCAAATACAAGGGGGAGGGTGCCTATTAAGAAATTTACGTGAACCTCCCTATAATACCAATTTTATGTAGGCCTATGCGTCGACACCGAAAATCTACGGACTAACCACGATTCCCTCTCTACGATTCGAATTTGACACTCGCAAAAAATATCACGCAGCGCACACTCCATGCAATTATATCAATTTTATGCTAATGTACGAGTAGCCAACCCGTTTTGGATCGAATAGAGGCGATATGCCAATATCCTTTCTTGCTAAAAGGACCCACCCTGTCCGATCGAGTAAAGGTTTTACCAAAAGCGATCTACAAAAAGTACGATTCGAAAAAGATAGATCTCTCCCAATAAAAAGTTACGATGTTCGCCAAACCTTTCGAAAATTATTTCAATCAAGATAAACACAAAAACAATCGAAGAAACCACGATTATTCAACGATTCTAAATTCAACGCCAAGAATTTCCATAATAAAAATATGTAGGGAAGGAATCACACAAAGGTAGAAATTTTTGTTACCCAAACTGCAATAAATGATTCTTATTATCTAACTTGAATCGCTATTCCACGGTTCTACCAGAGTTATATCGGATGGAGACGAAACTCGTCCTCCCTCATCGCTTCAAGCCTTGGCTGAGGTCCACGAAAGCTTGTTACAAGCACCTTGGTCTAACCACCAAGAGAGAGGGGTGGCCGAGTTCCTCCTTGAAAGGGGGCTGGTCGGTATGTGTTTGGGGAGGGTGGTCAGCCAGTTTAGTGTGGTGAAGAGTGGGGGGCTTACGTAGGGAGGAGATGACAACATTGGTGTATCTCTTGTGGAGAGGAAAGGTGGCGGCTAAGGTTGAGGTAGAGAGGAGGCTTGGAGTTGGCGGCTTGGAATGAGGGGGTTAGGGTTGGCCGAGAGAATGAAGGAAGAAGGGTTGTGTTGGCGACTAGAAGGAGGCAAGGCAAGGGTCTGAAATTTAGAGAGAGAGGAGGAGGAGAGAATTCTTTAGGAGGGATTAGGTTTTTCAATTCTCATTCAACTTGTCCAAATGAAAACATTACATGCCTATATATAGGCTGACATCATACTTTGGCTACATGCAGGCCAACATTAAAAATAAATTCTAATGTTTTAAGCCATAATGAAATATTAAAATGCTCAAAAAATAGCACCATAAATTCAAATAATATTAAAATGTTTCAACTAAATAATATTAAGTGGTTTTGCGCAACGGGCGAAGGTTGTAGAGATGCTCCACACGATCACAATTACGATGCAAGTCTTCTGTTGGAGACGGAGAAGGATCTTCCGCGAGCAAGCCTTCATCATATTCAACCTATTTGGGGCCTTCATCTCCATCAATGGGCCAAGCAACACGCTGGTAGCCCTGTCCACAACAGTCTTCTGCGAACGGGAGGTTGTTGCGCACATGCCCTCAGAGGGAGAAGGTTCGCACAAGCGAAGGCAATCCTTCAACATATGGCCTATACCTTGACATAGCAAACATTGAATACAATGCTTAGCATTTAAAACAGCCATGGCATCGATGTATCAGCACAAAGTGTCATACAGACCGCACTCAGCAACAGAATACATTGCGAACCAAAATAATTACCGAAAGGGCGCTACACACTAGAATAAAAATAACACGGATCTGCTATCTAAACCACAAATCAGAAAAGGGCAAAAAGAAATAAGCAAAATAAATGAAAAGAAGGAAAATAAAAAAAAACAAGAAACTACAATCACAAGATCTCCTTTCAGAAAACTCACACGACTGTGCTCCTTCGCAACGGTGCCAAAAACTTAATACATTGAACGACAAGTGTACCAGTCGCATAAGTAATATAAAATTGGCGAATTTTCCCAAGTATCGATCTCTCAAGGAACACAGTAAGGTGCAGTTAATTTTAAGGAGGACTGGAGATTTAAGTCCTTAGGTCAGGGTTACAAGGTGGGTTTTATTAGCTGCGGATAAAGAAAGTAAAATAGTATAAACTACTCCTATGCAACGCCGCTATGCGATGCTTCACCAGGCGAGATAGAAGACTACATAGGCCTCTATGCACTGAATCACTTGGTGGATGGACGAGTAGGCTTGCAGATGAGATGGTGAGAACGGAGGAATGAGGGTCGTGAGCACCTCTCGCTACGCACACATCTAACAATCGCTATTGCGGCAGAACCAGATGTGATGGCGGATTGAAATGCGGGTGCTACTCAAGCAACTAAAGCGGTAAAACAAAACAGGTTCACATAGACATGAAACAAATAATGTTTGCAACTAAAGTGCACATCATCAACAAAAACAGATTAAAACACACATATTCAACAAGAAAGTAAGAACAAGTCAAGAGATCGACCGAATCCGAAGGCTCGTCGAGGGGTCGCGGAAGGAATCGCTGGGTTGTCAATCCGCGTCCAAGCTCGGTCCTCAACTATGTCCGGGGTAGATAAGGTTGTCACTACCTTCCAATGGACCCGTCTTATTCGTGGCACAATGCAGAATAAGGTTGCAAGCTTCCCTTTGCTTGTTGGTTATGGCTTCAATCTTGAAATGGAGCTTAAAAGATGAAGGAGGAGGATGATAACAAGCACCGGCAAGATATAGGCTTCGCGAGCATGGTCGGGGCTTCTCTCCTTGGTGTAAGATGAAGGGCAAAGCTGGAGAGGCGGAGATCTGCCCTAAAATGATGGAAGGAATTACGAGAGGAAAATCTATCTGTAAATGGAGGAAAATCTGTGCTTAAATAGAAGCAGGTCAAAAAAATAGTGACGCACGGTTTGTCGCACGACCATGCGCTAACCGTGCGTTATAAACTTCCTGGCAAAGCTTGCGGATGAAGATGCACTAACCCATATGTTTTGGTCACGCACGGGCGCTTCCGCCCGTGCGTGAAGGAAATCGGACGGGTAAGCACAGAGCGCAGGAAAACAAGATAATATAGGGGAACCATGTGTTTTACTCGTGCATGGGCGTGTATGCCTGTGCATTAAGGAGACACACGATTAACCCCAGAAAGCTGAAATTCAGAGAAATATATGCAGACCGTGCGGCACCTCGCACGGTTTGGCTGAAACCGTGCGGGAACAAAATGCACGGGTAACCACAGACATCTCCAGAATTATTGTGTATAACGCACGATTAATCTCAAACCGTGCGTGAACAAATTCGCACGATTGTGCGTTTTACATAGGACATTGAAATGGAATCCGAGGCGTCCCGAATACCTACACAGCAATGAAACCAAGCTAGAGCATAAGCTACCTGCACCAAAATGCAAACAAAACCAAACAGAAAGAGCCAAGGGGAGCACCATGTGTATACCCCCAACAACAAAATGCGCAATTCCACACCCTTGGGCCAGAATAGTGCACATTGGGGTCAATGACCAAACAATGCAAATATAATTGATAACCGGTTGAAATGCAGTGTACGAGTGAGAAAACCAGCCAAGATGAGTCCGAAAAACCCTATAAATATCAGACTCATCAAGCAAAACAATTCCTTCCACTTCTTTCCTTTCTCCAAAAAATCCATAGAGTGGCCATTTTGTGGAAAGAAATTGCTTCCCAATCTTTAGGGCCTCAAAGGTTTGTTTGAATTGCAAATTGTCGAAGCTCCCTGTGTCAAGCAGGATCTTATGAACAATATAATTTTAAAATACCGCTTTGATTACAACAGTATCATTAAAAGGATTGGCAGTTGGCGAGATATCTTCTTTTCTAAAAGTGACGATTCCCCCTTCTGTGGCAGCAGAGCAATTTGCATCAACCTCCTACTGCTAGATCCTGACCATACTTAACTATTGGGATGACTCGGGACTGCCCCTCCAAGAATACAGAAGTGTCCGAAGAGGGAACCCTCATCACCAACGTCAATACATTCTCTACCATAATTGACGTCGCCAAAGTGGCTGATGTCTTCTACTACTTTTCATTTCCAGCATACCTCCTCCACCTTTTTGCCTTCAGAGGTAGGTGTCTTGGCAGGAGCTTCCTTTCAAATGAGGTCTTGGAGCTTCCTGAATCACGAGAGTCTCTCCACATGCTGGCAATGTGTTTGTTAATTCTCAGTCAGATGCCCCCTCTTTTTATGATATTCATAGATGAGGTTGGAATTTTGGTGCCTCATATCTGACTTTAGGGGGGCTGGCCATTTGAAATCAGGCCTCCTTTGTAGGATTTGGATGACTTAAACCATCGAGACATTCAAAGGAGTGAATGACTCCTGAGAGTCATCATATTGTTGGGGTAGAACCAAAGGAGGAAGAGGTAGAACATACTATTGCTAATATACTGGAAGAGCTTGCGGAGGTAGTGTGAATAAAGCTAGTGCGGTGGAAAATACCCATTTCTGCTTCCGAAATTGTTGATGGCTAAAGAAGGGGCATTTATGACAAATATTACTACCCCTCTGAGAAGGGGGTTTGAAATCAGGGAGAGGAGACCGCATTTGTTATTGCGGAGTAGAGGAGAAGCTCGATGAATCCTTGCTTTCAAGAATCTTGGAATCATAGTTGGGGTTGGTCTTATCCCCTCTAATATACATACTAGTGAGACTGATCATCTCCCAGTAGGTCCTCGGCTCTCTAATGTTTGCTTTAAACTTTAGAAAACCTTCCCTTAAACCACTCATCAGAGCCACCCTATATAGTTCTAGGTCCACATTCTGGATCTCCTCATTTTGAAACTGGTCCACAAATTTAGCCCATGACTCATTTTCTTGCCAAAAAATGCAGTTAAACCATTCTTCCTATTCTTTGAGGAAGAAAACCTCAAGAGGAGCTCTCTGCGGAGCTCAGCAAAGAACCCAGTCGACTGGGGTTGAAGCTCATAGAACCACTCCTATTCTTTGTCATCAAAGGATGTCATGAGAATTTTGCGTTTGATCGTATCTGAAAGCGTCTTCAAAGCTACAGCCTGCTAGAAAGCTTGAAGGTTTGCAACGGGATCTATCTCATAAGTGTACACCTGTAGACTGGGCTCCATAAAATGATTCGAAGGTTGCTCCTACCTAACTCCATCAGTAAAAGGAGAAGGCTCCTCTACCTCCTCATAGACAGGAGGGAGAGAAGGAAGGGATATAGCTGGGACAGCCATTAGAGGATAGGATGCTGGACAGAAATCATAAGTTGATGTTGAAGGAGCAGCCTCCTAGAAGTTGAGAGCCCTAGTTAAGCTTCCTGGAGTGGCTTCTTGGTAGAAGACCTGTCGGGCAACAAATTCAAAGACTTGAGAACGCCGAGGAACAGCGGCTTGAGTTGGCGGATATGGTGGAGGAACCCTCATGGGAGATGTTGGAATCAGAGTAGCCACAAGCATGGCG
Source organism: Platanthera zijinensis (assembly GCA_039513925.1). NCBI lineage: Eukaryota > Viridiplantae > Streptophyta > Magnoliopsida > Asparagales > Orchidaceae > Platanthera > Platanthera zijinensis. Next base: position 89,071,127 of record CM077083.1, read on the forward strand.
ATGGGTTGTTATAGAGCTAACCACTCGGTAAGAATGGCTAGGTCCTGGACTATAACACCCCAGATTGGGAAACAGAAATTTTTGTAGCTATCGCCAAGCGACAATTGATATCACCGATGGAGATTGCACTCGACGCCATAAAGCATTGAGTGAACTCAACACACTCGACACTGCAAAGCGTTGAGTGAGATATCGGAACGACGAAAATGGATATCACCAGTTGATAGTTCCACGTATGCTGGGCACGTGTCGAATAGCCTGTTGGAAGCAAATGAACAGTGGTTTACAGGGGTCAAAGCGGCGAAATGCCGATGTCGCCAGACGATAGTCGATATCGCAAGGAGATATCGCTAAAGTTGACCATTAAAATCAAATCTTGGCATTTGCTTCCTTTTCATAAAATAAGTCTGTGGATGGGATTAATCCTGAGGCCACCTAAGTAGAGGAGAGATCAAGAGAAGTCTCAATTCACTTTTCTACCTCTCTCTCTCTCTTCATTTCCATTTGCTCTCTTGGTAGAAGGAGCTAAGGAAGAAGGCTGAAGCTGAGCTTGGAAGGCTTGGTGAATGAGATCCTGTGGTCGGAACTGAAAATGAGGCATGATCCGCGAAGATGAAAGTGGAGCGTTCCTTTCCAACCAGACACAAAATCTCGTTCATGGCTCCAAAATTGACTACAAGTGTAACGATCATCCCTCTTGGACAAGAGAAGCCCTTCTTTTGGCATGTGCATAGAATCCCCCACCAAAAGGTGGAAGAGTGTAGGGAATTCCATTCGGGTTGATACGTGATGTACTCGATAAATTTGCATATAGATCCATAAATACGCAGTACGGAATAGGCATGTTATATGAAGCCCATCTAGAAAGGTTGGTCTGGATTGTTGATGTTTTGATTTCTGTGACGGAGAATTCTCCGTGGATAAACCTGTAGGTGAACGTATTAAATCTGGGGTTTAGGGGTGTGCCGGTGACTGTAATAAAATACTAGAGTTAATCTCTAGAAAACCCCCAAATTAGGGAAGCAATGAAACTCGGTTCCCTATCGCGCGACAATAGTGAGTATCACCTAGCGATAGCTCCTAGTGAGCTATGTAGCCTGTCTCTGGGAGACCTATGGACTAATAATGGTAAGGCCTTTCTCCAGGAGAACAGAGGGCCATAATTTTTTGTTAGCAGGAACTTAAAATTTTTTGCTTGGCCTTAAAGGAAATGTCGGCCCTCGTCATGTCACGACCATAAATGTTTTGTCTTTTGGCGTATGACGGTCTGAGCAACAGGCAAGGTTGACCTGCTCCCACCTTATAACGATCGACTTGGAGCATGTCACTGGATTGGATCTCAAAGTAATAGAACTACTTTTACTTTGTCGACTCATAGGAAGAAAAGAGAGATATGCTCAAGTGTTTCCATCAAGTCTAGGACTGAGAATGGTGGTGGAGCCTGAAACCTCGACACGCCGATAATATGCCCTGAGTGTACGGGGCGTATGGCATTTGAGCCTGCGTCTGTGGTGAATGATTATTTCCACTTTGTATATATGTTATGTCTGTAGGGAAGGAATACCGCTTCCCCGGGAATGGGGTAGGGTTGTTATAAATTTGCCACCTGAATGCTGACCATTGCCTTGTTTACTGCTGTGGTGGTGGATTGTCCCTATGCTGGTGCTGGAGAGCCGTTTGGGAAATAGCGGGTCACAACCCTGATTGTATGCCAGCCCCCCGAAGGACAACATATGTTTTATTGCTTTCATGTGTGTCCGGCCTACATGCCGATGTATGAAAACCACACTTATCAAGAGTAAATGTATGGCCTTAAGGACAGGACAACGTTAAAGTACAGTTGACTGTCACCGAGCGATAGTGACTATCACCGTCAGCGATAGTAACTTTTGTGTCTTTTTGTATTAAACATTCCAGTGGTAATATATTAGACATTTCTGTGATTACTTGATTTCAAAAAGTTAACCCTGAAGCTTCCACTAGAATGCTCTGAGTTAGGATGTATGTAGTTTTTGATATTAACATGTAATTTGATTGCCTATTTGTGGAATATGGTATGGGGACCGAGCTGGACCCTCTATTATATTTCATGTGATGGATGGAGGTGTTATAATTTTGTATCAGCTTGTCTTGGTCTTCCTCCTCCGAATTTGGGGTCGAAGTGTTTTACGGGGTGGCGAGCATATGTTTGTGCATACCGTCATAACACAAATGAACTCAAGAATGTCCAATTAGGAATGTAAAGACACATATTTGCGGGACAAGCATGTTCTGTTATGGCTTTTGGCAATATTGTTATTTTCTTAATTGTGTGTTTCATGATTGTAGGTGACTAGAAGTAATGTGGGGAAGAAGGAACCCTAGCGCTCTCTGGAGAGAAATACACCAAATGAGGTGCCAATGCCTCTTCCTTCTGCCGAGACGAAACGGTTAATTGTTGAAGTCGTGGCCGTAATACTCAATGCGAAACCAGGAGGTCAGAGAAACCCTCCTTTCCCTACAATGGTCCAGGAATCTGTAGGCGCAGTAGGGCCTGTTGCGATCCGACAAGTGGTCGTTGAGCCAGTGACTGGTAGCCGAGCGACGAAAGGGAAATTGAAACATGTGACGAGTTTCAATACTCCTATTTTTGCTTTTACTGGAACCCCGACACAAGCAAAAGACTGGCTCACGAGAGTCCAAAAAATCATGGCAGCAACGGAAAAGGTTGATTGGTAGAAAGCCACTATAGCTACCTTCTTGCTCGATGGTGAGGCAAGGCTATGGTGGGAGGAACTGGAACTACATCAGTTTAATGGTCGAGTGTTGGTTGAGATCTCAATGGAGGAGTTCTCTCGATGCTTTCTTGTAAGATATATCCCATCCGTGCATCAGATAGTAATGGAAAACCAATTTAAAAGGATAACTAAAGGCGAGAGGTCGGTGGACAACTACTTACATGAGTTTATGAGGTTGGGAAGGTATGAAGTCTCTACATTTGCAGACGAGGAATGGAAGACAAACAGGTTTTATGAACGGTTGAGAGATGACTTGCGGTTGCTTCAGTCAGGACCGATGATGCAAGGTTTTCTTACCTTGGTAGATCCGTCTCGTTCCCTTGAAATTGATATGAAGCATGTGCAGTGTAAGAATGACTTGGCAGTGAAGAAGCTGGTGTTCTAAGTACCTAGTTCTTGAAAGTCTGGGTATCGACCCTTGAATAAGAAGTAGAGAACTTCAGAACTAGCTCCTTCTTCTTTTATGTTTGGACAAACATCTGGGAAAGGTCCACTTATTTGTTACACATTTGGCAAGTCGGGTCATATGGACCTCGAGTGTCGAAGTGGCCTTCCAAAAGTAGAGAAAAAGATGGGATGTGTCTTATGCTGAAAAGGTAAAGACAGTGGTGGAGTCAACTGCATTCCAAGCACAACCCTGAGTATATAATCTTGGCCAATAGGAGGCCATAAAGCAAAGTGACGTCATAATAGGTATGAGTTAAGTTATAGCTTTTACTGCTTTCCATACTTAGTACTTTGTGCGTTGCTTGTGTATAATTTGTTTATGTTAGGCTTTGTCCTGATTTAGAACTATCCGGCGAGAGCACTGTTCGATATAGGTGCTTCACATTTGTTTCTATCTGAGGACTTCGTGTCGCGGATCAGAGTTCCTACTCATGTGCCGACAGATAGACTAAAAGTGTTGTTGCCTAACGGATGCGTGATGCGTGCGGATATGTCTTGCTTTGTTGAGGTGCAGATAACAAGTCGGGATTTCGGATTGGAAGCATCTGTGCTGCCGATATCTTAGTTCGATGTGATCTTTGGTATGGACTAGATCTCGGAGCAGCATGCATGTATAGATTGTAACTCAAAGGAATTCATGTTGGGATAGAATACCGAGCTTGAGACTAAATTCACTGGTATGCAAAGATCGAGCAATATATTGATGTCTGCTCTCCAAGTCGTCAAAGCTGTTTGGAAGGGTACAGAGTTATTCTTCACGCTTTTAGAGGCTGTTGAGTCATTGTCCAGGTTGAGTTATGTTCCGATTGTATCGGAGTACGCATATTTTTTTCCAAAGGATCTTCCGGGGTTACCTCCCTAAAGAGAAATTGACTTCGCTATCGAGTTGGTGCCATGTGCGAAACCTATGGCCCGCTCACCATACTGGGTAGCGCCTAAGGAGATGGCAGAACTGAATGTTCAGCTACAAGAATTGCTAGAGCAAGGATATATATGCCCAAGTATGTCACCTTGGAGTGCACCGGTCCTCTTTGTATAAAAGAAGGACGGTATCTTGTGTCCATGAATTGATTCTCGAGAGCTGATCAAGCTAATGGATAAGAACAAGTATCCAATTCCACGGATTGATGACTTGTTCGATCAGCTAGTTTGACCAATGGTATACTCGAAGCTAGATTTAATGTATGGCTATTACCAATTTAGGATTCAGGAATGTGACATTCCCAAGACAGCGTTTGGAACACGCTATAGTCATTACGAGTTCACTGTAATGTCGTTTGGGCTAACTAATGCGCCATCGGTATTCATGGACTTAATGCATCAAATTTTTAGGGAGTACTTAGACCTATTTGTGGTCATCTTTATTGATGACATATTAGTATACTCTCAGTCTGACGAAGATCATGCGAAACATTTGCTGATTGTGTTGCACACCCTGACAAGAAACAAGCTCTATGCTAAGTTCTCATAGTGAAAGTTTTGGCTGTCATCGGTGGCTTTTCCGGACCATGTGGTTAGTGGAGAGGGCATTGCGGTGGATCTAGTGAAGATAGTTGCGATATAGGAGTGTCCTGTTCTAGCTATTGTAGATGAAGTCAGGAGTTTCCTTTAACCTGCGGGCAACTAAATGTGCTTCGTAAAGAACTTTTCATGGATTGCCTTACCTCTCACCACACTGACGCGGAAAGATCAGAAGTTCATTTGGACGCCTAAGTGCACACAAGCTTTTGAAGAGCTGAAAATTCGTCTGATTACGACGCTAATCTTGACGTCGCCTTGTTTTTCGGACGATAATGAAATTTATAGTGATTATTCAGGGAGCGGCTTAGACTGCGTTCTTCTTCAATTTGGAAAGGTGATAGCTTATGGCTCACGCAAGTTGAATGTGCATGAGCGAAACTATCCAGTTCATGACCTAGAGTTGGCAGTTGTGATTTTTGCACTTAAACTGTGGCGTCACTATTTTTATTGTGTGAAAGTTGAAATCTTAACGGACCATAAGAGCCTTAAGTATCTTCTGGATAAGAAGGATCTAAATATGCGATAGCGGAGGTGGATGGAGTTCCTTGGGGACTACACCTTACAAATTCATAATACTCCCGGGAAGGGAAATATGGTCGCAATTTCCTTGAGTCGTAGGACTCCTACAAGGGCAAGTTGGTTGCAGATGCATGATGAGCATCTAATCTAGGAGTTGGAGGCCTTAGACATATCTTCTGTGGACAAGAATTCCACTGCAAATGCATGTCTGAACTGGTCGGAGGTGTAATATGACCTTCCGGATAGGGTTCTGTGAGCAATAGAGCTCAATTAGAGTATAAAACGCTATGCAGCGGATGGGTCAAATTCCAAATTCTCCGTGGAAGATGATCTTTTGAGAAAAGATGGCCGTTTGTGCAGCCCGAATGTGGGTAAAATACGTGATGAATTGATGTACGAAGCACACTTTACAAAGTACTAAATTCACCCAGGGAGCATAAATATGTACAAGGACATGAAGAAGATGTTCTGGTGGCCGGGCCTGAAGAAAGACATAGCACATTACGTGGCAAAATGTCAGACTTGTGCCTTAGTAAAAGCTAAATGTCAAAAGCATGGAGTTTTCCTAAAGTCATTACCAATCCCGATATGGATGTTCGTTGACCTATCTATGGATTTAGTGCATGGACTGCTAAGATCACAGAGCAGAAACGATGTCGTCTAGATGATCGTTGACCGACTAACAAAAGTATCGCATTTCATACCTAACAGGAAGGATGATTCAGTTGAAAAGTTGGCTAAGTTTTACGTGGACAACATATTACGATTGCACATTGTACCTGATGTGCTGGATGTAAGATTACCGTTCACGACCAAGTAATAAAAGTGAGGAGTAGCTTCCCCATGTATCGATCTCACGCGGATGCAAGTAGGGAGTATGGATTTCGCTTTTAGAGAAAAGAATGAAAGTGCTAAGTAAAAATGAGGGATTTGATTTTGGGGTTTCCTACACTAAGCAACATTAATCTAGTGCGGGTCACTGTCACCGCATTGCCAGGGTGAATTACTCCAAAGAGTAATAGCGGAGACGAACAAACTATCGAGGGTCGCAAACACCTCTTCACAATGCGCACTTCTAGCAGTCGCTAGAACGGCTCAAACCTAGCTTTCTCTGCCAAAGATGAAGCTCATCAACGCACATCATGAATAAGAAATCACCGCGCAAAACTATAGCAAAACATCGAGCAAAACATGGTTATTAAACCTCCAGCAAACTAGCACAAGTTCAGGTTAAAGGAAATCTAAGAAAAGAGGGGGAGAAACACAACCAAGCACTCAAAGGCTGTCCAAGATTCACTACCGGATGCGAGGGTTGTCGAGCCTCGTTCTAGCTCGGTCTTTGAAAGGTATTTGGGATCCCGAAGGCCTGTGACTTTCTTCCTAACACCCATCTTCTTCATATTGTGGTCGCTGATTCGGATCAGAGCGAAATGCTTCACAAGTGCTGCAACTAAGAACTCAAACAATAGCTTGGCGGTCGGCAATGGCGATGGCGGTCGGAGACAAATCTTTTGCAAGCACTTTAGAGGAGAATGGGTGACCGGATCAACCCTCCAATGAGGAGAGAGAAAGAGACGGCTGGAGGGATGAGTTCCCGCTCAAAGGGGAGAAAATGGTGGGGTAAATCGGAGATGTCCGGTCCAGAAGAAATCTGCGGCTTAAATAGTAAAAGTCAGAAAAAATGGTCACGTACGGTCTGGCGCACGACCGTGCGTGAACCATGCGATAATAATCTCTAGAAAATGCCAGAGGAAGAAGAAGCGTAGACCCGTGCGTTTTACTCACGCACGGGCGATTCCGCCCGTGTACTAAGGAAATTGCACGGGTAACGACAGAGTGCTCAAAACGCAGGCAACCGGGTGGAATCGTGCGTTTTACTCGCGTACGGGTGCTTCCGCCCGTGCATTAAGGAAAATGCACGACCAACAACAGAATAGAGTAAAACTAGAAGGCTACAGGAAATCCGTGCGTTTCCTTCACGCACGGTTCCGAAGAAACCATTCGTGAAGCAATTGCACGGGCTGGTCAATCTTCCAAAATAATCTGTAGAAATCGCACGATGGAAACAAACCGTGCACCAAGAAAACGCACGACCGTGTGTTTTCCACTAATCAAAATTCTGAAGAGGGGAAAACTGACAACCTGTACACAATAAGAACTCACACAGGAGGACCCTCCAGTAATCAACAAAATGCAATAAAAACTACTGGAACGAGCCCTGGGGAGCACCAAGTGCATACCCCAGCAATCGAATGCGCAATTCCGCACCCCCAGGCTAGAAAAGTGCACTAAACGGGAAACGCAGTAGGAACGAAATATCAATGAAAACAACCGAAAAGTGAAGTGCAAAGTCATGAAAACTAGCCCAGATGAGTCCGCAAAACCCTATATAAACGGGACTCATCACACCCCCAGACTTACCTATTTGCGCATCCCGAGCAAAGAAGATCCTTGCTGACTAGAAAAAGAACTAACTAACACAGTAATTATGATTTGGAGTATCATGCAAAGTCGCACGCTCGCAGGCATAAAAATATAGTCGAGAAAATTTCTAAGCATACAAAACAATTTATACTTTTCAGCTTGCGTAACAAAAATTCTATGACTACTCAAAAACAGAATCGCGGTGAATCCTTCTATCACGTGTAGTGAGAAAATAGACTTACCGCTAAGGCGAGTATTGCCAAATATCGGGATTCGGGAAAACCTCCGAAGGAATCCACCATTGTTGGTGACCATATGATTGCCCGTTCGCACTCTCTCCACGGCACTAGTTTGACTTAAGCGCGAGTCCGTAAGACTTCGGGTAGTAATAGGGCTTGGGTTAAGGCGAGGTAATCAAGGATAAAAATGAAGGCTACGCACAAAAACCTAACTGAGCAAGCACAAAAAGAGTCTAACCGCTACCCAAAAAATGAGTGGGTACACCACACCCCAAGACTTAATTTTTTTAAAATAAGGGTGTGCAAATATATTAACTCAAATCAGATTTTCAGTTATACTTTTCCTTCCTCTTTTTCTTTCTTTTTCAAATTTTTTTTATAACTTTTCTTCTTAATTATTCTTTTTCTTTTACACAATTCCAGCAAATAAATTCATTGGAGCACAACCACATATTTCACATTGAACAACACTGCATCAACACCCCCATCTTGGAATTAGAAAATAGTAAAGCTAGACTTGGGTGTGCGACTAGGGTCAGTTACTAGGCTTTGGTGAAATAAAAGTAAAGCTGAATCAAAGGAGGGGTAGGCACAACGGGGCTAGCGAGGATAAGATGTTAGGAATGGGTACAAATCTCAACCTGGCCAAAATGATGGCCTACATCATGCTCACGCTTAACTAACCATGCACAAATGCTTTGAGAGCATCTTGGGGTAAGTTCTTAGCCAACGAGAAAGACTATCCATCCTCCCGACTCGAGCAATAAGAATCTAACGGCTGTCTATACACATCCCAAAGCTACTGTCGGATTCACATAGTATTCAACAATTTTTGAGTAGAATAAAAAGAATTTACGCAATTAGAAAAATATAAGACTAAAAGCATGCAGAAAAATTAATTCTACTCTAATTTCTACACGAGACAGGAGCACTCGACTAGGACAACAACAAGGTCAACATTTTACCCCGTCTGCCAATCCTATGTTAGCAAAGAAATTTTCCCAAATCTAATGAAAGAAACAAGTTTGACTCGCCGTACGCAAAAAGTTAAGTACGCGCTCATGTGGGTACAACGGTGCAAAATACAATGAACTAAACAAATAAATTAAAAATAGTTACTGGTATGCAAATGAAGTGCACGTGCAAAGGTAACACGACAAGCTCTCCCCTAGACTTAAAATAAGAAGCACAGCAAAATATGTTGAAGTTAAAATCAAAATGAGATAAGGGTAGAAGTTACCCAAAGCTCAGAAGATGAGCATACAAAAAGATTGGCTTTAAACTTGATCAATAAGCCCTCGGCCCAGACAAAATCACATGCAAAAAGCACATCTCCAACCAAGAAAATAATAGGCATGCACCTCAAAAAGCTAACAAAAAAATTAAACGCAGCTAAATTGGGTTGTCTCCCAAGAGCCCTTTTCTTTACCGTCCTTAAGGTGGAACAAATACCTGTATTAAAAGTTTTATACAATGTTCAGGTAAGCACTCGAGCAAGTATGTAAATAAAGTAATAAGTGAAAAAAAAATGACTCAAGAAGCCAAGCTATCATCGGGATCTTGTAACCACAGGCAATGTACGTCCTTTTCAGTAACGCCACCATCAAACTGCTTCATGCGGTGCCCATTCACTTTGAAAGTATTATCCTTATTATCTCGAATCTCAATTGCGGCGTAGGGATAAGCACTCACTATAGTGTAAGGACCACTCCATCTGGATTTCAACTTCCCAGGGAACAGCTGTAAGCGTGAATTTTACATAAGCACATGGTATTCTGGCTTGAATTCCTTGGGCAAGATACGGCTATCATGCCAGCGTTTGGTCCTTTCCTTATATATGCTCACTCTTTCATACACGCGCAAGCGGAATTCGTCGAGCTCGCAAATCTTCCCCCGCCTCTTACACGACACCTCCTTGAAGTCCATGTTGAGCTATTTAGTGGCCCACAGTGCCTTGTGTTCAATTTCAATCGGAAGGTGGCAAGATTTCCCATAAACCAGTTAGAATGGCAACATCCCAATCGGCGTCTTAAATGCTGTTCGATAATCCCAAAGAGCATCATCCAATCGCTTTGCCAATTCCTTTCAGTTGGAGTGGATCGAGTTTTCTAGAATTCGCTTCAGCTCTCTGTTCGAAACTTCCACTTGACCAAAAGTCTGAGGGTGATATGCCATTTCAACTTTGTGATGAACACTGAACCTTTTCAGTAATTGAGTGAATTGCTGGTTGCAAAAATGACTACCTCCGTCACTTATTATAGTCCTCGGTGCACCTAAGCGGGATAAGATATTTTTATGTAGGAAGTGGAGTACGGTGCGAGCATCATTCGATGTAACTGACTCTGCCTCCACCAATTAGGACACATAATCAACAGCGACCAGGATGTACTGTTTCCCATGCGACATTGGGAAGGGACCAATAAAGTCCATTCCCCAAACATCAAATAACTCGCAGACCAGAATGTTGTTCAGAGGCATCTCATCACGAAGTGCGATGTTTCTAGTGCGTTGACATTCGTTGCACTCTTTGACATATGTAAAAGAATCTCGAAACAGCGTAGGACAAAATAATCCGCACTGAAGGACCTTGCGAGAAGTCCGTGCGGCACAAAAATGTCTGCATGCCTTACGATCATGACATTGCCTCAGAATGTCTTTAACCTCAAGTTCTGGGATGCAACGTCGAATAACACCTTCAGCGTAGGTGTGGAACAAGAGAGGATCCTCCCAAAGGTAATATTTGATGTCAGAGAAAAACTTTTTCTTTTGTTGATATGTTAAATGCGGAGGAAACACTTTGCTTGCCAAAAAATTGGCAAAATCAGCATACCACGGAGCAGGCGTAGAAAAAGAAAGTGCAAAGAGGCCTTCATCAGGAAAGGCATCCGAAATCGAAATTCCATGCGAATCCTCGCATCATCCCCCATCGAGTCTCGACAGATGATCGACAATCACATTTTAATTCCCTCGGCGATCCCGAATTTCAATATCATACCCTGCAGTAATAAAATCCAACGCATAATCCTAGGTTTGGCATCTTTCTTGCGCATGAGGAAGCAAATGGCCGCGTGGTCATAATGCACCACCACCTTGGAAAAGACCAAATAGGAGTGGAATTTTTCAAAAGCAAAGACGACAGCCAAGAACTCCTTCTCAGTAGTGGTGTAATTTAGCTGCGCATCGTTCAATGTCCAACTCACGTAAGAAATCGTATGAAATATTTTGTTTTTACGCGGCCCCAACACAGCCCCCACTACCATGTCACTAGCATCACACATTAACTCAAAAGGCACTGTCCAATTAGGGGATGAGAGAATCGGGGCAGTAACCAAGAGATCTTTCAAGCAGTTAAAGGACCAATGATAGTCTTCATTAAACTCAAACTTAGCATCCTTCACCAAAATATTGGATAAGGGCTTAGCTATACACGAAAAATCCTTAATGAAGCGCCGATAGAAGCCAGCATGACCCAAGAAACTGTGAATACCATGAAGTGAAGAAGGGGGGGGGAAGGTTTTTAATCACCTCAACCTTTGCAGGATCAACTTCCAGCCATAGGTGAGAGACTTTATGCCCTAGAACAATCCCCTCACGCACCATGAAATGGCACTTCTCCCAATTGAGCACTAAATTGGTAGCCTCGCAGCACTGCAAGACTAACGAGAGGTTGCACAATGCCCCATCGAAGCTATCACCAAATAGGGAAAAGTCATCCATGAACACTTCTAAGAAATCTCAAACCATTTCACGAAAAATTACAGTCATGCATCGCTGACAAGTGTCTACACCGTTGCAAAACCCAAAAGGAAGTCGCCGGAAAGCAAAAGTCCCCGACGGGCAAGTAAACGTCGTCTTTTCTTAGTCCTCAGGGGCAAAAGCCAGCTGATAATATCCCGAATACCCGTCCAAGAGACAGTAGTACCCATGCCCGACCAGACTTTCCAACATCTGGTCAATAAATGGCAGTGGGAAGTGGTATTTTCTGGTCGCTGCATTCAACTTTCGATAATAAATGCAAACTCTCCACCCAATAATAGGCCTTGTAGTAAGCGGTTCGCCACTATCATTACAGATGACAGTAACACATCCTTTTTTGGGTACCAGCTTAACAAGACTCACCCATTCACTGTCTCTTATGGGGTAAATAATTCCAGCATCCAAAATTTTGATAACCTCCCTTTTTACCACCTCTTACAACCTAGGATTTAATCGGCGTTGCGGTTGGGCAGATGGCTTGAAGTTATCCTCCAGTAAAATCTTATGCCTGCAAATAGCGGGACTGATCCCTTGAACATCTGAAATTTTCCAACCAAATGCTTTCCTATTTAGCTTTAGCAATTCAACGAGACGGCATTCCTGATCAGCCATAAGATATGCTGAAATAATGACAGGGTGAGTGTCTTTCTCCTATAGAAAGGCATACTTCAGAGTGCCAGGAAGTTTCTTGAGCTCACGAGAACATTCGAAATCAAATGGGGGAACGACCGCATGCTCGTGGCATCCAACCCGTGCCTTATGAGGCCTTTCCAGAATATCCATATCGGGACCCTGTAACTCAACTTCATCCTCCTGAAACTCCATTGCACCCAGCTTTGCTCGGTCAACCTCCCTTGATGCCTTATATATATCTAAAACCATTTCTTCTGATCCAAGGCGCAATGTCAACAAACCCTTTTACGCATCGAGGATTTCTCTGATAGTGGGAAGGAATGGCTGCCCCAAAATAATGGGAAGGTCAGACGTATTCTCATTGTCAAGGATAACAAAGTCCGGCGGAAAGGCCAACCCGTTAACAGCAACCGTGAGATATTCAACCACTCCCAAAGGTTTCTTTTTCGACCGATCAACTAGCTGTATAATGACATTAGTGGGCCTGAGAACCCCAAATTCTAGCTCACGAAAGACGGATAGCGGCATGAGGTTTATAGATGCTCGCAAATCGCATAAAGCCAGTCTACTCACGGATCTCCCAATGGTGCAAGAAATCGTAAAGCTCCCTTGATCTTTTTGTTTTAGAGGCCAATGTCATACTGTCATAGTGGGGCAATCCCCCGGATCAAAATACTGCTGCATAACTCAAAGGCCCGATGTTTGGCCAATAGATCATTCAAGCACTATACGTAGCGAGGCACCTGAGTTAGCAAATCCACCATGGGAATGTTAACCTGAATCCCCTTCAAAATATCCAGAAACTTTTGCTGTTATCTCTCCTTTCTAATATTCTGCAACCTATGCCGAAATGGGGGTTGCGCTGGCTGAATTTGAACTTCAGGTGTGACAATCACCAACGGTTCCTTGGAAGGCTCATTTGTATAACACTCAGCCTATTATTAAGAATGCAGGTCCTTCTGAAACACAGGATTCTCCACCAACCTACCACTTCTGAGGTTCATAGTGTTAACAGTTTCAGCAGGACAACAGACCCAAAAATTCAACATTTTTTCAATAGCAACGATGATGTCCTGCAGCTATCACAATATTACAGCTTGAGACTTCCACCACTTTTCAACCCAATCCAGAAAACCACAGAAAAGACATTCAATCTCCCCCATATTATTAGCTCTGAAATAAGATTTGCCATCCACTTCAGTCACTGGAAGCATCTTCCACAAACTACTCGAGCACACCACATCAACCACAATCCGCCAAGAATCATTCGTACTCCTGTTAAGGAGGGCACCACCAGCATCTATATCGAACAGGTATCGAAACCTCTCATGAATACCAAAATAAAAAATTTGCAAAAACGACACTCCAGATGTGTCCAGCCTAGAGCACCTGGATCGTAACTGCTGAAATCTTTCCCATGCCTCACAGAGAGACTCACAAGGAGCCTGCGCGAACGAGACCAAATCTAAATTCACCCGTGTCAACAACATGCGCGAGCAAAACTTTCCGAGGAATTGAACTTCAACTCACTTCAATGAGTCAGCGCACTCGGGAAGATATCCCTATACCATTGTCTAGCTTTCCCCACAAGAGAAAACGGGAAAAGTCTAATCATAGCCACATCCTGCATTTTCCCCACATAACAAAAAGTGCCACAAAGCTAGTGCGGGTCGCCGTCACCGTGTTGCCAGGGTGAATTACTCCAAAGAGTAATAGGGGAGATGAACAAACTGTCCAGGGCGCAAACACCTATTCGCAATACGCGCTTATAACAGTCGCTAGAATGGCTCAAACACAGCATTCTCTAGCAAAGATGAAGCTCATCAACACACATCATGAACAAGAAATCACCACACAAAACCATAGCAAAACCTCGAGCGTTTTACTCGCGCACGGGAGCTTCCGCCCGTGCGTGAAGGAAAACGCACGTCCAACCACGGAATAGAGAAAAACCAGAAGGCTACAAGAAAACCGTGTGTTTCCTTCACGCACGGTTTCGAAGAAACCGTGCGTGAAACAATCACATGGGTTGGTCAATCTTCCAAAATAATCTATAGAAAACGCACGATTGAAACAAACCGTGTGCCAAGAAAATGCACGACCATGTGTTTTACACAAATCATAATTCTGAAGAGGGGAAAACTGACCACCTGCACACAATAAAAACTCACACAGCAGGACCCTCCAGCAATCAACAAAATGCAATAAAAACTTTTGGAATGAGCCCTGGGGAGCACCAAGTGGATACCCCCAGCAATCAAATATGCAATTGTGCACCACCGGGCTAGAAAAGTGCACTAACAGTGAAATGCAGTTGGAACAAAATATCAGTGAAAACAACATAAAAGTGATGTGCAAAGTCATGAAAACCAGCCCAGTTGAGTCCGCAAAAACCTATATAAACGGGACTCATAAGTACCCCATAGCATCGTTAGTGACCGAGATGAGCGCTTTACTTCAAATGATTGGAAGCTAATCCACCAGTTGTTAGGTACTCAACTTAAATTTAGTACGGCCTTTCATCCCCAAATGAATGGTCAGACCGAGAGGATCAACCTGACTATCTAGGATTCGGCGCTTGAAAAAGTTGAGTCCGAGGTATCTTGGTCCATTTGAAGTGGTTGAACGAGTTGGAGAGTCTGCCTATCGGTTAGACTTTTGGCGGAGTTAAGTGGCTTGCACGATGTGTTTCACATATTAGTGCTCCGTAAAGCTGTGAAAGAGCCAACTCAAGTAATCATGGCTGATAAAGTACCTGTTGAAACTGGGCTGACAACGAAGGT
The DNA here is from genome assembly GCA_039513925.1 of Platanthera zijinensis. Lineage (NCBI taxonomy): Eukaryota > Viridiplantae > Streptophyta > Magnoliopsida > Asparagales > Orchidaceae > Platanthera > Platanthera zijinensis. Next base: position 89,086,226 of record CM077083.1, read on the forward strand.
TAGGCCCATTCAAATCGTGGATATGGAGATCAAGCAGCTACGAAACAAGACAATCAGGATGGTCAAAGTCTGTTGGGATAATTGTGGCCGAAAAGAACTGACATGGGAGCGTGAGCAAACCATGCTTGATGAGTTTCCTTAGTTGTTTATAAATTAATATTATAATATGTTCTTTGAAGTTATAACATTTTAGTTGCAGTTTCTTTACCTATAGCTGAGTAAAATTTCGGGATGAAATTTTTGTAAGGAGGGGAGGTTTGTAATACCACAGATTGGGAAACAGAACTTTTGGTGGCTATCTTTGGGCGACAATGGATATCGTCGATGGCGATAGCACTCGATGCCATAATGCGTTGAGTGAACTCAACGCACTTGACACTATAAAGCGTTGAGTTAGATATCGGAACGACAACAGTGGATATTGTCAGGCGATATTGCCACATATACTGGGCACGTGTCGAATGGCCGGTTGGCGACCGATGAGCAGTGGTTTACTGGGGTCAAAGCGGAGAAAAAGCCGATGTCGCCAGGCGATAGTCGATATCGCGCGGCGATATCACTAAAGTTGACGTGTCAACTCAAATCTTAGCCTTTCCTTCCTATTGATAAAATAAGCCTATGGCTGGGATTACTCCCAAAGCCACTTAAGTAGAGGAGAGATCAAGAGAAGTCTCTTTTCACTTTTCTCTCTCTCTCTCTCTCTCTCCCTTCATTTCCATTTGCTCTCTTGGTAGAAGGAGCTAAGCAAGAAGGCTGAAGCTAAGCTTGGAAGGCTTTGTGTATGAGATCTTGTGGTGGGGAGCGAGAATCGAGGCTAGATCCGCGAAGAGGAAAGTGGAGCATTCCTTTCCATCCAGACACAAAAGCTCATTCATGGCTCAAAAATAAACTACATGGGTAACGATCTTCCTTCTTGGACAACTAAAGTCCTTATTTTGGTATGTGCATGCAATCCCCCACTACAAGGTGGAAGAGTGAAGGGAATTCCATTTGAGTTAATACATGATGTCCCCGATAAATTTGCATATAGATCCTAAAATCCATTGTACGGAATAGGCATGATGTATGAAGCCCATCTAGATTGGTTGGTCTGGATTGGTGATGTTTTGATTTGCATGTCGTAGAAGACTCTATTGATAAATGTTTAGGTGAACGAGTGAAATCCGGGGTCTAGGGGTATGCAGGTGACTACAATAAAGTACTGGAGTTAATCGCTAGGAAACCCCAAAATTAAAGAAGAAATGAGACTCTGTTCCCTATCGCGTGGTAACAGTGAGTATCGCCCGGCGATAGCTCCTACTGAGCTATGTAGCCTGTCTCTAGGAGACCTGTGTGCTACTAATGGTAAGGACTATCTCAAGGATACTTGAGGGCCGTTATGATTTGTTAGAAGGAACTTAAAATGTTCTGCTTAGGCACAAAGGAAATGCCGACCCGATTCATGTCACGGCCGTGAAGGTTTCGGCTTTCGGTACATGACAGTCTGAGCAACGGGCAAGGTTGATCTGCACCCACCTTATGACGATCGACTTGGAGCACGTCACTGGATTGGATCTCAAAGTAATAGAACTCCTTTGACTTTGTTGACTCATAGGAAGAAAAGAGAAAAATGCATAAGTGTTTCAATCAAGTCTGGGACTGAGAATGGTGGTGGGGCCGGAAACCACGACACACCGATAATGTGTCTAGAGTGCACAAGGTGTGTGGTTGTTGAGCCTATGTCTATGGTGAATGATTATTGCGACTTTGTATACATGCTATGTATGCAGGGAAGGAATACCGCTGCCCCGGAAATGGGGTAGGGTCTTTAAAAATTGGTCAGCTGAATTTTGACTGTTGCCTTGTTTACTGCCCTGGTGGTGGATTGTCCCTATGCAGTGCTGGAGATCCGAGCGGGAAATAACGGTTCGCATCCCTGATGCTATACTGGCCCCCCAAATGCCAAGCAAAGTTTTACTTCTTTCATGTGTGGCCGGCATGCGTGTCGATGTATGTAAACCACACTTATCAAGAGTAAATGTAAGGCCTTAAGGCTAGGACAGTGTTAAAGTACTGTTGACTATTGCCAGTCGAAAGTGACTATCGCCGCCTGTGAAAGTAACTTTTATGTCATTTTGTATTAAACATTCCAGTGGTAATATAGTGGACATTTTAGTGATTACTTGAGTTCAAAAAGTAAACCCTGAAGCTTTCGCTAGAATTCTCTGAGTTAGAATGCGTATAGTTTTTGATATTAACATGTAATCTCACAACCTGTTTGTAGAATATGGTGTGGGGCCCCGGCCGGACTCTCTATTACATTTCATTTGATGGATGGAGGTGTTACATTACTAATCGCATCCAGCCTCTGATCGGCCAACACGCGGGCTTCTTTAGCATCCTGCCTTGATTGTTCTAAGGAATCCCACATAGCATCCCCATTATAATTTGGCCGTGCTCATTGTCTGATATTTTCTAACCGGAAGTTTAACCGACAACCAGTATCTAAATGCTGTGTGTTATGTTAAATACGGAAGTGCGATCAAGCATAATTTTTGAACTAATAGAGGGGGTGACTGATGAGTAGTCAGTTACTTCGGTTATTGGAGTGCGGATAGCAAGGGAAACTGATAGAGGTAACACCAGACTTTTCTCGCGGTAGCAAATGCCTCTCTTGCCGTGAGCTTTCCTTTTAATGAAAATTAGAGTACATAAGTTAGAAAGAAAGAGTCTGACAAGATCGGTAAAACAAGAGACTAGGAACTTGCTTCGAGATCGCTTTTCACAAGTCAACAAGCTTAGGGACCTGACTCTGCGTGCCTAAACAAAACTGTCCACCCCTATTTATATGCTCGGTTGACCACCCAAATAGGCAAGGCTAATATTATTGTCTTCCTTGGTATAGGAGAATCGGGCAGCAGTGATGAGATATAGGGGGAGAACAAAAGAAAAGTCCATCTAACCGAATGGATCGACGATTAGACTATATCTTATTGGCTTCTACCAGGGGACTTGGTAGCTTCAAGGAATGAGGGTGATAGGAATTTAGATCAATGTTAATTGCCTGGGATTGGAAAAATACATGAGCCAATTTTACGGGTAAATAGTGAGGAGTCGGCTCGAAGACATTTCCATGGAGGAAAGGGAGAGAGCCACATCATGGAGATCTAGTTTTCTTCTGTGTAAACCAATTATAAGTTTTGAATTAAATCAATTTTCATTATTTTTCATCTTATTTTTGTATTTGCGTGTTGTTGTTGCAATGAGTGTTGTGTTAGAAATCTTAAAATGATATTCTGCAGGAAAAACTGTTGCTGTGAATAAACGCTGGCGGTAGCCTTACCGCCCTGTGGTAGCTTGCAAAAAATTCTTTCCTGGTGATAGTTATTTTTAATTCTATATTAATTTTCAAACATTATTCACCACCCCCCTCTAAGGTTGTCCACCCAATCCAACAAGTGGTATTGGAAGAAGGTTCTTCCAAAAATGGTTTCACATTCGGGAATAATGGCCAACCTCGATCTCGAATATACAAGAGGGGATGAAAGTTTATACACATAAAAATCATTTGCATTTCCATTCTTTACCGGTGTGGACAATATTTGGTGGAAACCCTGTAAGAGACAATTTCTCATTTCACTTGGTATAGAAGTTTGGAACTTGACTATTATCAAGCCACCATATAAACTATACAAGGATGTGTGTCATTTAAACACCAAAGTTATGAATTATTTCTTCCTCCCCTTTGATAAAAACATTTTTGTTGAAGTGGTAACCGGGAGGTCTGGCGGTCTGGCTTGGCGAGTTTATGACCGGGCGGTCTGGCGGTTTCCCTTCAGCGGGTTGATTGTTAAGTGTTGTTGTCTGAGGTCTAAGCAGTCTAGCGGCTTGTTACTAGCAACTTGGAGACCGGGCGGTCTGGCGGTCTCACATGGCGATCTTTCTCTCTCTCTCTGGCAGTTGCCGAGCGGTTAGCCCCTCTGTCTAACCGTGCGGCTTGTGCGGTTTGTGTCTGTACAGTCCGCTTGTGTCATGTAATTTTTAGTCCCACATCTCTTATTTGTATTCTCTTTTTTATCTTCCATTCTATATAAGGATGTCATACCTTTGTAATAGATATCTTTTTCTAATAATAATGTTTCAGTTTAAACCGTTTCCGGCTTGTTCTAGTTCGATTCTCACATGGTATCAGAGGACTCGATTTTCTCCTTCTGATTCTGTGCCCCTCTCTGACCGCGCGACCTGTCCGCGCGACTTGTTTCTTCTTCTCGCGACCTGTTTTTGCGACCTGTTTCTTCCGCTTAGTAGCTTGAGCCCTGTTCGTGCGGCTTGGTTCTTTTGCTTGTGCCCTGTTCCCACGACCCTTTTTCGCAGCTGGTTTGCATGTTTCTTTCTCGCGATCTGTTCTAGTCACCGCACCCTGTCGATGCGACCTGTTTTGGCCTTCTCCTCCCAACAAACCCCACTTCTGTTCGCGCGGTCTGTCTTCCAGCCGCCCGACTTCTTTCCCTCTGCTTGGTTCTGCGGTTTGGTCGTGGCTTTCCTGGCCGCTTGTGTCTAACATCGTGACCGCTGCAGATCTTCTTCTTCCAATCCGCGCGACTTGTTTCCTAACCGCGCGGCCTCTATTTCTATCCGCGACCTATTTTCGCGGTTTATCTGCCTCTGTTTTTACCGTGATCTCCTTGATTCGTGCAGCTCCTTTTCTGTTCGCGCGGCATTCTCTCTAACTGCACGGTCTTCTCCCTATGTTGGTCTGCTTCTTGGGTATGTCCTTTGCAGTTTCCTTTTTTGTGTCCGCTGAGGTCTTCTGGTTCTCACAAACTTACTTGTGTTCGTGCTATGTTCGCTGATTGTCTGTTCGCGCGACCTGTTCTCTATTCGCGCGGCATGTTTCTTGTTCTCTCGCTCTTCCTTTATTAGTTCGCGCGACCTGTCTCTCTGTTCGCGCGACCTGTCTCTCTGTTCACGCGACCTATTTCTGCTTTTATGGATCTCTTTGATATCTCTACTTTCTCCTCTTCTTCGAAGCCTTCTTCCTCGGTGGTCACGTCTTCTAGTATTGCCCACATCGTTACTCAAGGAAAATGGCTGATCGACTCAGGTTCTACCAATTATATGAACGGCTCTCCCAAGTATTTTTCTCTCCTGGAAACACATGATCGTTTGCCCCCGGTTATTCTCGCTGATGGCTCTCTATCCCCGATCCATGGGACGGGAGTGGTTCAAGTCACTCCGTCTCTTCAATTTGAGAATACTCTCTACATGCCCAAATTCCCGTGCAACTTAATATCTGTTACCTCTCTATGCAAGCAATTACAGTGTTCCGTCACATTTACTTCTACTTCTTGTTCTTTTCAGGATCCAGACTCCCAGCGGACGATTGCTACTGGGACTGAGAGTGGCGGCATATTCTTCCTCGACAATGTTTCTGCTCTATCCTCCTTCTCCACCACCTCCACAGATCTACTCCAATGGTATCTTCGCCTTGGTCATGCTCCTCCGCGTCTTCTTCGTCAGCTTCTGCCCCATCTTCCTTCACAAAGTCCTCCCCTCAATTATGAGGCCTGTCAGCTTGGCAAGCATCACCGCTCCTCCTTCCCACCAAAGCAAGTTCGTGGATCTTCCCGACCATTTGATCTCATCCACTCTGATGTTTGGGGTCCTTCTCCTACCCTTACCGTTGGTCGGGGAAGTTCATATTTTGTCACGTTTATTGATGATTTCTCTCGTTGTACGTGGGTGTATCTTTTAAAAGATCGCTCCGAATTATTCTCTGTATGGACATCTTTCTATCTCATGATCAAAACTATGTTTGATGTTTCTATAAAAGTTTTTCGATCTGATAACGCCCAAGAATATCTCTGTCATGCTTTTTCGTCCTTCTGTATACAACATGGGATTATTCATCAAACTAGCTGTGTCTATACTTCACAGCAAAATGGTGTGGTGGAACGCAAAAACCGTCACCTCCTTGATGTCGCTTGCACTCCGATAACACAGATGCTGGTTCCTCGTGCCAATTAGGGCTCTGTCGTTCTCATCTCTTGTTTCCTCATCAATCGCATTCCATCCACCGTTCTCCAGGGTCAAACCCCATTCTCCATTCTCCATCCTTGCAAGGAACCCTTCCCCCTTCCTCTATATATATTTGGATGTACGGCCTTCATACATGCTCCCTCCGTTACCCGCGATAAACTCTCCCCTCGCTCCACCAAATGTGTCTTTCTGGGGTACTCCACCACTCAGAAAGGCTACTGTTGCTTTGACCAAGTTCTTTGTAAGCAGTTCGACTCCACTGACGTTACCTTCTTCGAGAATGCCTCCTACTTCTTGGATGACTCCTCTTCTCTTCCCCAAGCTTCCTCTTCTTTTCCCACAGCCTCTGATTCTCTTGTTATTCCCTTCGTTCCCTCGCCTCCTCCTGCGATATCCACCCCTACTCCGTCTCTACCTCCGTCTCCCTCATCTCTACTGCTGTCGCTCTCTCCTCCCGGGCCAGCTCTCTCTACCACGGATGCTCTGGATGCCGAGGAACCCGCTGACCTGGATCTTCCTATAGCTCTTCGCAAAGGGGTGCGGACATGTACCCTACACCCCCTTGCTGCTGTGGTTTCATATGATCATCTTACCTTTTCTCGCAAAGCCTTTGCGCTGGCTATCTCTGCCACTGCCACACCTCGTTCTTACCAAGAGGTCCTTGCTATTCCTCACTGGAAGATGTCCATGGATGAGGAAATGGCGACCCTAACAAAGCGGGGTACCTGGACTATTGTTCCTCCTCCCTTTGGTACTTATGTTGTTGGCTTTCGCTAGGTCTTTGTGGTCAAATTTTGCCCGGATGGCACTATGGACCGTTATATGGGTCATCTTGTTGCTAAGGGTTTTACTCAGACCTATGGGGTTTATTATTTTGACACCTTATCTCCCGTGGCTCGTCTCAACACTATACGGGTCCTTCTCTCTGTGGCGGTCAATAAAGATTGGCCAATTTCTGAGCTGGATGTAAAGAATGCCTTCCTTTATGGTGATCTTAAGGAGGCGGACTACATGGAGCAACCTCCTGGGTATATTGCTCAGGGGGAGACACGAGTATGCCGACTGCAGAAGGCAATCTATGGCCTCAAGCAGAGCCCTCGAGCTTGGTTTGACAAGTTCAGCTGCATCGTGGCGTCCATTGGTTTTGCGCGCAGCTCTGCCGATCACTCTCTATTTATTTGGAAAACCCCCTCGGGACTGGTGGTTCTTACTGTGTATGTTGATGATATTCTTCTCACTGGCGATGACCAGGAAGGCGTAGCCCTGACAAAGCGGCATATTCGTCAACATCTGGTCATGAAAGATATAGGCTCTCCGAAGTACTTTTTGGGGATCGAGATCTCTCGGAAGCCCAACTCCTTGGTCCTCTCCCAACGTAAGTATGCCCTTGATCTTCTAAAAGAAGCAGGATTGACTGGGGCCAAACCTGCCTGATGCCCTATGGCTATTGGAGAAGACAAAACTTGGACAGATGATTCGCCTCTACTTTCAGATACTACGCGGTACAGGCGTCTAGTTGGTAAGCTCATATATCTCATAGTGACCAGGCCTGACATTTCCTATGTTGTGGCAAGCTAAGTCAATTAATGCAAGCACCTAGGGAGAACCATCTACAGTCCGCCTTGCAGAACTTAGAGTATGTCAAAGCAGCCCCTGGGAAAGGATTACTATTTGAGAAGAATTGCCATCTGAAGGTTGAAGCATACTGAGATGTGAGTTACGCTGATGACAAAGGGGATCGAAAGTCTACCTCCTGTTTCTGCACCTTTGTTGGGTGAAATCTAGTAAGCTGGAAGAGCAAGAAGCAGTCTATTGTTTCCAAGTCCAGTGCTGAAGCAGAGTATCGAAGTATGGAATCGACCACTTGTGAGTTTAAATGGCTACGGGCTCTTATGCTGGATTTGGGAGAGGTCTACAACCATCCTCTACCTATGTTCTGTGACAACAAGGCTGCGATATACATCTCCATAAATCTAGTATTCCATAAAAGAACCAAGTACATTGAGGTTGACTGTCATTTCATTCGTGAAGTGATTTTGAAGGCACAAATTTTAACTCCCTTCGTCACTTCTGATAAAGAGCTGTCCTACATATTCACCAAGCCAGTATCCGCCTCGTTTTCTCATATTTATGACAAGCTGGGCATGATCGATATATATTCTCCAGCTTAAGGGGGAGTGTTGAAGTGGTAACCGGGCGGTCTGGCGGTCTGGCTTGGCTAGTTGATGACCGGGCGGTCTGGCAGTTTCCCTTTCAGCGGGTTGATTGTTTTGTGTTGCTGTCTGAGGTCCAAGCGGTCTAGCGGCTTGTTACTGGCAACTTGGAGACCGGGCGGTCTGGCGTTCTCACGTGGCGATCTCTCTCTCTCTCTGGCGGATGCCGAGCGGTTTGCCCCTCTGTCTAACCGCGCGGCTTGTGCGATTTGTGTCTGTACAGTCCGCTTGTGTCATGTAATTTTTTAGTCCCACATCTCTTATTTGTATTTTCTCTTTTGTCCTCCATTCTATATAAGTGAGGCCATACCTTTGTAATAGATACCTTTTTCTGATAATAAAGTTTCAGTTTAAACCGTTTCTGGCTTGTTTTAGTTTGATTCTCACAATTTTAAAGCTTATTTGTACTATCCCAACTGCATATGATATTTTGGAATTCTTCGAGAAAACTTATAGTCTCTCTTCTGCAGGTATTGAACTTGATCAATTTCTCTTGGATTCAAGTGAGAACCTGAATGAAGATTCGTGCTTGGAGGAGGACACTATAAAGACATCAAGCGAAAGGGAAGAAGAAAATATATCTTTGGAAGGGGAAAGTAAAGAGAAAGATGACTTTGGAACCTTGTGTTCAAATCATACCTCATCCAAGAGCACTGTAAGAAAATCAAATTCCCTTCTTGTTTGTAATTCTATTTCTACATTGTATGTGCTAGTTGCTGCTAAATGTAGAATTATGAAATTGAAAATATTAATTCAGAATTGTGTTTATAAAAAATATTAAAATCACAACTAAATGTCGAACCAAAGCGGGATATATCCCGTTCTCCCTCTTGCTCTGTAGTTGAAAATATTATACATTGTTTTGATTGCAATGAATTTTAGGAGAAATTAAAGGTTTTGAAAAAGAGCAAAATATTTCTAAAGAGCATGATAAAAAGTTGATTGTTGAAAATAGTGCCTTAACTAGTAAACTAGAATAATTAAAAATTTGTTCAAAAGTTTTCAATCGATAAAAAATCTTTTATCTCTAGTTTATCTTCAAAATTGTTCATGGTATCTACTAGCATTTCAAACTTCATAAATCGTTCACCTAATAAAACATTTATCCCAGTTCAGTTTCTCCCTACGTTAAAATATATGTTAACAAATTTCCTATTAATAAAATTTTAAAAAATCACTATCATTATAAGCCTCAACTTTTTGATTATGGAAATTTGTCATATAAAAAGAATATTCTCCCAAAGTATGAATGGAAGCCAATCATTAAAAATGATGCACCTATTCCACTAAAAAGGGCCAATTCATTATTATCTCCCCATTATTTATAATGCTAAGTTTGGGTTCCCAAGGGAACCGACATACAAAGTCTAACTTTGATACCTAAATCTCCTATCTATATTAGTATCGACCAAATGCGTGAAGTAAAATAAAAATGAAATACAATGTATTTTACTTCACGCTTTGCTTATCTTTTATTTGTTCTTTCATTTATTTGCTTGAGCCAACACGATATATCGTCACATTAGATATATGATAAGATATGTCTTAGATAAGTTAAGCCTAATTTCTTAACAAATCAAATTTAAAGTAATTAAATAAAAAGTCAACATTTCAAATGACCTACTTTTCTTACTCTCCTAGCATTAACTATAATGTAGTCTATCACCTATGCTAGTTGAGTATCTTTTATAATATCACAAAATTTTTTTAATATTATCAAAATTATTAAAATTAAATAACCCCTTTGAACTCCTTATACTAAAAAGCTCCATTCCATAAGTTTTCTGAATCGATTATTCAAAAGTTAGTCTCAATTCACAATAGTAATGCGAAGAATATGATATATGCAAAAATTATTATTTAAAAGAATTGGATTTAAATGGGTTATTAGACTGCAAATATTTAGTGTGGAACTTTATGATTATTTCTCTGATTCCATGCTGCATTAGATAACCCTTAATGTGCTAAGATATAATCAGGAAAAATTATACTCTAAAAATCACAAAAATCATGAGTTTCCATTTCCTTTAGATGCTTTATTGATATGACTTGGAGATCTGTTTTACTACCGGCGACAGCTCCAGTTACTTGAATATTTTGATTTCTTTACAAAATTATATTTTTTTTAAAAAAAATCGATTGTTTCTGAAGAGAATTTTTGAAATATACTGTATTGTAATTTTCTCTAGTTTGTAATCATAACATTTGTATTTAAATATTACAATCAACCATATATTTACTAATATAAATCATGGAGCTTAATCACATTACTTTAGGTTTATGAATTTTGAGGTTAGAAGTCCATCTTGGGTGCATGCAAATCAATTATATGTGTTAAACCTTACATAATGTTGCATATGGTTACCCTAACTTATCGTTCTAATCTCATCTCTTACTATAGGAAAAATCTCATTATTCATGCTAGTTATATAATTTCATGATTTGCTAAAGTAAAACTAAATGTGCTTCATATAATAAATTAACAAAGATGAATGTGAACATCGCATACACCGAAATGATTTAGTATGATCAATTGATATTCTTAGCTCAAATTCTATCCAATTTAATAACAAAATCCATAAGAGTACCTAATAATAATTTTGAATTAGCTATGTCTATCATTCTTAGGAATTATAAATCATGTGGTAGATAATATTGGTATCATTATGACGTAATCAGTTTGGTGTATTTTGTATGTGTAGTGCCTCACCTATATTTGCATGTATTTCTTTCTTTGGAGGACCCTAGAATCAAGTGAGCACTAATCCAAATAAAATCACATAATCTTTATCACGACATTCTAGGTCCATGAAATATATTTTTACTGAATACATATGATATCCTTTTAATAAAAATCATTTTTTTGGAGAGGAAGCATAACACTACATCTTCTATTAATACTCATCACTCTAGCATCGCCATATGGTATATGTTAAATTGAATATCTATGCTAAGAACTTTATGGCTTTCTATACAAACTCTTTTTAAAAAATAGAATATTAAAAGTGGAAAATCGTGATATCTATGTAATTGACTACATAAATATAAAATGGAAACAAGATTGAAAATCAACAATCCGTAAAACTAAAATAAATCAAAATTCTTATAATGCATTAGTACTATAGTCCAATATATGTATCCTTAGGAACTAAATGCATAGGTATTGTTGGATCCATTGATCACAATATCCTTGATTTAAAGAAGGCTCATAGGTCAATTGTATACACTTGAATGTATCTAATATATGTTCAAGTTCATTGTATGCAAGTTGTACACTATTACATTGATTAGACAAACAGTCTGAGTCACAAAGACAGCTGGACTCAAGACTAGTTGTTGAACAAGCAGGAAATTGGTTAAGTCCAAAAGCATTGAGTGAACTCACTTCACTCAATGCCAGAAAGGAAAAAGCACTGACGGAACTCTATGCAGTCAAAGCCTCTATATTGCTGACTAGAAATCTGCCAAATGAATGAAGCGTTGAGTGAAGGCAGTTCACTCAATGCCTACTAAACTATATTTTAGATAAAGTATAGAACCTTGTAGTGAAGACAGGCCACTCAACGCTTCATCAAGAAGACAGGCAAAGTGCAGAAGCATTGAATGTAGAAGCTGCACTCAGCGCCCTCATGCAGAGAAATTTCAACAATGTCTAAAAGCATTAAGTGATGAAGGATCACTCAACGCCTTAACAGTTAGACTGCAAATGTTAGAAGCATTGAGTGTTGAAGGTTCAGTCAATGCCTCAAAGCTGTAGAATTCTACTAAGTATTCCTTTATTGAGTGACAAGGACTCACACAATGCCTATGTAGATTGTCTGGAAATTACCATGTCAACAAGCACTGAGTCATGCTGATGTCTTCAAAAATTCAAATATCGTTGGATTTGCTCGTGTCACAACCCTCTTTTCCTCCAAATTTAAATGTAAATCAAAGTAAAAGAAATCACGTGTCGTGATGCCACACTGTGCAGGGGATAATTGTAGACGTTCAGGAAAACACCAATCCCAACACAGTTTACGAAATTACTAAGTTATGATGTGAGAAAATTATGATTTAAGTTATGTTTTGGATGGTCGTATCCCTCGGCTCAGTGGATCAACTAGTCAACAATAAAAAAATATAATTGTATGCTGTGGAAAATAGTTTGTTTGTCTTGATTAACTTCCTACATGAGCATAAACGTTCCCATAGAATGACTCACGTTATGCAAGACTCTTGATTTAGTATAAGAATAAAAATTAGTTTGTACGTTCAAAAAGATAGAGTGACTTTGGCTTTTACAAAATGATATGCATGAGATAGGAGTAATACTTTTATAATTTAAAATATCTAACATGCAACCTAGCATAAAACCTTCCCAGAAAGCAAGTAAAAAGCAACGAATCATATAAAAATGACATGGCAGCTAGCAAGTACTTAACATTAAACAAAATCCTATGGGCGTCAACATCCTGACACGAACCCACCAAAATAATGTATGTATGAACTAAAGGAAATACAAAAATAACTACCTCACAACCGGTGAAGAAAAGATAGTTGTAGAACACTAGCCAAAAACCAAAACTCTTAGCCGCTCAACCGGCTACAACTCTAAACATGAGTCATTCACAAGAAAATAATACATCAGCAAGATTATACAAGTGGTGATCAAAGATAAAAAGGTTAGAAATAAACAAAATAAGAATAAGGGTTTCCAACCCATATATAAAGAAGCTATCAAAACACAACAAAATAGGTATAGACTGTGATTAAAGGTTTAACTTATAAAGTCCACGAGTAAGGAAATTGCACCAAGTGCGAAATGAAGCCATGCTTCAGGAATACCTACCAGAGTAAGCAGATCAACATATATCTATATAATAGGAGGAAAAAGACTTAATAATTCTACTCATATGAATCATTAACACTTGAAGAAAAAGGACCTAAGTCAGTGGCCACACTATCCAACCCAAACTTACATACCCAAAACATTTGAAAAAGGTACTATGGTGGTGGAAACATTGTCCAACACAACCAAACAGTCAAATTGTCATAACAAGACACTAGGGTGGTGGCCTAAATATCCAACTCAACCCATCAATCCAAACATATTAACAAGGTACTGTGGTGATGGCTACTTTGCCCAACTTAACCCCATAGTCTAAAAATATATCCAGCAGTGTAATGATTAACAATTTGCCACTCGGTTGGGGGTCCTGTATCAACTACCAACCAAAGGTCACACTTATCATCCATAAATACCTATAACCTCAACTAAGCCATAAGAAATCTCCTTTGACATAAAGGAAGAAAGTTCCCAAGTAAAATCATTCTAAGCCATACTCGACAAATTTCGCCTAATTCAGTGAGAAATTTCTAAGTCCAAGCTGATTTGTCGAGTATAATTGACGAATACAATAGATACACGACGAATCAGCCTAAATACTAAGTCCCAGGAAAAGCGGCAAGTACACTCGATGCCGCGTTGAGTTGTTGCGCGCTAGGGTTCGAAGAAAATAAACGCAACCGAACTAGCAACCCGATGAGGCAAGTATACCTATCGAATTGTAGCAAGGGGACACAAGTGTCGTATTGAAATCCGGGAACTGTTGGCTAAGCTTACTCATACGAACGCTATTATCTTATCGACGGAAATACTAGGGTTTTAGAAAATCTAAGCGCAATGGAGAAATTAAAGCAAACTAGAAAGAGAACCTCTGCAATTAAGTTACGCTATTAAGAAAAGAACTATGCTAGAAAGGAAACTACTGCAGTTAATTAAAGAGCACAAGATAGGAGATTACTACTAAAGGAAGAAAATATGAAATGGAAATGCACCCGATCGAGATTCACCTCGGCTAAAGAAGATTAAGAAAATGCGATAAAAATCTAAACTTAATAGGATAAGGGTCCTTGACCGTGGAGGTTCCTAAAGCTTGAACACGCTTCTCTCGAAGTCGTGCCCAACTGAGTTTAGGAAGGTCCGACCGACTCTCGTCTAAATCGGAGGCCTAAAACTCGCTTTACGCGGTGAACCCCACTATTGGATTTTACTCCAATTCGGGAGATTTGGACGTCTACCTCTCTCGAGGGGTGCGTACAACTCCCTTTACTCTTGAATGCTCACTTCATTCTTTCGGCCTCTCGGCTAGCCCAGAATGAAAGCAAAGGCGGAGAGTATATATCGAAAATATACCCCCAACCCGTGATTAATCAAGAGTAATTCAAGGCCCTAACCTAAAAAGAAAAGATTGATTAAAACATCATAACATAATCACTCTAACCTCGGATCATCAAGATCGAGTACAAGGAGGATTAGTTAATCATAATGGAGTGGAGGGGGGAGATGAGTAGAAAAACATAAGAAGAACACAAGCTAAGGGAAGAACAATTTTATTAATGAAAAAGGGCAAGTTACACTAATGAAAATAAAATTACAAGTGCATGAAAATTAAACCCTATTCTAGCCCTACATTAAGCACTAAGCAAGAAGAAAATTACAATAAAAGCTAGCACAAACTAAGATTAAACTAGGGTTAACCAAAAAGTACAAAGAGAGGGAGAGAGAGAGAGAGAAAGCATGAAAAAGGATCAAGAAACAAGGGGGCAGCACCTCCCCCACTCAACCAAAGCTTGCTGAAATGGGGAGGAGGGGGGCTCAATTTATAGAAAATTTCTCGGGTTGGTCACGCCCTCCGACACGCCCTAGGGGGGGCGTGTCAGGGGGCGTGACAGGTACGTATTTGACCTCGGGCTCTGAATTCTGGCGGGAGGGATGATTGCTTTGGTACGTCGGTGGTCACGCCCTAGGTCACGCCCGTGACAGGGGGGCGTGACAGGCATGTCATGTCCAAATCATTGGTCGGAAATCCGTCAGTCGCCGAAAAAGGAAGGTGTCACGCCCATGTCACGGGCGTGACATGGGGCGTGACAGTACTATTTGCGTGCTGAGGCGGAAGGGCATTTTATGCGGCGGCAGCTTTGCGGCAGAGGGCGACACGCCCCTGGTCACGCCTTGTGACACGCCCAGGGAGGGTGTGTTAGGGGGGCGTGACTTCGGTTTTTGACCGTTTTCTGACCCTTCCAACAGGTGTCCTCGGGATCGGGTGACACGCCCTAGGTCACGCCCAGGGAGGGCGTGACAGGGGTGCGTGACAGGCCATTTTGGCAATTTTTCTGAAAACCTGCAAAAAGACAGGAAAAAGTTAGTGGCAATAAAATTTACATAAAAAGGATAAAAATAAACTAATAATAGACATAATTTGTACAATATAAAATATAAAATACGATAATAGTTTAGGCTACAAAACGTATTATCAAATTCCCCCAAGCTTAAGCTTTGCTTGTCCCCAAGAAAAAATATAAAAACAGGATATTTATAAAAAGGACTAATCAAAAAGTTCTAATTATGCCTACACAAGTACTATGCGAAATTCTAAGTAGGGAAAAGGTGAAATGTAAGTCTAAAACAATTATTTAGGTATGGTAAAACTTTTAAAAACTTTACTTAATAAAAACAAATCATCCAAAATTTTAGCGAGATTTTTTAAATGGACTTAAGTAAAGCAACAAAAATGAAAAACACGCATTGAGTTGTTACTAGATCCAAGCAACGCATTATAATTATATCAATTTAATTATCAAAAATCTAGGTTTAAATCTAAAACTAAAACTGATTTACTGTTTTTCTTTTCTTAGTTGTTAAATAAAAATCAAAAAGCGCGAATCAAAAGGACTTAAATAGGACAGAAACGTTTGGTTTAGGAAAATGATTAGGAGTGGAATTCAAAGATAAACGTGAAGGTTTAAAATCACACTAAACCAAAGCAAAGAGTTTCAAAAACTTTCATAAAAATATATACACATTTTTTTTTCTTTTTCTCTTTTTTTTTCAAAACAAAGGCCATAAATATTTTTATTTTCCTTTTTTGAGTTGGCCAAACAAAAATAAACATCACTTTCGAACATACTTCTTTCTTTTTTTTTAAAATCTTTTTCCCGCAAAAATCACAAAATACCCTATCAAAATTGTCACAATAATTTATGAAACTCAAAAAGGCTAGTGTGATTCGATAGGTTGGAAATTTTTGGCTTTGGTGAAACTGAAATGAAGGGAGGAGCTATCAAATGAAATCGGAAAAAGGCTCAAAAACGGCTAACTAGTGGTAAAAGTTTTTTTAGGTTGGCAGGAAAGCTCAAATGAAAACAAAAATGGCCTAAATCATTTTCACGGTTTTGAATTTATTTAAAACAAAGGTTTGAAAAATTTTCAAAAAGCGAGTCCTAGATAATAAAAGAGGATTGATGAAATTAACTTGAAAATAGAAATAATAGGTGACTTGGATCGTTCACATCTACTACGTTATTCAAAAGTTGACTTTACAAAAATTATTCAAAACGAATAAGAAAATAGTGGATGATGAATTTTTGAGAAAGTAAAGGAAATAAAAAACAAAAAACCATAATAGAAATGCGAGTTTTAGAAAAATATTTCACCTTAACATGCTACCGCGAATTAGAAACACAGCATGACCAACATTTTACTTGTGAAACATAATTAAAAGAACGATTAGAAATATTATAATTATCTAAGTTGTTTATAGAAGATTTTGAGTAAAACAAAACTAAAAACTAGGGGTACTATTGAAATACCAAAATGTCTAAACTATTCAAAAACACATATATATTTTTTAATTTAATTTTGTGGAATATTCTCTTTTTTTGGATTTTGGAATTTTAAGATATTCATTTTTTTTTGGAAATATTTACAATATATACAAAAAGAAATTTTTTTACACTACGCAAAAATGAAGGAGGAAATCCTCCCCCAAGCTTAAAATAGACATTGTCCTCAATGGCTAAAGAAGGGGATTGGAGAAGGAGAGAAAAATAAAGTATAGAATTGAAAGACAGAATTGAAATACATGTACTTCCCCGGATTTATTTGCTGCGAAAACTGAGTGACGCCGCTCCCCGAATGTCTTCTTTGGACTTTGTGATGGATTCAGCAATGTTGGAGCAGGCGATCGCAGAAGCTTCAGCTCGTCGGAGCCATCCGAGGCGAAAATTGTAAAATAAAGAAAACAAAAAAAGATAACTTGGGTTGCCTCCCAAGAGCGCCCTTTGGTTAAAACGTCGTTGAGCTCGACGCATCAAAAAAATAATATTGTCCAAATATATTGTTGTCCCGCAATAAAATTGTTTTTAGCAAAAAATTAAAAGTTCAGATTAGAGTTCGTGAAGCAGAAACTTAATACTGTTTGGACTGACATCATCATCACCAGAAAAATAGAGTTTAAGACGCTTACCATTCACTTTGAAATTACCCTTATCAGGGTGAGAAATTAAAACAGTTCCATAGGGAAATACTTCTAAAACAGAAAACGGGCCAGACCAGCGAGATTTTAATTTGCCCGGAAATAAACGTAAACGAGAATTATATAAAAGGACTTGGTCGCCCGGCTTAAAGTTTTTAGGGTGCCTTAAGTGTTTATCGTGTAAATGCTTCGTCCGCTCTTTATAAAGTTTATTATTTTCATAAGCATAAGAGCGCCACTCATCGAGTTCATTTAGTTGAAATTTTTGAAGGTCACCGACTGAGTGGGGATCGAAGTTTAAAAATTTTAAGGCCCAAAAGGCGCGGTGTTCTAACTCCACGGGCAGATGACACGATTTTCCATAGACCAGCCGATACGGCGTACATCCGAGGGCGGTTTTGTACGCTATTCGGTAGGCCCATAAAGCATCGTCAAGTTTGGCTGACCAGTCTTTTCTAGAAGTTGAAACAGTCTTTTCTAAAATTCTTTTTATTTCTCTATTAACTACTTCGACTTGACCGTTAGTTTGGGGGTGGTAGGCAGTGGATAGTTTATTCGTAACGCCGTATTTAGTGAGGATTTTTGAAAATTGCGCGTTACAGAAATGGGAACCCCTATCGCTAACGATTGCGCGAGGCGTACCGAATCTAGAAAATAATTTTTTTAAAAACGTGACTACAACTCGGGAGTCGTTCGTAGGAAGAGCTTGGGCCTCAGCCCATCGTGAAACATAATCAACAGCAACTAAAATGTATTTGTTTCTGAAGCTAGAAGGAAGGGGGCCAACAAAATCAATTCCCCAGAGGTCGAAAATTTCGCACTCTAAGAAATAATTTTGCGGCATTTCATTTTTATTAGAAATATTGCCCGACCGTTGACAACTATCACACCTGCTCACAAAGGCTTGCGCGTCTTTAAACAGGCTAGGCCAGTAAAAACCCGCGCAAAGCACCTTATGAGCGGTGCGAGCAGCTTGATAGTGCCCACCTGTCGGACCTTCATGCAAATGTTTTAGAATATCAATTCCTTCATCAAAAGAAACACATCTCCTTATCACTTGATCCGCACAAATTTTGAAAAGATGCGGGTCTTCCCAGAAGTAGTTCTTCAGCTCAGAAAAGAATTTCTTCTTTTGCTGAGAGGAGAACTCTTTTGGGAGCACCCGGGCCACTAGATAGTTGGCGATGTGCGCGAACCAAGGAGAAGTAGATGTATTAAATAAAAGCAGCTTCTCATCAGGGAAATAGTCATTAAAAGATTTTTCATTTAATTTTTCTATAAAGGGGTTATCTAATCTTGATAAATGGTCGGCGGCCAAGTTCTCGGCTCCTCGCTTATCACGGATATCTAAGTCAAACTCCTGGAGGAGTAAGACCCAGCGAATCAAGCGAGGCTTGGCATCCGTTTTGGCAAGAAGGTACTTGAGGGCCGAGTGGTCCGTAAAAACAATGATTTTTGAAAGTGTAATATAAGGGCGAAATTTATCAAACGCAAATACTACAGCTAAGAGCTCCTTCTCGGTTGTGGTGTAATTTTCTTGTGCAGATGTGAGGGTTTTACTAGCGTAATAGACGGGGTGGAAGTTCTTAGATATGCGTTGACCTAATACGCCCCCACCGCAAAACTACTCGCATCGCACATAATCACGAAAGGAAGGTCCCACACCGGAGCTATCATAATTGGCGCGTTAATTAACTTTTCTTTAATTAATTCAAAGGCAGAAATACAAGAGTCATCAAAAATGAATGGAGCGTCTTTTTCTAAGAGATGGGTGAGGGGCTTAGTGATCTTGGAGAAGTCCTTTATAAAACGACGATAAAAACCAGCGTGGCCTAGGAAACTTCTTATAGCTTTTATGTTTGTAGGCGGCGGCAACTTCTCAATAACTTCTATCTTGGCAACGTCTACCTCAATACCTTTAGCAGAAATTTTATGACCCAAAACTAACCCTTCCCTCACCATAAAATGGCATTTTTCCCAATTTAGGGCAAGGTTAGTTTCTTCGCATCGTTCTAAGACTTTTTCGAGGTTTTCTAAACATCTATCGAAGGAGTCGCCGAACACGGAGAAATCATCCATGAATACCTCCATAATGCTTTCTACGTACTTGTCAAATATTGCGAGCATACATCGTTGGAATTTAGCCGGCGCATTGCATAATCCAAACGGCATTCTTCGGTACGCGAAGGTACCGAAGGGACAAGTAAACGTAGTTTTCTCTTGGTCCTCGGGAGAGATGGGTATTTGAAAGTACCCCGAGAGGCCATCTAGAAAACAATAAAAGCTATGGCCGGAGAGACGTTCTAAAATCTGGTCGATAAACGGTAGAGGAAAGTGGTTCTTACGGGTGGCGTCATTTAACTTACGGTAATCTATGCACATACGCCAACCCGTCACCGTCCGCGTCGGGATTAATTCATTATTCTCATTACTAACTACGGTTATCCCTCCCTTTTTCGGAACTACCTGAACGGGGCTAACCCACTTACTGTCCGATATAGGGTAGATAATTCCTGCGTCTAATAGTTTCATAACCTCGCCCTTAACTACTTCTTTCATATTCGGGTTTATACGGCGCTGAGGTTGGATAGAGTTACGCGAATTATCTTCCATTAAAATTTTATGTGTACAGAAAGATGGGCTTATGCCCTTGATATCAGAAATTTGCCAAGCAATAGCCCGGCGATGCTTACGTAGAACTAGAAGAAGTTTATCGTTATGCGTATCCGTGAAGTAGGCCGAAACGATAACTGGTAACTTGGAGTCTTTTTCTAAGAAAGCATACTTAAGGTGTTCGGGAAGTTCTTTAAGTTCTAGGGTAGGGGGTTCTTCATAAGAGGATTTTGAGATTATTTCTTTTTCGAAAATAATATCTTCATAAACTTTTTTATAAGGAACGTAATAAGGGGTGGGTCTAGCAGCCAAGACGGATTCTTGTACAGATTCAGTGGTAAGAAAAGAGGAAGAACAAAAACCAGAAAACTCTTTTTCAAACTCAGAAAGACAATAAGAAGATTCATCACTTCCTTTCAGTGATTCTGTTGTAAGAGAAGAGGAGCAAAAAGTAGAAAATTCTTTTTCAAAGTCGGAGAGGCAGTAGGAAGAATCATCACTCACGGCGTCTACGAAAAAACATGAGTCATTGTTCGCTAAGGTGTTCTTCATCGAAGGGGTGATAGGAAATGTGACTTCGTCGTCGCCTACTCGAAGAAAGAGCTTACCATTGCTTACGTCAATGATGGCTCGGGAGGTGGCGAGGAAGGGTCGGCCAAGGATCAGGGTAACCTCGACGTCTTCTTCGATGTCCAAAATGACAAAGTCCACCGGGAAGATGAACTTGTCGACTTTCACTAGAATGTCCTCCACTATTCCTAACGGGTACTTGACGGATCTATCGGCTAGCTGGATACTCATACGCGTGGGGTTAAGGATACCAATCCCTAACTTTTTGAACAACGAAAAGGGCATCAGGTTTATACTTGCGCCTAAGTCGGCTAACACGTGTTTAACAAAGAGATCACCGAAGACACACGGGATAGAGAAACTACCCGGGTCACTGATTTTCTTCGGCAAACCGTTTGTTAAAACGGCGGAGCACTCGGCGTTTAGCGTGACGTGCGAAAGATTCTCTAACTTCTTCTTGTTTGTGAGGAGGTCTTTAAGATATTTGGCATATTTCGGCATTTGTGAAATAGCCTCGTGGAAGGGAAGATTAATGTGGATTTGTTTGAAGATTTCTAAGAAGCGGGAGTACTGATCATCTTGATGTTATCTATTAAGTTCAGAGGGGTATGGAGGAGTTGAATTATTTTTGAAGATGGGTGGTGGAGTGAGATTATTTTCTAAAGTGGGGGTGATTACTTCTTCAGCAGAGGGTGGAAGCGGAGCAGAGCTTTGATTTTTAAAAGCGGGAGCGGAGCTTTGATTTTTAAAAGCAGAAGCGGAGCTTGCCTCGGGCTCTTCACTTACCATACCGGAGACTTGCTTCCCACTCCGAAGAGTTATAGCTTTCTCTTGCTCTCTCGGGTTGGGTTCGGTATTGGAAGGAAGAGACACTGCGGGTCGCTCAGAAATTATTTTTGCGAGCTGTCCTACCTGATTTTCTAAACTTTTTACGCTTCCAGTTAAAGTTCTTATGGTAGCGTCATTTGTGGTGATATATTTAGAAAGTAATTCCTCCAAGCTTGGAGGTTTTGGGTAATTTTGAAGAGGTGGTGGTGGTGGTGGTGCAGAAAAATCATTTTGCGGGGGTGGGCGCATTGCATTCGATGGATTACTCCATGAAAAGTTCGGGTGATTTCTTAAAGCGGGGTTATAACTATTCAGAAAATTAAAACCAGGCGGATGAAAATTCGCAGCAGAAAAATTATTAAAAGCAGTTCTAGGCAAATTATTAACATAATCTAAATGTTCTGGAGTAGGGGTTGCAGATTCCCATACCTGAGGGGCGGAGGCAGCAGTCATCTCCGTTATCTTTTTGCTTAGGATTTCTACCTGCAGAGCGAGCTGGGAGATGTTGTCCACTTCATAGATACCTGCAGGCTTGTTCGGGCAGGACCTAGGCACATTCCACTGATAAGTGTTCATGGCCATATCCTCAAAAAGCTCAAGAGCGGCTTCCGGGGTCTTATGATTTAAAGTAGCGCCAGAAGCTGCGTCTATCATTTGCTTCATGCTTTGATTTAGCCCGTTATAAAACGTCTGCACTTGTAACCATACAGGCAGCGCGTGATGTGGGCATCATCTTAATAATTCTTTAAATCTCTCCCAGGTTTCGTAAAGGGTTTCAGAGTCTATTTGTCTGAAGGCAGAGATGTCGTTCATAAGTTTTGCAGTTTTAGCTGGCGGAAAATACTTCGCCAAAAATTTTTCAGTTAATTCATTCCAAGTGGTTATGCTATTTTTCGGAAGTGTGTTAAGCCACTGCTTAGCTTTAGTTCTTAGAGAGAAGGGGAAGAGTCTTAGCCTTATCGCATCATTTGTGACACCATTTATCTTGAAGGTGTCGCAAATTTCAAGAAAGCTAGCTATATGTGCGTTCGGATCTTCATCTTGAAGTCCGTCAAATTGCACATATTGCTGCACCATTTGAATTATGCTAGGCTTTAGTTCAAAGTTATTATTTGCTATAGTAGGACGGACTATACTCGATTCTATTCCCTCGAGGTTCGGTCGTGCATAATAGGACATAGTCCTTTGAACGGCCTCATCTATGTTGGGTTCTTCCATTCTTAAAGTATTAAATGACTCGGAGTCCTCAACCGGCACTTGGATAGTAGGACCTTGAAATTGCGATCTTCTCTGAAGAGTACGCTCAATTTCGTGGTCCAAGTCCAAAATAACCGACGGACTCCCGCTGGTCATGCACTAAAAGAACAGAAAAGAAGAAGAGTAAGAGAAAAAGGATAAACTAGAAAGAAAAACTAGATTTAGAAAATTAAATTAATTTTTTTTTTCTTTTTGAAATAGATTTTTTTTATAGATTAACTCCCGAACTTCCCAAGGACTACCCCGTGAAGGGTTCGCAAGGTACTAGACAAGACAGTGGCGCTTAAAGCCCTTTGCCCTTTTCGAGAGAATTAGGTGGCGTAGAAAAATTGTGAGGTTGGTTTCTATTAAGAGCGGTGATAATTTTTTTGATTTTTTAAAACTTTAAAAAAAAGGGGATGAGAAAGAGAAGAGATAAAATTAATAGGTTCGTGTTTTCAAAATATCAACGGAAGTTGGGTCCCCGGCAACGGCACCAAAAACTTGTTGCGCGCTAGGGTTCGAAGAAAATAAACGCAACCGAACTAGCAACCCGATGAGGCAAGTATACCTATCGAATTGTAGCAAGGGGACACAAGTGTCGTTTTGAAATCCGGGAACTGTTGGCTAAGCTTACTCACACGAACGCTATTATCTTATCGACGGAAAAACTAGGGTTTTAGAAATTCTAAGCGCAATGGAGAAATTAAAGCAAAATAGAAAGAGAACTACCGCAATTAAGTTACGCTATTAAGAAAAGAACTATGCTAGAAAGGAAACTACTACAGTTAATTAAAGAGCACAAGATAGGAGATTACTACTAAAGGAAGAAAATATGAAATGGAAATGCACCCGATCGAGATTCACCTCGGCTAAAGACGATTAAGAAAATGCGATAAAAATCTAAACTTAATATGATAAGGGTCCTTGACCGTGGAGGTTCCTAAAGCTTGAACACGCTTCTCTCGAAGTCGTGCCCAACTGAGTTTAGGAAGGTCCGACTGACTCTCGTCTAAATCGGAGGCCTAAAACTCGCTATACGCGGTGAACCCCACTATTGGATTTTACTCCAATCCGGGAGATTTGGACGTCTGCCTCTCTCGAGGGGTGCGTACAAATCCCTTTACTCTTGAATGCTCACTTCATTCTTTCGGCCTCTCGGCTAGCCCAGAATGAAAGCAAAGGCGGAGAGTATATATCGAAAATATACCCCCAACCCGTGATTAATCAAGAGTAATTCAAGGCCCTAACCTAAAAAGAAAAGATTGATTAAAACATCATAACATAATCGCTCTAACCTCGGATCATCAAGATCGAGTACAAGGAGGATTAGTTAATCATAATGGAGTGGAGGGGGGGAGATGAGTAGAAAAACATAAGAAGAACACAAGCTAAGGGAAGAACAATTTTATTAATGAAAAAGGGCAAGATACACTAATGAAAATAAAATTACAAGTGCATGAAAATAAAACCCTATTCTAGCCCTACATTAAGCACTAAGCAAGAAGAAAATTACAATAAAAGCTAGCACAAACTAAGATTAAACTAGGGCTAACCAAAAAGTACAAAGAGAGGGAGAGAGAGAGAGAGAAAGCATGGAAAAGGATCAAGAAACAAAGGGGCAGCACCTCCCCCACTCAACCAAAGCTTGCTGAAATGGGGAGGAGGGGGGCTCAATTTATAGAAAATTTCTCAGGTTGGTCACGCCCTCCGACACGCCCTAGGGGGGGCGTGTCAGGGGGCGTGACAGGTACGGATTTGACCTCAGGCTCTGGATTCTGGCGGGAGGGATGATTGCTTCGGTACGTCGGTGGTCAAGCCCTAGGTCACGCCCGTGACAGGGGGGCGTGACAGGCATGTCATGTCCAAATCATTGGTCGGAAATCCGTCAGTAGCCGAAAAAGGAAGGTGTCACGCCCATGTCACGGGCGTGACATGGGGCGTGACAGTACTATTTGTGTGCTGAGGCGGAAGGGCATTTAATGCGGCGGCAGCTTTGCGGCAGAGGGCGACACGCCCCTGGTCACGCCTTGTGACACGCCCAGGGAGGGCGTGTCAGGGGGGCGTGACAGCGGTTTTTGACCGTTTTCTGACACTTCCAACAGGTGTCCTCGGGATCGGGTGACACGCCCTAGGTCACGCCCAGGGAGGGCGTAACAGGGGGGCGTGACAGACCATTTTGGCAATTTTTCTGAAAACCTGCAAAAAGACAGGAAAAAGTTAGTGGCAATAAAATTTACATAAAAAGGATTAAAATAAACTAATAATAGACATAATTTGTACAATATAAAATATAAAATACGATAATAGTTTAGGCTACAAAACGTATTATCATGAGTCCATTCAAAGCACTCGACGCCAAATAGTGAAACTCAACGATTATGCCATCACTCAATGCCACATTGAGTACAGTCAATGCCGCATTGAGTGTATTCAGCATACTCAATGCTTTATACATAGTCTCACAGACACTCAATGCCACTAACGCCAAGGGATATACATAACGCCACTCAACGATAAGGGCTATACACAATGCAAAGGGCTATACACTCAACGCCACTTGCATTACTCGATGAATTTGTCGAAATAACTCGATGAATTGGACTTCAACTCAAATCTCACTCAACTCCAAACTCATACTCGACAGAATCAATGCTTATGATGCTACGAATTGGACTTAGTCTAAAACATGACTCAACGCCAAGGTTTATTACTCAACGAATGCAGCAACACATAACTCCAAGTATCATACCTGACGAACTCAATGCGTGATGATCGACAAATTTGACTCTGCTCCTACTGAAACTCGCCGAATTTTGTTTGGACAGATCTCAACCTATATCATATGACTCTAATCAATCATAATCGATGAATATTAGACCACAACCACTAATTCGACGGATTTATTTTACTCAGAACCATAATTAGCGAATTTGAACTTAATTACTATCATATACGACGAGTTTATACTTATCATATCAATCTTTTATTCGTTGGATTAACCTAGACAAGCAGTCCTGTGCATTCGATGAATGGCCTTTTCCCGAAATTTTCACACAAAGCAGCAGGTCGATAAAGGCCAAACCCTACCCTAATCCTAATTTTTGTACAGGGATAGTATCAGAATAATAGGAAACAAAGAACAAGCAATGGAAAAAACTACCACTTGCCTCAAACCTTGCCGAACATGGCAACACCAGCACTCGTCCTGATGGATCTGGCCGAAAACCACCTAAACATCAATTCCTGAAACTTTTTAGGTTGAAAGACGATAAAAATCGCATACCTTAATCTCTAAAAATCGATGAAACGGGAAAAACTCACCGTAGAAACGTAGATCTTGGTGAGAGCTATCCGGATCTACTCTTCGACGTTGATTTCGAGCACCAAAGCTCCTGCAATCGGCGTCCAAAAGCATAGAAGTGTCCGCCGTTCTTGCTCTTTGGCAACAGGCCGACAATTTCGGGAAGGAGATGATGAATATGGTTTATATCTAATCGAAGGCTATTTATATGGAATATATAATATAATATTAAACTATATTATTCTTATAATTAAACCGTCCAAATGACCAAAAATAGTATTAACTCGGGTTTCTACGAAAATAGCACTGTAGCTAAATATCGAAGCTACAAATCCAATGGCGAAGTCGGAACTAAGATCCGACAAACCAAACTCAGGTAAAAAATCCCCAAAGTCAAAACACTAATATTCCAAAAAAGGCTCCACCATGTTCCAAAACGAACCCCGACTCACAAGTGAATATCAAAATAACAATAAAATAGCCATGCTAACATTCTAAGTTAAAACCCCTAGGTACCAATGAGCAAACATCAATGCTCCAACAATGGCACCCATTAAACAAGCGTCAAAGTAATGCCCTGACGTCAAAATACGTCACTAAAAGAATTTAAATAAACCTTTGGAAAAATCAGGGGAATTACAACACGCTAGATAAAAAAGGCGCCACATGCCTTTAGTTCAACATTAAATGTAAAAGAGATGTTGTAGTTATCAATTTTTGCTGGCCCATACTGTGCATAGAGCCATTGGACGTAGTTAAATAAAAGGACATTTTTAGAAATAAAATAAGAGCTTTTTGGTCATCTTCTTGTGGTCGACAAAGCTTAAGATTTCCAGGAAATCACTTTGAAAACAAGCCTATAAACCACAGACCGAGGTTAGCCGTTGAAGAAATAAAGAACAGAAGAATAATTTGTCTTCAACAACAAGATCAGAAATCTAATTTTCTAAGTAAGAAGACGTTGCATAGCAATTTCTAGTTGCTGATTATCTTCAAGGCCACAACAATCAACTATTTCATCACTGGCTTGAAGGTACAAAGCTCTGAAATGTTTTCTCAGCATAAGCTAAAAACTACTAAAGATCTAATACTTATTACTGTGAAGATGATAGAATTGAAGTTTTTTAGTTTTAGAAGAAATAGAATTAGAGAATCTTTCCTTTTGGAGTCATTCATCGTCAAAACCTACTCTTTCTGTATTATCATATTGGATCGGAGTTGTAAGCCAATAATACAATAGCTGAGAGGTAGGATCTGAGTTAGATTTGTGTTGTAGGTGATTTACCATCTCTGAGTGTAGGGCTAACCTTCTAGCCTGAGAGGTAGGATTCAGTTATGAATCTGAGGTAGGGCCAGTGTGCCTGAGGTCAGATCTGAGTCATATCTAAGTTGTATGAGTAAAGTTTACTCTGAGTGGGTAGGTCTTAGGGGTGAGGTAGGACATGGAGAAAGTCTGAGATATCCTGAAGGATCTGTGTTGTAAGCTCTTTGTGCCGAGATTTGGAGAAGATTGCATTGTCTAAAACACTATTATAAAGGTGAGAGGGAAAGTGGATTTAGACATACCTTGGGGAACCACTATAAATACTGGTGTGATGATCTATGTTCTTGAAAGCAATCTCAACAATTTAACTCACAACACACCAAATAAAAAAAGAAGTCAAAATGACTTGAAAACCAATTCACCCCCCCTCCTCTAGATAGAAAGCTACTCTTGAAATAAAGATTTTCAGGTATGACCATGATCATTCAACCATTATTTTTGTCGCACAATGGCTGGGGTGTAGGGTTGTATGCATTAGAGATGCTAACCTATAAACCATTTCTTGTCCTTAACCTGGAAGGGTTACAATAGGGCCTTGAGAGACATTGGGGGAAGAGTGTTTGGTTGAGCAGGTTTCTTTTGTATGCTTATGGGATTAACAACCCAACTTATGACATTGTTCAGCGCCTCTTGCCCATCTATCACTTAGTACCGGGAAGGGGTGTAGACGCATATATTAGGTAGTTATAATCTTGGATATGCATATATCGTATCATATACATGATTAATATCTCACTAAAAGTCATGATCCTCTATTTCATATATATTTGGCCAGTACAAACATGTGAACCTTGTCTCTTTTACATATTATATATTTTTGAGATGTGATGTTTTCGTAAAACACAAGTATTTTTTTTAAATGGAAGCAAAATAATCGAAAAATGGGTTGTTTTTCATGAAATTGAGTCTCTGTAATATACCACCGCGCGTTAGTAGTAGCATTGGCGGTAAGTGTTTTTCATGCGCACTCATTTTTCTTTTCTCATTTTGATTTCTTTAGTCTTCTTGTACATTTTTCTGTAGGCAATTTGCTTTCCAGTTTGTTTTTAAAAATGTAAAAAAACAAAAATCACAAAAAAAATTTGAAAATTTCAAAACCACAAAAATACGTTGTTTGAATTTTTGCTTTTTGTTTATTGTTATTTGCATTTGTTTGGTATTTAAAATTATTTAAGAAAAATAAGTGGCATGCATGACAGGAACTTAAAGCATAAAGATTAGTGCAATATTTGATTTAGGATTACTAATCTCCATTTAATATTGTATGTCTTTGTCATAATGTGTCTAATCTTCTGGTATTTAGGTACTAAGTGTGACTAAATATGATATCGTATATTTAATATTCCTCTAAGTATTTGTGTGGATTTACGTAGAATTATAAAATTTAACTTATCACACATCTCTAGAAAATGCACTCTTGTAGACATTTCAAAATTGACTTGTTATAACTCGTGATGTTATGTCTAACATACTAGGTATGACTTGAAAATCAATAACACGTTGTTCATTTTCATATATAGAGCTTAGAACCTTGGGCCAAAATTATCTTAGTATGGTCATTCTATATAAGTTAAAGTGTATCTATCTATGTTGATACATTTTGATTGATTCAGGGACCTTGAAAAAATTAGAATAATATTCATAGTAATCAACCAAAAAAGACGCATATATATGCAATCAAAATATGTGTCAAGGATACCCCCCAAGCACTACTCATTTCTCCTGATAAGCCACTTTAAGCGTTGTGAGAATGAGCACCTTGGAGTATTGAATCATTTCGATCTTGAGCAAAGATATTAAAATAAGTGAGTGCCCTTTGCTCTATTCTTGGTATTATGTCGATAGAAAACATGACATGATTTTTCACTTCATCACTCTTGTGTTAGCATATAGATTTACTGAGATATAGTATGCGCAACTGAGTCTTTTTGCCTTATTTTTTTCTTTAATTCTATATGTACACCTGTCATTATTCTATCTAACACTTCCATGCATAAGAATTGGACTTAAACATAACTTCTTGTTTACTGCAAGATTATACTAATACATGATTTCTATTCATGATGCTTACAATATTACACTTTATTAACTCTATAAATTACCTAATAATGTACGATAAATCTAGTGTTTATAGTTTTGTATGCATTGTCCATAATTAAAATTCTCTGCAAGTCTATAAATTAAATGCTTATTTTTCTCGTGCTGTCTAGTTATGTAGTCCTTGTTCCCTACTAGTATTTTTGACTGGAATGTTTACATTCTCTGATGTGTTTTTTTACCTCCTATATATATAATGCTTAAGTTTATCCCATGCTTTTTGTGTATGCTTAGAAAAAATAGCATCTCTCTATTTGGAATAATCCAATTATGTTCTTCCCCGACCCCTTTTCGATAATATCAATGGGAGAGATTAGAATATTCATGAACTAGTCATATGCTAGTCACCTAGAGGATATATCATATAGGGGGAGTTTTGCGGCTATCATGCACATCGATAAGGGGTGCAGACATGTAGGGGAGTCATACAATTTTCATATTGTTCTATCATGATACATACACCTGTTCATGTTTCATGATTATTGTTGGATTACACTATACCATGCTATTAATGATTTATATCTAATGAACGAGAATAGATATTATCAAAAGGGGTAGTTTATTAATACTTGTGTTCTGCATATCTTTAGTTTCTCAATATCAAATCTCAAGTTGTATTTGATCATACTTATATTGGGAATAGTGTGCAGGTTTATAGGTATGTAGACACTAGGGATCCTCTATCTGGGACCTACCACTGGGTGCTAGCACTACCGCCTACGCTACCTATGTTAACTTATAAGCTGTGGACGACAAGTTTCCACTATGACCTACCGCCGGGCACTAGGACCACCATGCCGCATTATTAATTTCAACGATCATTAAGTTGGTAGCGTCGGGAAGAGCCGGTAGAGCCAAGAAGAGAAGGCTGGCCTAACTACCGTGCTGCTCTCGCAACCGCATTGCGCTATCGAAAAGCTGTAAGAGAATATTTTATGATTTTTTTCCTAACTTTGTGATGGACAGCTGGCAATAATGTGTGAAATGAACTACTGTCATATGGTAACCTGAGTACCGATGGTAGCTTACTTAAAATGACTATAAAGGCGCGTGTTTCTCTTCCAAAAGGGACAAGAAGAAGTGACACATATGATTAGGGTTTCGCAACCGCCTCTGTTGTATTGAAACACTGTATCCAAGCAAGGTAAAGAGAACTATCTCCCTCCCATTCGTGATTGAAGATCTCTAAATAGCAAAGTCTACAACAACCATTAGAAGTTGATGGTGTGCAAGAAGGACAATATTCAGAAGCATAGATCACCCGCCACTTTATGGAGAAAAGCTTTTTGAGGGAGCAATTGTTTCTAACTTCCATTTCTCTATTTGTATTTTTCTCCTTTATAACTTTTTGTTGGCGAGGAAAATCAACCTGGTATGTCATCGGAATCTTGGAAGGGTTCCGTGGGAAATTGTCCTTAGAGGACGTCTAGATCGAGGAGATCTAGTGGGATCTAAGACCTTTCTGACGAGGAAGGTGAGGATCAAATCATCCTGGGAGGATGTCTAGATCGGGGAGATCTAGTTGGCTATAAGACAAATCTAGGGAGGAAGGTGATGAGTTAGATCAAAGACTTTTTTGGGGAGGAAAGGGAGAGGGACAACTGGTCCTCGGGTTGAGTTAACTTGCTTCACTTGACGAAAGTGGAATTTGACAAATTTGAGTCTTTCCATCATCCTTCCATGATATATTGCGTTGAGTGAAATGGTTTCACTCGACGCCTGTGGACTTAGATAAAATTATGTCTCTCCACCCTCCTTCATTGTGACCACCTGTCAAAATTACTTAGACAACCTATCTAAACTTGTTCCATGGAACATCCTGTTCATATTGAACTTGAACAAAATCAATTATAATTATGCTATTAGTATTGATTGTGATGCATCTTTAAATCTAGGGAACATTGAGGGCAATATTCCAAACAGTCTCCACCTATTTGAAGAAGGTAGAACACACGACATTACTATGAAGCATTTTCACATAAAGCATATAAACTCAAGGCAGCTGCAAGCTAACAAATGTAACTTTCTCATACCACTTGAAAATTAAAAGCAGTTGTAAGCTAGCAGATGTAGCTTGCTCATACCACTTGAATTTCTAGAATAACAATTCAATGTTCATCATTTAATTGCACTGACTAAATATGTCAAGTCATTGATTTATCATACCACTTGATCACTTGCACTTTTCTCATACCACTAGAAGCACATCCCTCATGCCACTTGGAGGTGGGAAAGTAATATTACATGGCCAAATATGCATTCCTTGAACTCCTAATACTACTTGAATTTTTTCTAAGTAATATGCATTGACTCAACATGACCTGGTCATGTCAATTATTACCCAGGCCTCCCCCTTTGTGGTTTAGGGTATTGCCCACATCTCACCCTTTCTGGATTCTTCAAAAAAAAATATCTAATGAGGGAGGTGAAAGGATCATGCACCAGAGAATTTATCTATTTGTCCTAGCCAAAATCTTGGGTTGATACCACTTAAGAAATTATACTAATGATCAAACTACTAGACTTGATATCATACCACTTCTGTGTATACCACTGATATAACATATCACTACAGCCACTTGACACTTGAGTGGTCCATTGATCCACTTGAGATAGCTACTATCAGTTATCCATTTTAGCTAATGACATACCTTATACCACTTAAAACATCTACAGAATGCATTTGTAGTCAGGGAGGTGCTGGTTTTTGCTCTTCTACTTTAGCAGTATTGCCTTTTTAGCAGCAATAGTGACTTCATAGCAGTAGCAATCCACTATTTTTGATCTCCCCCTTAGTTTGTTTATCGTCTTGAGGACACGGTGATTATTGATCCACTATTAGAGCTACTGGACTTGCTCCCCCTCAACATGAGCATTTGCTGTCAATCTCTTTACTAGACACTTGAGTCCATTTAAGTCTTGATACCATTTGAAAGACTTGATAGTCTTGATATCACTTAAAAGACTTATCAACCTGCAAGCAAAGTAAATCCTGCAACAAAACACAATTAGGAGCAACTAAAGCTATACCAAGTTCAACATACCCAACTCAAACTTGAAGGTGTTGAACTTGACTTCATCTAGTGGCTTTGTAAAGATGTCAGCCACTTGCTTGTCTGTGTGGACAAACTCAAGTCTTATGTCTTCCTTCTCCACATGCTCCCTAATAAAATGATACCTAATCCCTATGTATTGTCCTGCTATGAGGGACATGGTTCCTAGCAATTGAGATTTCACTAGTTGACTCATAGTATATGGGAATATTACTTATCTCAATGTTATAATCCTGAAGCTGATGCTGGATCTACAGTAACTGTGTACAACAGCTCCCTACTGGTATGTATTCTGACTTAGAGGTGGATATACATTTTTGCTACTCCTTGAAGTCAGCCTTCTCCCCTGGAAGTGACAAGGTTCATCCTTGCTTTTACAATCTTCCTTGCACCCTGCACAGACTATTCTTGATGTTTGTCTACCCTCTTTTTGACTTCTTTAGATACAGCTGCAGTCAGTGTTTCACACAGCTACAGTCAGGGAGGTTATGACATTCTCATCTTCTTGAGCAGGGAGATCTGCTGGAATCTCCCCCTTAATCTCTACATTTCCCATAGTAATTTGCTGACTTGCATCAACAATAGTTGAAGAAATCTAGCTATTCTTGAACTGATTGTACTTTCTTTCCAACATAAGGTGCAACCATCTGCGTAGTCTCCCTAATAACCCCAGTAATTTCTATAGGGACATGCTGATCTTCAATTGTATTACTGATTTATTCTGTGTTGGAGTTATTCTAGGTATGACTCAAGCTTGTTCAGCAACCTAGACTGAACATGCACCCCATCAATAGGAGCATCTAGCTTGACAGTCTCCCCCTCAATATTTGCACAAATCTTATCCACAATACCCACTGACTTCCACTTGGAAAATCTTTGCTGGAGGTTCAAAAGATATTGAAACCTGAGCATTCTTATCTATCTTATTTCCTCAGAATAATCTGATGGCTAAGGATACCGCTTGAGAATTTTCTCAGCTAAGGATTGAAGGTCTTTTCAGCTGAGGATCCTATGCCCCTTCCTTACTTCTCTCAAAAGATCTACTTCTTAATGCTTTCCTTAGTGACGTGTACAACCTATTTGTTCTTCTCCTCATTATTTTGTTGAAGTGGAAGCAGTACTATGTCCCATCAGCCTGAAAACTTAAAGATTCAATGGTTGGATACTTTTGTTCTGTTTATCTAGTCAGATAACACTTGAATGTATTTACCTAAGACATGAGTACTTTTTTCCTTCTTTAGGAATGAACACAACATCACACCATCCTCTCTTACTTGGGCAGTAGGATGAGTATACTTGATAGTCTGTTTATCCATCTCCAACTTTACACTTGCAGATCTTAGGTCCATTCCTTTACTGGAGTGTAATCCTTAAGACAAATCCTTAATCCACTCTTATGCCTTGAACAACCTCTATCCAAGTACCATATATGGTTATGGGCAATTGGACTATCCTGCAAACATAGATTAGTATACCTTAGCACCCCAACTTTTATTGGGTCCTAGGTTTTGGTTAGTACAAAAATGCATATGTCTACCTACAACAGTCCAGTCAGGAAGACTCACCCTTGCCCTTGGCACACTAGGTTTGTGCCAACAATCTATGGCAAAGGGTCACACTTTTCCACAACACCAACATTCATGGATGTCATATCTCCTCTTCTGAATAGCCTTTGAAGAGTTCAAGACATCTCTAACTGTCTGTTCAGATGGGAGTGTTGCTCCCTTCTTTTGGTTCCTCTTTACAAGAATCTAACTAAAGGTGAGTCTGCCAGTAGAAGTACTTGTCTAACTCTGAGTTTCATTAATAATAGCCTTCTTTACAGTTGACATGCTATTAATGGCCTCAGACACACCCAAGTCAGCCTTACTGACTGACTTACCCTTAGTCTTGGTTTTTGCTGGAAGAGCCTGAGAATAGGCCACTGCCTTCTCCTTGAGTGTGGGGGCTGGAGCAACAAATACAAATTGTCTATGATGTGCCATTTGGACTTCTTCATGGGGAGCATTCTATGCACTCAAACCCATGCCCTTCCTTATTCCATTGAAAGATACACTTGTACTCTTACAAGGAGAATTTCCATTCTTCAATGACCATATATGCAGTCTTGGTCATACCTATTGGAAGGGAGGATTACCTTGTGAAAGGTGTCTTGAGGCACTATAGGAGCTTTGCCATTCCCATTGAAATGGGCAACTCTAGAATTCCACTTAAACTCTTGACCTCTCTTATCATTTTGAGAGGTGAAGGAATCAATCAGTGGTAACACAGTTTTGGGCTTTGAAAAACTAGCCACAGCCTTTTTCTCCTCAAGGAGTTTCTCTTAAAGATCCAAAATTATCTTGTCCTTCTATCTTAAGGTCTCAATCTGGATGCTTACTCCGACTGCTGGGAAGTAGCTAGCTATAGGGACATAATCTCCTCAGCCTGCTTCTTGGCCAACTTCTTGCTTCTTCTCAAAGCATCCAGAAGTGCACCATACTTGTCAATCAATTGATTGACATCATTTCCAGAATCTCAACCATCATTCCTACTTGAGTAAGTGGATGCAATAGATTATAAACTAGTCTTATAGGTAGAAGAAGAGCTAGGGATAGAATATACCTTATACGGACTAGTATTATCCAGATTATCGTCTGATAGAGCCATGAGGCTGAACTCTTCATCCTCTTCACAATCAATGTCAACTGAGGAAGGTGGAGCCCTTATGCCTGATGGGGCAGTTGGATGATCAGCATCTTCTTTAATGTACATGAGACAATTGTAGGTCTCCTCTTCATCTAAATCGGAAGACCTCGAATCACTGTCTGAAAGGTTGACTTTCTTCTTGGCTAAGAAGCTCTTTTCAGTCTTATTGTCCTTGTGGTGCTTTTTTTCCTTCAGACCTTATCTGCTCCTTCTTAACTGGACAGTAAGCAATGACATGTCCAATCCTATTACAACTGTAGCAAACCACATTTTTATTAACATGTTTGTTCTGATTGGAGTCATACTTTTCCCCAGAGGGGTCAATTTTAGACTTGTCTTTGCTATAGTATGATTCTTTGAGGTAGAGCTAGAAGAGCCATTGCTCTTCTATTGTCTCATTGTACTCAACAACTTCTTAAACTGCATGGAGAATAGTGCTAGTTATCCATCTGATAGTTCATTCCCAGAGGAGCTGGGATCTGAGCTTTCTGACTCTACAACTCTCCTTGGAGGAGAAGGAGTATTTCTCATGCATCTTATTGTGGATTTTGCCCTAAAGGCCACTAACTTTTCTTTGTCAAGGGAACTCGTTGCATCTTCTTCAGCCTTCCTGGAGTTCAACTGCATCTCATAGGAGAACAGCTTCCTTAACAGATTCTTGGGCAATGTGTTGGCCAGATTGCCAACTTCTCTGATGACACAGATCTTGAAATTCCATTCCTTATTTAGGAATCCCAAGAACTTATCATTAAGTTCATAGTTAGAGAACTGTCTGTAATAGGTTATTAGAGTGTTCACTATCTTAAAGAACTTCTCATAACAATCAGCTATGGAATCCTTCTTCCCCTTCTTGAATGCTCCATATTGTTGGCTTAGAAGGTATTTTTTGTCATCCCTCACCTCCTTTGTTCCTTCCAGGTAGACAACAAGAGAATCCTATATTTCTTTGGTTGTCTTACAATGGACCAAGTTCTGTAAGGTTCAGTAATATATGGCACTAACAATGATGTCTTGTGCCCTCTTGTCCATAGTTGCTAAGATGACTTCGTCCTTGGTCATCTTAGTATAACTCTTTAGGGATCTGGATATTTGCATCTAAGACAAAGACCATCATGGGGATGAAGGGTCCTTCATGAATTGTATTAAAGATCCTAGGATCAGAGGCTTCCA
Source organism: Platanthera zijinensis (assembly GCA_039513925.1). Taxonomy (NCBI): domain Eukaryota; kingdom Viridiplantae; phylum Streptophyta; class Magnoliopsida; order Asparagales; family Orchidaceae; genus Platanthera; species Platanthera zijinensis. Next base: position 89,122,639 of record CM077083.1, read on the forward strand.
TGAATAGCCTGACCCTCTCTTTTTAAATCTCAAAGTTTTCATTTCTATAGACATGAAGCTTCATTGGGCTCCACTCCTTATGGTTCTCTCCTGAACCCATAAGTACTATACATTTAGCTACCCTTTGAGATCTACTCAAACTATTTAGTCCTTTTTGAGTATCCTCCCTCAGATACCACTAAAAGGTCTTTAGTTTCAAGGATAACTAAACACCTAGAGGGGGTGAATAGGTTTTTTGTCTTTTTAGACTTTTTCCTAACTTAGGGTGTGTTGAGTTTGCTTAGTTAGCTTGCTTTCAGGAACACGAACAACACACACAAGATTTATAGTGGTTCTCTATATTATTGGTACATCCACTGTCCCTCCCACCTTTCTAACTGCTTGTTAGACATGGCACTTCTCCAAATCTCGGCTCCCAAGAGCTTAGAACGCAGATCCCTCAGGATATCACAATCTCCTCTAAGACTTACCTTAGGCACAAAGCTCTACCTCAAAGCAAGCTTGATCCTACAACTCAATGATCCAAAGATCACCTACCTCAAAATAAATTATTAGTCTTACAGCTTAGGCTAGGAGGTTAGGCCTACAACTCAAAGAGGATGATTCTCCTATAGCTCGGGCACAAGGACAAGCTGAAGTTCAAACCCACTGATCTAAAAGTTCATCCAAATAGTTGTAGCGATCATCATCTACTAGAGATAGTTCAGAAGAGATTTCTGAGAAAGAAGAAGAAGAAGTGCATTCTAATTTCTGCAGTGAAGGTCAGCTGATTGAAGAACAATAAGAACTTTTAACTCATCTATCTTCATCAAGTAAGATCAAAAACTTGATTTTTTGAGTTTCTTGAAGCACAAGCAGCAGTTTTCTGAACATTATTATTTTTATTGCTGTGAAGAAGTTAGGGCTAAGATTTTCTTAGATCAGGAAATAGTATACTCAGAGAAATTTCTTTAGATTCAAATCATCAACAAACACTTCATCTCTATTAGATCCTTTGGATCTGAGTTTTAAGTCTAAAATTATAAAGGCTGAGGTAGGATCCAGTTTTCGATCTGAGATGTAGGATTATTTTTTGATCTGAGGTAGGGCCTTTGTGCCTGAGGTAGGGTGCTTTTTCTGAGGTAGGAGAGTCATTCTCTCTGAGTATAGGGCTTATGTTCCTGAGTTGTATGACCCATCTTTGGATCTGAGGTAGGGCCTTATGCTTGAGCTGTAGAAGAGTCATCCTCTCTTAGTTGTAGGGCTAATATCCTAGCCTGAGCTATAGGACTATTAATTTAGTTTTAGGTATGTGATCTTCGGATCATTGAGTTGTAGGAGAAACCTTGCTCTGAGGTAGGGCTTTGTGCCTGAGGTAAGCCTTGGATGAGACAGAGAGATCTTTAGGGATCTGTGTTGTATTCTCTTAGGAGCCGAGATTTGGAGAAGTGCCTTGTCTAAAGAGTTGTTAGAAATGTGGGTGGGACTGTGGATGTACCTATAATCTGGGGAACCACTCTAAAATATGTGTGTATTGTATGTGTTAATGAAAGCAAGCTAACTAAGCTGACTCAACACACCCTAAGTTAGGAAAAAGTCTAAAAAGACCAAAAATCTATTCACCCCCACCTCTAGGTGTTTAACATTCCTTCAAACTAAATACGTTTAGTTGGGGAGGTTTTGAATACTCTGAGATGTAATCTAGTTGTACAAGAGAACGAAGAAGAATGCATAGAAGTAGAAGGGGTCGACACGATGAGAAGTGTTAACTACATCCATGTTGTGGATGAAATCAATTCCTATCGTATGGGGAGTCTGAGGAAATTAAGAGGAAGAGAAGTAGATTCCACATCCTTGGATGCGCCACCACGTGGGGCATTAACATTTAAGGAAGAGGATCTTCCATAGTTCATTAGTCCTTGCCACATCGTGGTCATCATCAAGGCTGTCTTAGGGGACTATGCGGTGGCCAGGATTCTGGTGGACATAGGAAATTCCTTTGATTTCCTTTTCAAACTGGCTTATGATGTCATGAAGAACAATGAGCCACTGAAGGCATGTGCCGACCCCCTTTATGGCTTTTCAGGGGAGAAGAAGGAACTTGCAGGAAATGTGCACCTAATAGTAATCTTATGCAGCATAACCAGGCAGGAATCCTTCTTGGTTATCGATGTTCCAAGTAGTTATAATGCAATTTTTGGGAGGCTACTCTTGGACGAATTCTATGCAATTGCTTCAACTTATCATGAGGTTTTGAAATTCCCGCTGGAGGGGAAGCAGTTCTGGGTCAGGAGTGACCCAAAAATGGCCAGAGAGTGCAACATCCGGTCAGTAAATTCAACTAAGTAGTATATACCACCTCGAGTTAGTGAAACTCAATTTCAAGGCATGGTGGAGGAATACTTCTCGTTCCCCCTAGAGGCACACAAAGCACAAGTCTAGTGGAGCAATATGTTTTAATTCCACTCAAGTATTATTTGCTTGTAAGCATGACAGGGGAGTACACCTAGTCTCCGGTAAAAATCCATGGCCAGGGCCACTCGCCTTCCTAACAAGGTTAAAATAACTCAACATCTACGGTTCTACATTATCTCTCCACTCTATATCATTATTACTTTTCCATCTATGAATTCTGCATGATTTTATTTAATGAAAGATACGACATTCTCTTCTTAAGAAAATTTTTCAGGTCATGCGTGATGCAATCCCTCTCAGATTTCTTAGTATTCGAGTCAAAATAGATCTAGGATTAACGCCCATGCCTGGTTACCGGTGCCTGCTGAGACCCCTTTGGATGCATTCGTATGTCGTAGATCCATGGTTCTCAGGCCTCCGACCCACCTACCGGTGTTAGTCACTTTCCCCGCCATAATACCACGATGACTGCACTCGTGAGATACTCTTGAGTGACATTTACTACGGGTCTGAATGTGTGTACGAGCGCACAATGACCGAGGTGCTGTCAATATTATCTATTTTCTTACGAGATCAAGCTCCGAGTAAATAGGCTCTTATTCCCCATCATCGTTCTTCAATGTTATGCACGGATGAGAGCCCTGTGGATGCCTTGGAGACGGATAGAATACTTAACCACTAGCAAGTAGACCACAAGGAGTAGTGGATAACTCCTTCAAAGGATCATAATCCTATGTTTCTCGAGGTAAGTGCCCAACCAATGAGTAATCGTGCTTGGCTAAGATGTGTCTGGCAAGTTTCCGCTTGACAGATCACAATACTTTGCCAAGAAACGTTCACTCAACAATGTGCAACATATCAATACTATAGACGAGTATTCATCACAAGGTCACATGTTCTTTGCCTATCTCAAAAAGTCAATGCAAGGATTGAAGTTTCCTGGGGTCTTATCTAAGTGATGCAATATGCAAGTTTGGGCATTCAAAGTGTCTCCAGTCTGAACGAGCGAACTATCAAGTAATGATCACCCAATACATTCGTTTATAGAAGAGTATAATGCACGACAAAAGAAATGAAAAGTTTCAGCAAATAAGCACCTTATATGATTGAAAAGTTTTGTATTTAACAAAGACAAAGATTTGTAAAAAAAACACTTGGTTCTAAGACGCCCCCTCCTTGAAGCTTTTAAAATCCATTTTTTCCTTGCTCGTGAAGAGATTCTGATAGTTGACATTGGCAAATGCGGGCTTCAACATGTTAGATTCCATCAAGTTGGATCCTTAGTTGGATTTGGGCTAGGTTCACTAAATTTAGTTAAGTCTGACCCACATTGTATAGCCAAGGTCAATTCTTTGAGTCCTAGAGTTTTGGCTAGTCATTATGTTTAACCTTCAGGGACTAGCCAGCAGAGTTCATCAGAAGACTCAGACTTAGAAGATTCAGAGAACATAATGATCAGTTCGAAGTTCTTTGAACTCAGCTCGACGATCGTCAATCTCAGATCGACGAACTCAGAGTTATTTCTCTGAGCTGAGCTCGACGATATTCGAGCTCAGGTCGACGATCATGTCTTTCAGATAGATTCTCAAATCGACGAATTCGGAGCTCAGAATTGGCAAGTTATTCTCTGAATGCAGTTCATAGAGCTCAGGTCGACAAATAGCAACTTTTAGGTCGACGAACTTGGAACTCAGGTCGACGAATTCTTTTCTGAGGTCGGCGATTTCTGTCCCGAGCCAGAATGAGAAGTTTTCCTTACTTCTGTCCTTTAACTTCTATATTATTTTGCAGTATTATTCCAGAGTAATTAATTCTAATATTCCCCTAAATATAGCCGTTATTGGCAGCATTAATTATGGCTTATATCAGGGTAATTACTTGCTTATTTTATTAGGGATAGTTTAGGAAACTAATTTATGACAGTCATTCTAGCCGTTTTGTATTCTCCAGATGCTTCAGCAATTAATGCAGAAATTCAAATTCAAAGGATATTTTTCGACTACAGAATATAAAAGAGATTTTCTCGTTTCATTCGATTCATTCATTCTTCAAAAGATCTGAACACTGAGCAAGAAATCATCAGGAAAAATAGAGCACATAAGAATACTGAGAGACAGACTAAACATTCAAAACTCTCTCCCAGTGTAGAAAACATTCTATTTTCCTCCTTGTCAACTCTGAAGACTAAAGAAGAACATTCATTACTATCAAGAGTCTTCTTAAACCTTCTCCTCCAGGAATATTCAAGGACAACTCATCCTTATATAGTTAGAAAGTTCCAGGATTGTTTTAAGATAAGGCTGCAGTCCTACACCCAGAAGCAAAGCTTCTAGTCTTCCTGAACCATTCAACATCTCAGGGGGAGATTTGACAACATCACGATCCACTATTCTTCTCTTTTGATTATAGAAAGAAAAGACAACATCACTTCCTCTCACCTCCTGTAAAACGGTTTTAACTCACTTAAAAAGTTAACCACTTGGTTGTCAAGTCTCCTGATCAAAAGACTTTGGTTGGTTTTTGGGCACCTGATCAAAATCCTAAAGGGTTGTTATATCTCCCTGCATATAGATATTGTGGTGGCAGTCACCTGATCAAAAAACTGTTAGTGGATTCCTACAGGGGTGGTATAAGAGTGGATGTATGCAGGTTGGGGAACCACTATAAAATTCCTTGTGTTGTCTGGTTATGTTCATTCTCTTTTTGTTCTTGCTGTGTTCTGATAGATAAATTAGTCTTTTATTTCTTTCTATAGTATTATTGGTATCACCTATTTTTAACTCTGATATAAAACTTAAAAACAGCCAAAGTTTTACTTACTCTATTCAGCCCGCCTCTAGAGTAAATGTAACACCCCAAAAAGACCCCAAAAAGACTCAACATGAAGTTTGAGGTGCAGGTCATTTTACACGGCCTGGGATATGGGCATGTCCCAGGGCGTGTTAGGGGTACACGGCCTGGGACACGGGCGTGTCCCAGGGCGTGTCACTCAATAAAATTCGAAAATGGCCTGTTCGAGTCAGAAAATTACACGGCCTTGAACCAAGCCTTGAACACGGGTGTGTCAGGGTGGACACGGGCGTGTCCAATGCCGTGTGCCTACCCGTGTACTGCTTGCAGCTCGATGAGGCAGGGGTGACACGGGCGTGTCTCAGGAATGACACGGGCGTGTCAGGTTCGACACGGGCGTGTCGATGCCCGTGTTCTGGTAAATCTCAGTCGGTTCGTATACAGCGTGTGCCGCTTAAGGGTACACGGCCTGTGACACGGGCGTGTCACAGGCCGTGTCAGCCAAAAATTGGGTTTTTTGGGCAAATCGTGGCCGTTCAGAATTCTCTCTTTTGATCCAAGGGCTCAGGTGGTTTCCTGGCTGGATTTAATTCGTGAAGGCTGATGAAGATTAATTCTTCATGTGCTTAAGGAAGAGAGAAAGAGAGAGGAGGAAGAAGAAGGAGGAGGAGATCAAGCCACCGGCGGAGTTCCCGTGGTCCGATTCGTGATTCGACGCCGGCGTTGTGAAGGCAAGGCTGCTGCGGTTCTTTTTGACCGGCTAGTTTTCGATGGCTCCCAAGAGATCGACAAGGGTAACGATCTCCCTCCTTGGACATGTGATGTCCTTCTTTTCTGCATTGCATAGGGAAAACCCTTCCCCGCGAGTGTGCGGTGGGTTGTGGTGTCCCTTGGGGTAGATATGTGAAGTCCCCCTTGTTAGAGGCCGGAATTGGAGTACGGCTCTAGGCATGCTGTGTGAAGCCCATCTGGACATGGTCTGGATTGGTGATGCTTGTTTGCATATCGGAGAAGGCTCCGTGATTATGGCTTGTGTTGCCTTGTGCCTACCTGTTGCTTGGTACAGCAGGAAGTACTGGATGATGTCCAGGAAATGAAGAGGGTTGGATGCAACTCTTGTGGCCGTGCGTTGCCACTTTATGAGCGGTTGAGCCGTTGGGCTGCAACTCGATGAAAAGGCAGATTGCCGAACAGGAAAGGTGAAACCGACCCGCGCCTATAAATAGCCATGGATACTTCCGTATTCGAGGTGGCACGATGACTTGAGCAACGGGGGGTGGCTGATCCTTACCTGCGTTAGGTCCATCCGACTTGGAAGCCTGGTTATAGGTTTTGTTGGAGTGCCTAATAAGAGTCTTAGGCCCGCGCGCCGGAAAGACTAGAATGCTCAAATACCGTGTAGACGGTGGTGTTGACCCTGGTATTCCGGTACACCAAGAATGTGCCCTGAGTGCACGGACTGTCGGGCCGTGTGGTCGATAGTTGTGATGGCTTGAATGTGCCTGCGCGCACATAGTTGCTATATAATGATGCCATGCTTTGCAGGGAAAGAATGCTCATGCCCCGAGAAAGGGGTAAGATTGTTATAATTGGGTCAGCTGAATGCTGACCGTTGCATTGTTTGCCACCGGTTGGTTGGATTGTTTCCCGTGCAGGTGCTGGAGAGCCAAGTGGTAGGTGAAGTGCTGAAGCCCTACTGCTGTTGCTGCTGCTGCTGCGGCTAGCCCTTGAAGGCTAAGCGAATGGTGTTTGCTTATTTGCTTTTACTCATGTATGGCCGGCCTGCGCGCCGAGGTTTGTAAACCATACATTGTAAAAAGAGGAACTGGAAGGCCTTAAGGCCAAACTCTATGTATTTGTGTACATTCCGTGATTATATATAACGGTGGTTTATATATTGGACATTCCTGGTTAGAGTTCAAATTATAACTTAAAGCTTCCGCTAGAATGCTCTGAGGTAGGATTCGTGTTTGGTTTGGTATTATCCTGTGACCTCACCGTCTGTTTGTGGCATATAGTGTGGGGCCCCGGCGGACCTTCTACTATACGTCATTTAACGGATGGGGTCGTTACATTTTGGTATCAGCTTCGTTCGGTCTTCCTCTATCGAATTCGTGGACGAATTCTTTTATGGGGTGGCGAGCGCGTGTTTATGCGCCCTGCTATAACGCTAATGCACTCTGGAATGTCCACTAAGGAAAGTACAAAATCTTGTTTGAGGAATCTGCGCGTTCCTTTTTGTGTTGTTTTGCTTGCATACGTTCGCTAATGTGTGTCTTGTCCACCTATAGGTGACACGTAGTGGTGCTGGGCAGTCTGAGCCCCAGCGCTCTGATGAGAGTGCGGCACCAGCTGAGGTGCCAACACCTCCTCCATCTACGGAAACTGTTCGCTTAGTTGCTGAGGCGCTATTTGCCATGATTCAGCCGACCGGGCAAGCGTAGCCGGCAGTAGTGCCAGTTCGTGTTGATGTAAGACCCGAGCCGGTTGAGGCTGTAGATCAACGAGCAGCTGACCGACAGTTGAAGCAATTCATGAGCTTCAGTCCTCCTACGTTTACGGGAATGGGATCCCCAACGCAGGCAGAGGATTGGTTATCGCGTGTCAAGCGGATAATGACAGCGATCAGGGCGGAGGAAACTCTAAAAGTCACCTTGGCCACCTTTATGCTTGAAGGCGAGGCGCGGTTGTGGTGGGATGAGGTTGAGGTACACCATTTGGCGGGCAGGCAATTAATGCAAGTGTCGATTGAGGAGTTCTCTCGAATATTTCTGGCGAAACATGTCCCAGCGGCGCAACGCATTGCTATGGAAAATGAGTTCCAACGGTTAAAGCAAGGGGAAGATAGCGTGGATATCTACTTGCATGAGTTTACCAGGTTGGGACGATATGCGGGTACAATCTTCGCGGATGACCAAAGGAAAACGAATCGGTTCTATGAAGGATTGCGGGATGAGTTGCGATTCCTGCTTTCGAGTTCAGTGAACCAAGGGTTTCAGGCGTTGGTTGATACTGCGTGCGCGTTGGAGAAGGACATGAGGCGGGTGCAAGGGAATAAGGGCTTGGTTGCGTCGAAGCCAGAGTTTCAAGCACCTCGCCCGAGCAAGTCGTTTTACCAGAAGAAAGGGGGCAAGAGGTCCAAGCCATCTGGGCAAGTGACTACGACCGTTGTGTCGGGAGCGACATCACGGCCGGATTCTCGTACATGCTATAACTGTGGCTGGGTGGGGCATATCGCTCGTGACTGTCGGGTTGTTCAGCCCAAAGGGGACAAGAAGACGGGTGCGTCTTATGCTGAGAAGGGCAAAGCGGTGGTTGATTCCTCTGCGTCTCAGGCACAGCCCCGAATCTATCAGCTTGGCCAACAGGAAGCGATTAAGCAAAGTGACGTCGTCACAGGTACGAGTTGATTTAGTTTACTTGCTAGTGCTATTGTTTTTGGTTATGTATAGCTTGTGCATTATGTGTGTGCTGCAGGCTTTGTCCTGATTCGGAATAATTTGGCGAGAGCCCTGTTTGATACGGGTGCTTCGCATTCTTTTCTGTCTGAGGATTTCGTATCTCAAATTAGGGTACCAAGTCATGTGACGGTGGATAGTACAAGGGTGCTGTTGCCGAATGGCTGTGTGATGCTTGCGGATAGGGCTTGCAATGCGGATGTGCAAATAGGAAGTCGGGATTTCGGTTTGAGTGCAGCTGTGCTACCGTTATCGGAGTTTGATGTGATCTTTGGTATGGACTGGCTCTCGGAGCAGCGTGCCTTTATTGATTGAACTCCAAGGAGATTACACTGGGCCAGAATACCGGACTTGTGACGAAGTTCGCTGGTATGCGAGGAGTTGGCGGGACTCTGTTGTCTGCACTCCAAGTCGTCAATGCTGTTCGGAAGGGCGCGGAGTTATTCTTCACGCTAATTCAGGCTGTTGAGCCAACGGCCAGTGTCGGTGAAGTTCTGGTTGTGTTAGAGTTTGCCGATGTGTTTCCAAAAGATCTTCCTGGGTTACCACCCCAGCGGGAGATTGACTTCTCTATTGAGTTGGTGCTAGGTGCGAAACCTGTGGCCTGCTCTCCATATCGCGTCGCGCCAAAAGAGATGGCTGAGTTGAAAGTCCAATTGCAAGAGTTGTTGGAGCAGGGATATATACGCCCAAGTATGTCACCTTGGAGCGCGCCTGTTCTATTTGTGAAAAAGAAAGACGGTAGCTTACGGTTGTGTATTGACTACCGCGAATTGAATAAGCTGACGGAGAAAAACAAATATCCGATCCCGCGGATTGATGACCTCTTTGATCAGTTGGCAGGATCAACGGTCTATTCCAAATTGGATTTGAAATCGGGATATTATCAGCTGCGGATTAGGGAAGGTGACATTCCCAAGACGGCGTTTGGAACACCCTACGGTCATTATGAGTTCACGGTAATGCTGTTTGGCCTATGTAATGCGCCTTTGGTATTTATGGACCTAATGCATCGAACGTTCCGAGAGTACTTGGATTTGTTTGTTATTATGTTTATCGATGACATCTTAGTATACTCTCAGTCGGAAGAGGATCACGCAAACCATTTGCGGTTGGTTTTGCATACCCTGCGGAGGAATAAGCTTTTTGCCAAGTTCTCAAAGTGTGAGTTCTGGCTCTCTTCAGTAGCCTTTTTAGGCCATGTGGTCAGCGGAGAGGGTATCGCGGTGGATCCGTTGAAGATAAGTGCCATTCGAGATTGGCCAGTGATGTCTTCAGTGGCCGAGGTCAGGAGCTTCCTTGGACTTGCGGGCTACTATAGACGGTTTGTGGAAAACTTCTCACGGATTGCTTTACCTCTGACCACGCTGACGAGAAAAGATCAAAAGTTCATTTGGACGCCAGAGTGCGCGCGAGCTTTTGAAGAATTGAAGAGTCGTTTGACCACGACGCCTGTGTTGACATCGCCATGTGGTACCGATGGGTATGAGATCTATAGTGATGCTTCCGGGAGCGGCTTAGGCTGCGTTCTCCTGCAGTTTGGTAAAGTGATTGCTTATGGCTCGCGCCAGTTGAAAGTGCATGAGCGGAATTACCCCGTCCATGATTTGGAGTTGGCGGCGGTAATCTTTGCGCTCAAGTTGTGGCGGCACTATCTATATGGCGTTAAAGTGGATATCTATACAGATCATAAAAGCCTAAAGTATTTGTTGGATCAGAAGGATCTGAATATGCGACAACGAAGATGGATGGAGTTCCTTGGGGACTACACCTTAGAGATTCACTATAATCCCTGGAAGGGAAATGTGGTCGCTGATGCTTTGAGTGGAAAGACTCCGGTACGGGCAAGCTGGTTGCAGAGGCATGATCAGCGTTTAATCCAGGAATTGGAAGCATTGGAGATATCTTGTGTTGACAAGGGTTCGTCAACCGATGCGTGCTTGAACTGGACGGAGGTGCAATATGACCTTACGGACAGAGTTCGGCGAGCAACGGAGTTTGATGAAAGTCTCTAGCGCTATGCAAAAGATGGGCCGGATGACCAATTCTCTTGGGATAACGGTTTGTTAAGAAGAAATGGTCGAGTGTGCGTCCCGAATGTGGGTAAATTGAGGGAAGAGTTGACGTACGAATCTCACTTTGCAAAGTACTCAGTTCACCCAGGGAGCAAAAAGATGTACAGAGATCTGAAAAAGCTGTTCTAGTGGCCCGGACTAAAGAAAGATGTCGCACGTTATGTGGCTAAATGCAATACCTGTGCATTGGTGAAAGCAGAATGCCAGAAGCCTGGCGATTTCCTGAAGTCGTTACCTATTCCGGAGTGGAAGTTCGATGATATTTCGATGGATTTTGTGCACGGGTTGCCGAGATCTCAACGCGGTCATGATTCAATCTAGGTGATTGTGGACCGGTTGACGAAAGTGGCGCACTTCCTTCCAAACAAAAGAGACGATTCAGTGGAAACCTTGGCCAAGCTTTATGTGGAGCAAGTTGTTCGACTGCACGGTGTTCCTCGGAGCATCGTTAGTGACCGTGATGGGCGGTTCACATCGAATGATTGGCGGCTCGTTCATCAAATGTTGGGTACAAAGTTAGCGTTTAGTATGGCCTTTCATCCCCAAACGGATGGCCAGACTGAACGAACCAACAGAACGATGGAGGATATGCTCCGCATGTGCGCCCTAGACTTTGGTAAGAGATGGGAAGATTATATATTTCTTGTCGAATTTGCCTATAATAATAGCTACCAAGCGAGTATTGGTATGGCGCCATTTGAAGCTTTATATGGTCGGAAATGCCGTACACCGTTAGCTTGGGCAGAAGTAGGCGAATCTCAGCTGAGTGGGAAAAAGTAAGTCGAAGAAGCTACCTCGCTCATACGCTCTATTCGGGAGAGGCTATTGATAGCCCAAGATCGTCAAGCAAAGTACTCCAATGCCAAACACCGGAACGTGGAGTTCACGGTGGGTGATTGGGTATATTTGAAGATCAAACCCTTCAAAGGCGTGTCCAGGATTCGGCGTTTGAAAAAGCTAAGTCCGGGGTATCTTGGTCCGTTTGAGGTGGTGGAGCGAGTTGGGGAAGCTGCTTATCGACTAGCACTTTCAGCAGACTTGGGTGGATTACAAGATGTATTTCACATCTCAGTCCTTCGGAAGGCGGTGAAGGATCTAGCTCAAGTGGTGGAGAATGATCGGGTACCGGTCGAGTATGGACTAACGACGAGGGTTAGACCCATTCAGATCGAGGATCGAGCCGAGAAACAGTTGCGGAACAAAGTGATCGGGATGGTCAAGGTCCGATGGGACAATTGTGGCCGTGAAGAGCTTACATGGGAGCGAGAGCAGACCATGCGAGCTGAATTTCCCGAGTTGTTTGTATAAACTGTAGACCGTGTACTTTTTGTTATAACATAGTTATAGCATTGCTGGTTCTTGTTTCCTTACCGTGCAAATTTCGGGATGAAATTTTGTTAAGGGGGGAGGGTTGTAACACCCCAAAAAGACCCCAAAAAGACTCAACATGAAGTTTGAGGTGCAGGTCATTTTACACGGCCTGGGACACGGGCGTGTCCCAGGGCGTGTCAGGGGTACACGGCCTGGGACACGGGCGTGTCCCAGGGCGTGTCACTCAATAAAATTCGAAAATGGCCTGTGTGAGTCAGAAAATTACACGGCCTTGAACCAAGCCTTGAATACGGGCGTGTCAGGGTGGACACGGGCGTGTCCAATGCCGTGTGCCTACCCGTGTACAGCTTGCAGCTCGATGAGGCAGGGGTGACACGGGCGTGTCTCAGGAAAGACACGGGCGTGTCAGGTTTGACACGGGCGTGTCGATGCCCGTGTTCTGGTAAATCTCAGTCGGTTCGTATACTGCGTGTGCCGCTTAAGGGTACACGGCCTGTGACACGGGCGTGTCACAGGCCGTGTCAGCCAAAAATTGGGTTTTTTGGGCAAATCGTGGCCGTTCAGATTTCTCTCTTTTGATCCAAGGGCTCAGTTGGTTTCCTGGCTGGATTTAATTCGTGAAGGCTGATGAAGATTCATTCTTCATGTGCTTAAGGAAGAGAGAAAGAGAGAGGAGGAAGAAGAAGGAGGAGGAGATCAAGCCACCGGCAGAGTTCCCGTGGTCCAATTCGTGATTCGACGCCGGCGTTGTGAAGGCAAGGCTGCTGCGGTTCTTTCTCACCGGCTAGTTTTCGATGGCTCCCAAGAGATCGACAAGGGTAACGATCTCCCTCCTTGGACATGTGAAGTCATTCTTTTCTGCATTGCATAGGGAAAACCCTTCCCTGCGAGTGTGCGGTGGGTTGTGGTGTCCCTTGGGGTAGATATGTGAAGTCCCCCTTGTTAGAGGCCGGAATTGGAGTATGGCTCTAGGCATGCTGTGTGAAGCCCATCTGGACATGGTCTGGATTGGTGATGCTTGTTTGCATATAGGAGAAGGATCCGTGATTATGGCTTGTGTTGCCTTGTGCCTACCTGTTGCTTGGTGCAGCAGGAAGTACTGGATGATGTCCAGGAAATGAAGAGGGTTGGATGCAACTCTTGTGGCCGTGCGTTGCCACTTTATGAGCGGTTGAGCCGTTGGGCTGCAACTCGATGAAAAGGCAGATTGCCGAACAGGAAAGGTGAAACCGACCCGCGCCTATAAATAGCCATGGATACTTCCGTATTCGAGGTGGCACGGCGACTTGAGCAACGGGGGGTGGCTGATCCGTACCTGCGTTAGGTTCGCCCGACTTGGAAGCCTGGTTATAGGTTTTGTTGGAGCGCCTGATGAGAGTCTTAGGCCCGCGCGCCGGAAAGACTAGAATGCTCAAATACCGTGTAGACGGTGGTGTTGACCCTGGTATTCCGGTACACCAAGAATGTGCCCTGAGTGCACGGACTGTCGGGCCGTGTGGTCGATAGTTGTGATGGCTTGAATGTGCCTGCGCGCACATAGTTGCTATATGATGATGCCATGCTTTGCAGGGAAAGAATGCTCATGCCCCGAGAAAGGGGTAAGATTGTTATAATTGGGTCAGCTGAATGTTGACCGTTGCATTGTTTGCCACCGGTTGGGTGGATTGTTTCCAGTGCAGGTGCTGGAGAGCCAAGTGGTAGGTGAAGGGCTGAAGCCCTACTGCTGTTGCTGCTGCTGCTGCGGCTAGCCCTTGAAGGCTAAGCGAATGGTGTTTGCTTATTTGTTTTTACTCATGTATGGCCGGCCTGCGCGCCGAGGTTTGTAAACCGTACGTTGTAAAAAGAGGAACTGGAAGGCCTTAAGGCCAAACTCTATGTATTTGTGTACATTCCGTGATTATATATAACGGTGGTTTATATATTGGACATTCCTGGTTAGAGTTCAAATTATAATTTAAAGCTTCCGCTAGAATGCTCTGAGGTAGGATTCGTGTTTGGTTTGGTATTATCCTGTGACCTCACCGTCTGTTTGTGGCATATAGTGTGGGGCCCCGGCCGGACCTTCTACTATACGTCATTTAACGGATGGGGTTGTTACAGTAAATCAGATCTAACCCCCATCTTTCAATTGGTATCAGAGGGAGGTTCCTTTTGTTTTACAAGCTAACACTTGAACCTAAAGATCCTTGCTAGATCTAATTGTCTTTTCCTAGTTTTTCTATTATCACATAATTGCACAGAACAAAGACTATGCAAGCACCAGAACTCCAGTTTGCAATTTAAATAAGTTTTCCATCATGAAGGCAAGAATCAAATTGTATATGAACTCTATTGATGAGGACATCTTCAATTCTATTTTGATAGGACCACCAATTATAGTGGCAACAACTACTGCTAGTTCCAGCACACATACTGTTCCACCACCTGAGTGGATAGATGCTCATAAAAAGGCCAAGATAGCTGATGCAAAGGCCATGAATATTCTGTCTCAGGCAATGTCTGATGATATTTTCCAGAAGGTGGGTGAATGCACATCAGCCAAGGCAATATAGGACTCACATAACCAGATGGTTGCTGGTTCAGTTCATGAGAGAAATGATAGGAGATCCAACCTCATCTCACATTATGAGAACTTCAAAAAGGATAAATCAGAGTCTGTTGCTGACATGTACAATAGACTGAGCTCAATAATCAATGAGCTAAAGACTCTGGATAAAGACATCACCCATACAGAAGTTAATGATAAAATCCTCATGTGCTTTCCTAGCACATGGGATTTAAGAATCTGGCCTATCAAGGAAGCCAAATGCCTTAATGAGATTTCCATAGAATCTCTACTTGGAAAGCTCAAGTCTTATGAGCAATTGATAAAGTCTAGAGAGTCTACAGAGCAGAAGACTCCTTCATTAGGACGAAAGGAGAAAAGTATTGCATTCAAAGCAAATGAAGAATAGGAATCCCCAACAGTCAATGAAGAATTCCTGAGTCTCTTAGCCAAGAGATTTTACAAGATGGGCAAGAAATACTTCAGAAAGAAATCATCCAGGAATGATGACAAGCCCAGGTATGACAAAACTCCCACTGAAGAGGTTATTTGTTTTGGCTACAGGAATCCTAGACACTTCATCTCAGACTGTCCAGAGAAAAATAAGAAGGAGAGAAGAAGAGAGAAAGAAATAAGGAAGCAGCACTACAACAACCCCTCCTCTAACAAACATAAAAGAAAGGAGAAAGGTTTCATTGTTGAAACCTGGAGTGATACTGATGAAGAATCTTCATCTTCTAGATCCAGTGAAGATGAAAAGGAAGCAAAGGCAAAGGAAATTTGTCTGATGACCATCAATGCATAAGGCAGTTGTTCAGAAGCAGAAGTTGAACCATCAGACAATGAAGACTCTGAACTTGAAGAAGATCAGGTACTATCTTCTTTTTATTTTGATTAAGATGATTTAAAACTGAATTCAAGTCCTTATGTTTTGATTTAATAAATTCTAAAAAAGAGATTGAAAAACTTAGAGAGAAATTAAATGAACAAGAAAACCTACTTTCAGAAAATAATAAGTTAAAGGATGAAATCACTCTAGCTAATGAACAGATCATTAAATTAAAGACTGAATTATCTGAGGCTAGGCAACTTGAAAAATCCCTGAATGGGAGAAGAATCAAGCTGATAAACATCACTAGCACAGTGAATTCCAAACTCAATGGCAAGCTAGGCTTAGTTGCTTCATAAAGCCAACCCCCACTAATTCAGAAGAATATCTTAACCAACCCTATAAAATTTGTTTCTGAAAAGGGTAAAGAGAAAATAGAAGATAATAATGTTAATCAAACAGAGATGAAACACAAGAATAACAATAGGAAAAAGAGTAAGAAAAATTAAAACTAGAACAATGTTCAGCAGATTTCGTCAAACTGAGATTGACGAAATGTGTATGGTTCGTCGAGCTCAAGTCGACGAACTCATAACTCAAACTTATATGATAACTATTCTCTGAACTATGATTGAGGAAATCAGTATGGTTCGTCGACCAGAGATTGTTGTGCGCTAGGGTTCGAAGAAAATAAACGCAACCAAACTAGCAACCCGATGAGGCAAGTATACCTATCGAATTGTAGCAAGGGGACACAAGTGTCGGATTGAAATCCGGGAACTGTTGGCTAAGTTTACTCACACGAACGCTATTATCTTATCGACGGAAAAACTAGGGTTTTAGAAAATCTAAGCGCAATGGAGAAATTAAAGCAAACTAGAAAGAGAACTACCGCAATTAAGTTACACTATTAAGAAAAGAACTATGCTAGAAAGGAAACTACTGCAGTTAATTAAAGAGCACAAGATAGGAGATTACTACTAAAGGAAGAAAATATGAAATGGAAATGCACCCGATCGAGATTCACCTCGGCTAAAGACGATTAAGAAAATGCGATAAAAATCTAAACTTAATAGGATAAGGGTCCTTGACCGTGGAGGTTCCTAAAGCTTGAACACTCTTCTCTCGAAGTCGTGCCCAACTGAGTTTAGGAAGGTCCGACCGACTCTCGTCTAAATCGGAGGCCTAAAACTCGCTTTATGCGGTGAACCCAACTATTGGATTTTACTCCAATCCGGGAGATTTGGACGTCTGCCTCTCTCGAGGGGTGCGTACAACTCCCTTTACTCATGAATGCTCACTTCATTCTTTCGGCCTCTAGGCTAGCCCAGAATGAAAGCAAAGGCGGAGAGTATATATCGAAAATATACCCCCAACCCGTGATTAATCAAGAGTAATTCAAGGCCCTAACCTAAAAAGAAAAGATTGATTAAAACATCATAACATAATCGCTCTAACCTCGGATCATCAAGATCGAGTACAAGGAGGATTAGTTAATCATAATGGAGTGGAGGGGGGGAGATGAGTAGAAAAACATAAGAAGAACACAAGCTAAGGGAAGAATAATTTTATTAATGAAAAAGGGCAAGTTACACTAATGAAAATAAAATTACAAGTGCATGAAAATTAAACCCTATTCTAGCCCTACATTAAGCACTAAGCAAGAAGAAAATTACATTAAAAGCTAGCACAAACTAAGATTAAACTATCGTTAACCAAAAAGTACAAAGAGAGGGGGAGAGAGAGAGAGAGAAAGCATGAAAAAGGATCAAGAAACAAAGGGGCAGCACCTCCCCCACTCAACCAAAGCTTGCTGAAATGGGGAGGAGGGGGGCTCAATTTATAGAAAATTTCTCGGGTTGGTCACGCCCTCCGACACGCCCTAGGGGGGGCGTGTTAGGGGGCGTGACAGGTACGGATTTGACCTCAGGCTCTGGATTCTGGCGGGAGGGATGATTGCTTCGGTACGTCGGTGGTCACGCCCTAGGTCACGCCCGTGACAGGGGGGCGTGACAGGCATGTCATGTCCAAATCATTGGTCGGAAATCCGTCAGTCACCGAAAAAGGAAGGTGTCACGCCCATGTCACGGGTGTGACATGGGGCATGACAGTACTATTTGCGTGCTGAGGCGGAAGGGCATTTAATGCGGCGGCAGCTTTGCGGCAGAGGGCGACACGCCCCTGGTCACGCCTTGTGACACGCCCAGGGAGGGCGTGACAGGGGGGCATGACAGCGGTTTTGACCGTTTTCTGTCCCTTCCAACAGGTGTCCTCGGGATCGGGTGACACGCCCTAGGTCACGCCCAGGGAGGGCGTGACAGGGGGGCGTGACAGGCCATTTTGGCAATTTTTCTGAAAACCTGCAAAAAGACAGGAAAAAGTTAGTGGCAATAAAATTTACATAAAAAGGATAAAAATAAACTAATAATAGACATAATTTGTACAATATAAAATATAAAATACGATAATAGGTTAGGCTACAAAACGTATTATCAAATTCCCCCAAGCTTAAGCTTTGCTTGTCCCTAAGCAAAAATATAAAAACTAGATATTTATAAAAAGGACTAATCAAAAAGTTCTAATTATGCCTACACAAGTACTATGCGAAATTCTAAGTAGGGAAAAGGTGAAATGTAAGTCTAAAACAATTATTTAGGTATGGTAAAACTTTTAAAAACTTTACTTAATAAAAACAAATCATCCAAAATTTTAGCGAGATTTTTTAAATGGACTTAAGTAAAGCAACAAAAATGAAAAACACGCATTGAGTTGTTACTAGATCCAAGCAACGTATTATAATTATATCAATTTAATTATCAAAAATCTAGGTTTAAATCTAAAACTAAAACTGATTTACTATTTTTCTTTTCTTAGTTGTTAAATAAAAAATCAAAAAGCGTGAATCAAAAGGACTTAAATAGGACAGAAACGTTTGGTTTAGGAAAATAATTAGGAGTGGAATTCAAAGATAAACGTGAAGGTTTTAAAATCACACTAAACCAAAGCAAAGAGTTTCAAAAATTTTCATAAAAATATATACACATTTTTTTCTTTCTTTTTCATTTTTTTTCCATTTTTTTTTCTTTTTTTCAAAACAAAGGCCATAAATATTTTTATTTTCCTTTTTGAGTTGGCCAAACAAAAATAAACATCACTTTTGAACATACTTCCCTTTTTAAAAAAAAAAAATCTTTCTCCCGCAAAAATCACAAAATACCCTATCAAAATTGTCATAATAATTTATGAAACTCAAAAAGGCTAGTGTGATTCGATAGGTTGGAAATTTTGGCTTTGGTGAAACTGAAATGAAGGGAGGAGCTATCAAATGAAATCGGAAAAAGGCTCAAAAATGGCTAACTAGTGGTAAAAGTTTTTAGGTTGGCAAGAAAGCTCAAACGAAAACAAAAATTGCCTAAATCATTTTCACGCTTTTGAATTTATTTAAAACAAAGGTTTGAAAAATTTTCAAAAAGCGAGTCCTAGATAATAAAAGAAGATTGATGAAATTAACTTGAAAATAGAAATAATAGGTGACTTGGATCGTTCACATCTACTACGTTATTCAAAAGTTGACTTTACAAAAATTATTCAAAAACGAAAAAGAAAATAGTGGATGATGAATTTTTGATAAAGTAAAGGAAATAAAAAACAAAAAACCATAATAGAAATGCGAGTTTTAGAAAAATATTTCACCTTAACATGCTACCGCGAATTAGAAACACAGCAGGGCCAACATTTTACTTGTGAAACATAATTAAAAGGAACGATTAGAAATTTTATAATTAACTAAGTAGTTTATAGAAGATTTTGAGTAAAACAAAACTAAAAACTAGGGGTTCTATTGAAATACCAAAATGTCTAAACTATTCAAAAACACATATATATTTTTTAATTTAATTTTGTGGAATATTCTCTTTTTTTTGGATTTTGGAATTTTAAGATATTCATTTTTTTTTTTGAAATATTTACAATATATACAAAAAGAAGATTATTTACACTACGCAAAAATGAAGGAGGAAATCCACCCCCAAGCTTAAAACAGACATTGTCCTCGATGTCTAAAGAAGGGGATTGGAGAAGGAGAGAAAAATAAAGTATAGAATTGAAAGACAGAATTGAAATACAGGTACTTCCCCGAATTTATTTGCTGCGAAAGCTGAGTGATGCCGCTCCCCGAATGTCTTCTTTGGACTTTGTGATGGATTCAGCAATGTTGGAGCAGGCGATCGCAGAAGCTTCAGCTTGTCGGAGCCGTCCGAGGCAAAAATTGTAAAATAAAGAAAACAGAAAAAGATAACTTGGGTTGCCTCCCAAGAGCGCCCTTTGGTTAAAGCATCGTTGAGCTCGACGCATCAAAAAAAATAATATTGTCCAAAAATATTGTTGTCCCGAAATAAAATTGTTTTTAGCAAAAAAAATAAAAAGTTCAAGATTAAAGTTCGTGAAGCAGAAACTTAATAGTGTTTGGACTGACATCATCATCACCAGAGAAATACAGTTTAAGACGCTGACCATTCACTTTGAAATTACCCTTATCAGGGTGAGAAATTAAAACAGTTCCATAAGGAAATACTTCTAAAACAGAAAACGGGCCAGACCAGCGAGATTTTAATTTGCCCGGAAATAAACGTAAACGAGAATTATATAAAAGGACTTGGTCGCCCGGCTTAAAGTTTTTAGGGTGCCTTAAGTGTTTATCGTGTAAACGCTTCGTCCGCTCTTTATAAAGTTTATTATTTTAATAAGCATAAGAGCGCCACTCGTCGAGTTCATTTAGTTGAAATTTTCGAAGGTCACCGACTGAGTGGGGATCGAAGTTTAAAAATTTTAAGGCCCAAAAGGCGTGGTGTTCTAACTCTACGGGCAGATGGCATGATTTTCCATAGACCAGCCGATACGGCGTACATCCGAGGGCGGTTTTGTACGCTGTTCGGTAGGCCCATAAGGCATCGTTAAGTTTGGCTGACCAGTCTTTTCTAGAAGTTGAAACAGTCTTTTCTAATATTCTTTTTATTTCTCTATTAACTACTTCGACTTGACCGTTAGTTTGGAGGTGGTAGGCAGTGGATAGTTTATGCGTAACGCCGTATTTAGTAAGGATTTTTGAAAATTGCGCGTTACAGAAATGGGAACCCCTATCGCTAACGATTGCGCGTGGCGTACCGAATCTAGAAAATAATTTTTTTAAAAACGTGACTACAACTCGGGAGTCGTTCGTTGGAAGAGCTTGGGCCTCAGCCCATCGTGAAACATAATCAACAGCAACTAAAATATATTTGTTTCCGAAGCTAGAAGGAAGGGGGCCAACAAAATCAATTCCCCAGAGGTCGAAAATTTCGCACTCTAAGAAATAATTTTGCGGCATTTCATTTTTATTAGAAATATTGCCCGACCGTTGGCAACTATCACACCTGCTCACAAAGGCTTGCGCGTCTTTAAACAGGCTAGGCCAGTAAATACCCGCGCAAAGCACCTTATGAGCGGTGCGAGCAGCTTGATAGTCCCCACCTGTCGGACCTTCATGCAAATGTTTTAGAATATCAATTCCTTCATCAAAAGAAACACATCTCCTTATCACTTGATCCGCACAAATTTTGAAAAGATGCGGGTCTTCCCAAAAGTAGTTCTTCAGCTCAGAAAAGAATTTCTTCTTCTGCTGAGAGGAGAACTCTTTTGGGAGCACCCGGGCCACTAGATAGTTGGCGATGTGCGCGAACCAAGGAGAAGTAGATGTATTAACTAAAAGAAGCTTCTCATCAGGAAAATAATCAATAAAAGATTTTTCATTTAATTTTTCTATAAAGGGGTTATCTAATCTTGACAGATGGTCGGCGGCCAAGTTCTCGGCTCCTCGCTTATCACGGATCTCTAAGTCAAACTCCTGGAGGAGTAAGACCCAGCAAATCAAGCGAGGCTTGGCATCCGTTTTGGCAAGAAGGTACTTGAGGGCTGAGTGGTCCGTAAAAACAATGATTTTTGAAAGTGTAATGTAAGGGCGAAATTTATCAAACGCAAATACTACGGCTAAGAGCTCCTTCTCGGTTGTGGTGTAATTTTCTTGTGCAGATGTGAGGGTTTTACTAGCGTAATAGATGGGGTGGAAGTTCTTAGATATGCGTTGACCTAATACGGCCCCCACCGCAAAACTACTCGCATCGCACATAATCTCGAAAGGAAGGTCCCACACCGGAGCTATCATAATTGGCGCGTTGATTAACTTTTCTTTAATTAATTCAAAGGCAGAAATACAAGAGTCATCAAAAATGAATGGAGCGTCTTTTTCTAAGAGATGGGTGAGGGGCTTTGTGATCTTGGAGAAGTCCTTTATAAAACGACGATAAAAACCAGCGTGGCCTAGGAAACTTCTTATAGCTTTTATGTTTGTAGGCGGCGGCAACTTCTCAATAACTTCTATCTTGGCAACGTCTACCTCAATACCTTTAGCAGAAATTTTATGACCCAAAACTAACCCTTCCCTCACCATAAAATGGCATTTTTCCCAATTTAGGGCAAGGTTAGTTTCTTCGCATCGTTCTAAGACTTTTTCGAGGTTTTCTAAACATCTATCGAAGGAGTCGCCGAACACGGAGAAATCGTCTATGAATACCTCCATAATGCTTTCTACGTACTTGTCAAATATTGCGAGCATACATCGTTGGAATGTAGCCGGCGCATTGCATAATCCAAACGGCATTCTTCGGTACGCGAAGGTGCCGAAGGGACAAGTAAACGTAGTTTTCTCTTGGTCCTCGGGAGAGATGGGTATTTGAAAGTACCCCGAGAGGCCATCGAGAAAACAATAAAAGCTATGGCCTGAGAGACGTTCTAAAATCTGGTCGATAAACGGTAGAGGAAAGTGGTCCTTACGGGTGGCGTCATTTAACTTACGGTAATCTATGCACATACGCCAACCCGTAACCGTCCGTGTCGGGATTAATTCATTATTCTCATTACTAATTACGGTTATCCCTCCCTTTTTTGGAACTACCTGAACGGGGCTAACCCACTTACTGTCCGATATAGGGTAGATAATTCCTGCGTCTAATAGTTTCATAACCTCGCCCTTAACTACTTCTTTCATATTCGGGTTTATACGGCGCTGAGGTTGAATAGAGTTACGCGAATTATCTTCCATTAGAATTTTATGTGTACAGAAAGATGGGCTTATGCCCTTGATATCAGAAATTTGCCAAGCAATATCCCGGCGATGCTTACGTAGAACTAGAAGAAGTTTATCGTTCTGCGTATCCGTGAGGTAGGCCGAAACGATAACTGGTAACTTGGAGTCTTTTTCTAAGAAAGCATACTTAAGGTGTTCGGGAAGTTCTTTAAGTTCTAGGGTAGGGGTTCTTCATAAGAGGATTTTGAGATTCTTTCTTTTTCAAAAATAATATCTTCATAAACTTTTTTATAAGGAACGTAATAAGGGGTGGGGCTAGCAGCCAAGACAGCTTCTTGTAGAGATTCAGTGGGAAGAAAAGAGGAGGAGCAAAAATCAGAAAATTCTTTTTCAAACTCAGAAAA
The DNA here is from genome assembly GCA_039513925.1 of Platanthera zijinensis. Taxonomy (NCBI): domain Eukaryota; kingdom Viridiplantae; phylum Streptophyta; class Magnoliopsida; order Asparagales; family Orchidaceae; genus Platanthera; species Platanthera zijinensis. The sequence continues at coordinate 89,145,586 of CM077083.1, forward strand.
ACAATAAGAAGATTCATCACTTCCTTGCAGTGATTCTGTTGTAAGAGAAGAGGAGCAAAAAGTAGAAAATTCTTTTTCAAAGTCGGAGAGGCAGTAGGAAGAATCATCACTCACGGCGTCTACGAAAAAACATGAGTCATCGTTCGCTAAGGTGTTCTTCATCGAAGGGGTGATAGGAAATGTGACTTCGTCGTCGCCTACTCGAAGAAAGAGCTTACCATTGCTTACGTCAATGATGGCTTGAGAGGTGGCGAGGAAGGGTCTGCCAAGGATCAGGGGAACCTCGACGTCTTCTTCGATGTCCAAAATGACAAAGTCCACCGGGAAGATGAACTTGTCGACTTTCACCAAAACGTCCTCCACTATTCCTAACGGGTACTTGACGGATCTATCGGCTAGCTGGATACTCATACGCGTGGGGTTAAGGCTACCATTCCCTAACTTTTTGAACAACGAAAAGGGCATCAGGTTTATACTTGCGCCTAAGTCGGCTAACGCGTGTTTAACAAAGAGATCACCGAAGACACACGGGATAGAGAAACTACCCGGGTCACTGATTTTCTTCGGCAAACCGTTTGTTAAAACGGCAGAGCACTCAGCGTTTAGCGTGACGTACGAAAGATTCTCTAACTTCTTCTTGTTTGTGAGGAGGTCTTTAAGATATTTGGCGTATTTCGGCATTTGCGAAATAGCCTCGTGGAAGGGAAGATTAATGTGGATTTGTTTGAAGATTTCTAAGAAGCGGGAGTACAGATCATCTTGACGTTGTCTATTAAGTTCAGAGGGGTATGGAGGAGTTGAATTATTTTTAAAGATGGGTGGTGGAGTGAGATTATTTTCTAATGTGGGGGTGATTACTTCTTCAGCAGAGGGTGGAAGCGGAGCGGAGCTTTGATTTTTAAAAGCGGAAGCAGAGCTTTGATTTTTAAAAGCGGAAGCGGAGCTTTGATTTTTAAAAGCAGAAGCGGAGCTTGCCTCGGGCTCTTCACTTACCATACCGGAGACTTGCTTCCCACTCCGAAGAGTTATAGCTTTCGCTTGCTCTCTCGGGTTGGGTTCGGTATTGGAAGGAAGAGACCCTGCGGGTCGCTCAGAAATTATTTTCGCGAGCTGTCCTACCTGATTTTCTAAACTTTTTACGCTTCCGGTTAAAGTTCTTATGGTAGCGTCATTTGTGGTGATATATTTAGAAAGTAATTCCTCCAAGCTCGGAGGTTTTGGGTAATTTTGAAGAAGTGGTGGTGGTGGTGGTGGTTGTGCAGAAAAATCATTTTGCGGAGGTGGGCGCATCGCATTCGATGGATTACTCCATGAAAAGTTTTGGTGATTTCTTAAAGCGGGGTTATAACTATTCGGAAAATTAAAACCAGGCGGATGAAAATTCGCAGCAGAAAAATTATTAAAAGCAGTTCTAGGCAAATTATTAACATAATCTAAATGTTCTGGAGTAGGGGTTGCAGATTCCCATACCTGAGGGGCGGAGGCAGCAGTCATCTCCGTGATTTTTTTGCTTAGGATTTCTACTTGCAGAGCGAGCTGGGAGACGTTGTCCACTTCATAGATACCTGCAGGCTTGTTCGGGCGGGACCTAGGCACATTCCACTGATAAGTGTTCATGGCCATATCCTCAAAAAGCTCAAGAGCGGCTTCTGGGGTCTTATGATTTAAAGTACCGCCAGAAGCTGTGTCTATCATTTGCTTCGTGCTTTGATTTAGCCCGTTATAAAACGTCTACACTTGTAACCATACAGGCAGCGCGTGATGTGGGCATCGTCTTAATAATTCTTTAAATCTCTCCCAGGTTTCGTAAAGGGTTTCAGAGTCTATTTGTCCGAAGGCAGAGATTTCGTTCCTAAATTTTGCAGTTTTAGCTGGCGGGAAATACTTCGCCAAAAATTTTTCAGTTAATTCATTCCAAGTGGTTATGCTATTTTTCGGAAGTGTGTTAAGCCACTGCTTAGCTTTAGTTCTTAGTGTAACGACCCCATCCGTTAGATGACGTATAGTAGAAGGTCCGGCCGGGGCCCCACACTATATGCCACAAACAGACGGTGAGGTCACAGGATAATACCAAACCAAATACGAATCCTAACTCAGAGCATTCTAGCGGAAGCTTTAAGTAGTACTTTGAACTCTCAACCGGAATGTCCAATATATAAAACCACCTTTATATATATATCACGGAATGTACACAACCATAAGAGTTTGGCCTTAAGGCCTTACAGTTCCTCTTTACATACTGCATGTTTTACAAACCTCGGCGCGCAGGCCGGCCATACATGAGTACAAAAGAAAACAAAACAAAGCCATTCGCTTAGCCTTCCAGGCTAGCCGCAGCAGCAGCAGCAACAGCAGTAGGGCTTCAGCCCATCATTTACCACTTGGCTCTCCAGCACCTGCACGGGAACAATCCACCCAACCGGTGGCAAACAATGCAACGGTCAGCATTCAGCTGACCCAATTATAACAATCCTACCCCTTTCTCGGGGCATGAGCATTCTTTCCCTGCAAGCATGGCATCATCAAATAGCAACTATGTGCGCGCAGGCACATTCAAGCCATCACAACCATCGGCCACCCGGCCCGATAGTCCGTGCACTCAGGGCACATTTTCGGTGTACCGGAATACCAGGGTCAACACCACCGTCTACACGGTATTTGAGCATTCTAGTCTTTCCGGCGCGCGGGCCTAAGACTCTCATTAGGCGCTCCAACAAAACCTATACCAGGCTTCCAAGTCGGACGGACCTAACGCAGGTACGGATCAGCCACCCCCCGTTGCTCAAGTCGCCGAGCCACCTCGAATACGGAAGTATCCATGGCTTTTTATAGGCGCGGGTCTGTTTCACCTTTCCTGTTCGGCAATCTGCCTTTTCATCGAGTTGCAGCCCAACGGCTCAACTACTCACAAAGTGGCAACACACGGCCACAAGAGTTGCATCCAACCCTCTTCATTTCCTGGACATCGTCCAGTACTTCCTGCCGCACCAAGCAACAGGTTGGAACAATGCATCACAAGCCATAAGCATCACAAGCCATTATCACGGAGCCTTCTCCGATATGCAAACAAGCATCACCAATCCAGATTACATCCAAATGGGCTTCACACAGCATGCCTAGAGCCGTACTCCAATTCCGGCCTCTAACAAGGGGGACTTCACATATCTACCCCAAGGGACATCACAACCCACCGCACACTCGCGGGGAAGGGCTTTCCCTATGCAATGCAGAAAAGAAGGACTTCACATGTCCAAGGAGGGAGATCGTTACCCTTGTCGATCTCTTCGGTGCCATCGCAAACTAGCCGGTGAGAAAGAACCGCAGCAGCCTTGCCTTCACAGCGCCGGCTTCGGATCACGAATCGGACCACGGGAGCTCCGCCGGTGGCTTGCTCTCCTCCTCCTTCTTCTTCTTCCTCTCTCCTTCTCTCTTCCTTAAGGACAAATGAAGAATGACTCTTCATCCTTACTTCTCGTAATAACCCAGCCAGGAAACCACCTGGACCCTTGGATCAAAAGAGAGAAAACTGAACGGCCAAGATTTTCCCAAAAATTCACTTTTTGGCTGACACGGCCTGTGACACGCCCGTGTCACAGGCCGTGTACCCCTTAAGCGGCACACACAGTTTGAACCGACTGAACAACACGGGGCATCGACACGCCCGTGTCGAACCTGACACGCCCGTGTCGAATTTGAGACACGCCCGTGTCTCCTGTTACATCGAGCTGCAACTAGTACACGGGTCGGAACACGGCAGCTGACACGCCCGTGTCCAGCCTGACACGCCCGTGTTCAAGGCCGTGTTCAAGGCCGTGTCCGGCTCTGACTTGAATAGGCCAATTTCGCCAAATAATTCGAACACGCCCTGGGACACGCCCGTGTCCCAGGCCGTGTACACCCGACACGCCCTGGGACACGCCCGTGTCCCAGGCCGTGTAACCTGACCTGCTACTCAAACTTCATGTTGAGTCTTTTGGGGTCTTTTTGGGGTGTTACACTTAGAGAGAAGGGGAAGAGTCTTAGCCTGATCGCATCATTTGTGACACCATTTATCTTGAAGGTGTCGCAAATTTCAAGAAAGCTAGCTATATGTGCGTTCGGATCTTCATCTTGAAGTCCGTCAAATTGCACATATTGCTGCACCATTTGAATTATGCTAGGCTTTAGTTCAAAGTTATTATTTGCTATAGTAGGACGGACTATACTCGATTCTGTTCCCTCGAGGTTCGGTCGTGCATAATAGGACATAGTCCTTTGAACGGCCTCATCTACGTTGGGTTCTTCCATTCTTAAAGTATTAAATGACTCGGAGTCCTCAACCGGCACTTGGATAGTAGGACCTTGAAATCGCGATCTTCTCCGAAGAGTACGCTCAATTTCGTGGTCCAAGTCCAAAATAACCGACGGACTCCCGCGGGTCATGCACTAAAAGAACAGAAAAGAAGAAGAGAAAGAGAAAAAGGATAAACTAGAAAGAAAAACTAGATTTAGAAAATTAAATTAAAATTTTTTTTCTTTTCTTTTTGAAATAGATTTTTTTTTATAGATTAACTCCCGAACTTCCCAAGGACTACCCCGTGAAGGGTTTGCAAGGTACTAGACAAGACAGTGGCGCTTAAAGCCCTTTGCCCTTTTCGAGAGAATTAGGTGGCGTAGAAATATTGTGAGGTTGGTTTCTATTAAGAGCGGTGATAATTTTTTTGATTTTTTTTTTAAAACTTTAAAGAAAAGGGGATGAGAAAGAGAAGAGATAAAATTAATAGGTTCGTGTTTTCAAAATATCAACGGAAGTTGGGTCCCCGGCAACGGCGCCAAAAACTTGTTGCGCGCTAGGGTTCGAAGAAAATAAACGCAACCGAACTAGCAACTCGATGAGGCAAGTATACCTATCGAATTGTAGCAAGGGGACACAAGTGTCGTATTGAAATCCGGAAACTGTTGCCTAAGCTTACTCACACGAACGCTATTATCTTATCGACGGAAAAACTAGGGTTTTAGAAAATCTAAGCGCAATGGAGAAATTAAAGCAAACTAGAAAGAGAACTACCACAATTAAGTTACGCTATTAAGAAAAGAACTATGCTAGAAAGGAAACTACTACAGTTAATTAAAGAGCATAAGATAGGAGATTACTACTAAAGGAAGAAAATATGAAATGGAAATGCACCCGATCGAGATTCACCTCGGCTAAAGACGATTAAGAAAATGCGATAAAAATCTAAACTTAATAGGATAAGGGTCCTTGACCGTGGAGGTTCCTAAAGCTTGAACACGCTTCTCTCGAAGTCGTGCCCAACTGAGTTTAGGAAGGTCCGACCGACTCTCGTCTAAATCGGAGGCCTAAAACTCGCTTTACGCGGTGAACCCCACTATTGGATTTTACTCCAATCCGGGAGATTTGGACGTCTGCCTCTCTCGAGGGGTGCGTACAACTCCCTTTACTCTTGAATGCTCACTTCATTCTTTCGGCCTCTCGGCTAGCCCAGAATGAAAGCAAAGGCGGAGAGTATATATCGAAAATATACCCCCAACCCGTGATTAATCAAGAGTAATTCAAGGCCCTAACCTAAAAAGAAAAGATTGATTAAAACATCATAACATAATCGCTCTAACCTCGGATCATCAAGATCGAGTACAAGGAGGATTAGTTAATCATAATGGAGTGGAGGGGGGGAGATGAGTAGAAAAACATAAGAAGAACACAAGCTAAGGGAAGAATAATTTTATTAATGAAAAAGGGCAAGTTACACTAATGAAAATAAAATTACAAGTGCATGAAAATTAAACCCTATTCTAGCCCTACATTAAGCACTAAGCAAGAAGAAAATTACATTAAAAGCTAGCACAAACTAAGATTAAACTATCGTTAACCAAAAAGTACAAAGAGAGGGGGAGTGAGAGAGAGAGAAAGCATGAAAAAGGATCAAGAAACAAAGGGGCAGCACCTCCCCCACTCAACCAAAGCTTGCTGAAATGGGGAGGAGGGGGGCTCAATTTATAGAAAATTTCTCGGGTTGGTCACGCCCTCCGACACGCCGTAGGGGGGGCGTGTCAGGGGGCGTGACAGGTACGGATTTGACCTCGGGCTCTGGATTCTGGCGGGAGGGATGATTGCTTCGGTACGTCAGTGGTCACGCCCTAGGTCACGCCCGTGACAGGGGGGCGTGACATGCATGTCATGTCCAAATCATTGGTCGGAAATCCGTCAGTCGCTGAAAAAGGAAGGTGTCACGCCCATGTCACGGGCGTGACATGGGGCATGACAGTACTATTTGCGTGCTGAGGCGGAAGGGCATTTAATGTAGCGGCAGCTTTGCGGCAGAGGGCGATACGCCCCTGGTCACGCCTTGTGACACGCCCAGGGAGGGCGTGACAGGGGGGCGTGACAGCGGTTTTGACTGTTTTCTGTCCCTTCCAACAGGTGTCCTCGGGATCGGGTGACACGCCCTAGGTCACGCCCAGGGAGGGCGTGACAGGGCGGCGTGACAGGCCATTTTGGCAATTTTTCTGAAAACCTGCAAAAAGACAGGAAAAATTAGTGGCAATAAAATTTACATAAAAAGGATAAAAATAAACTAATAATAGACATAATTTGTACAATATAAAATATAAAATACGATAATAGTTTAGGCTATAAAACGTATTATCAGAGATCGACGAAATTGGGGCCTAGAAAATGAATACTTTCATTCTCTGAGTGGAGTTCGACGAGTTAATCCCCGTTCGTCGACCTCAGATCGACGAACGTACCAGAATTCGTCGACCCTAGTTTATAATAACAGAAACTTTAATTCTAATAGGATCATTAATCAACAAAGACAAAACATTAATCCTTTTAACCAATGGATAATTCCACCTAGAAGATATCATCCCTTAGGTTACAAAAATAAACTTGAATATTCATATATTTCCATCTTTAGTTATGTAAATCAACAAGGACCCAAGGTAACATGGGTCATGAATAACTAATTCCTTTTATTACAGGTGAAGAGTTGTCCAGCTTTTAAACAACAATTGTATCTGGACAGTGGATGCTCAGAGCATATGACTGGAAGCAAGGACAACTTAATAAACTACAAGTCCATGCTGGGACCAAAAGTGATCTTTCGTGACTCCAATTGTGGCCAGATTGAAGTCTTTGGAGAAGTCATGGTTGGGGAAGTTACCTTCAAAAAGGTTGCATATGTAAGTGGACTAAAGCATAAACACATCTCCATAAGTCAATTATGTGATGAAGGTTATCAGGTATCTTTTAACTCAAGCTCTTGTATTATTTCTTCTAAAGAAAACAAAACTATTTTAATTGGAAATTGATTAGGGAACATATCCATAGTAGAATTTCAATCAGCTGTTTCAGATATATGTCTTTTTTAATCAGGTTAGCAATCAAAAGTGATTTGTGGCATAAAAGACTAGGACATGTAAATCTGAAAAACATTGCTAACTTATCTAAGGACAACCTTGTTAGAGGATTGTCTTCTTATCCCTACAAGAAGGAAGGCCTCTACTGGGCTTATCAGTTAGGCAAGCAAATTAAATCTAGGTTTAAATCTGTAAATAAAAGTGATTCACCTAGGATCTTATACTTACTACATATGGACCTCTTTGGCCCTAATGCTGTACAAAGCCTAGGAGGGAAATCCTATACTTTAGTTATTGTAGATTACTTCTCAAGATTCATTTGGGTGTTCTTTCTGAGAAATAAGTCAGATACCTTCAAGGTTCTTACAGATTTTCTCAAGACCATACAGATTGAGTACTCTACTCCAATTGCATTGATCAGAAGTGATCATGGTACTGAGTTTGAGTCTCTTCTTATGCAAGAGTTCTGTGAGAAGGAAGGTATCAGACACTGCTTCTCAGCTCTTAGAACTCCTCAACAAAATGGGATAGCTGAAATGAAGAATAGAACCCTAATCTAAGCTACATGCACATTACTTTCAGATGCTTACATGCCCCTCTCCTTTTGGGCCGAGGCTGTGAGCACAGTAAACTATGTATAGAACAGAAGTTTAATACATAAACTTAAGAATAAGACTCCCTACGAATTGCTTAAATGGAAAAAACCTAAAATCACTTATTTTAAAGTATTTGGTCGTAAATGCTATATTCACAATAACAATAAGAACATATTAGAAAGTTTGAATCCAAAGCTACAGTAGGAATCTTTCTAGGATATTCCCAAGTCAGCAAGGCTTATAGAGTTTTTAATAAATCTACCTTAAAAATTGAAGAATCAGTCTATGTGACTTTTGATGAAGCTAACATGTATTATAAGGAGAAAGAAATTTCTACCAGTAGCTCATTGCAGGTACCTCACTTGTGTGAGAGATTGGATGATATAAATCTTACTCAAGAGGCTCCATCTAATCCCTCTCCACAAGTTGTTGAAGATGATAATGAAGAAGATAATTTGGATGTTGCATAAATTCTCCAAACAACTAACCCAATTCCACAAGAGGAATTAATCCCACAAGCTGTTACTCAAACTCCTCCCACTGATCTTGTGACACTTAGAGATCACCCCATATCTAAAGTGATTGGATACATATCAGCTGGTGTGCAAACAAGACATCAACTCAACCCTGACTTGATGTTTGCTTGTTTCATTTCTCAACTTGAGCCCCATTTCATCAAAGATGCAGAGCAAGATCCTCACTAGATTATTGCAATACAAGAGGAGCTCAATCAATTTGAGATGTAGAGTATGGGATTTGGTTCCCAGACCCAAGGACTATCCAGTCATTGGAACCAAATAGGTGTTCAGAAATAAATTGGATACTGATGGCAACATTATAAGGAACAAATCAAGGCTAGTGGTTCAAGGCTACTACGGGAGAAAGGAATTTATTATGACCAGACCTTTGCTCCAGTGGCAATGCTTGAAGCCATAAGAATTTTCTTAGCTTATGTTGCCTATAAAAGGTTCAAATTCTACCTGATGGATGTAAAGAGTGCATTTCTCAATGGTGAACTCAAAGAGGAAGTATATGTGCAGCAACCACAAGGTTTTATCTCACCAACTCATCCCTCTTATGTCTTTAGATTGCATAAAGCTCTCTATAGTTTAAAACAAGCTCCAAGAGCTTGGTATGAGATCTTAGCTAGCTTCTAGTTAGAGCATAAATTTTCTAGAGGCACTGTAGATAGGACTATTTTCATTTGACATTATAAAGATAAACTCTTTTTAGTACAAATATATGTAGATGACTTTATATTTGGCTTTACAGATCCCAAACTATGCAAAAGGTTTCCTGACCTTATGCATTCCAAGTTTGACATGAGCAGCATGGGTGACCTCTTATACTTCCTTGGTGTTCAAGTGAAGCAAACCTCTGATGGTATCTTCATATCCCAATCCAAGTATGCTAAAGAGCAGATAAAAAGGTTTGGGATGGCCGATTCCTCAGCTAAGAAAACACCAATGGCTACAAATGATTTGGTTGATTCTGATGAACATGGGAAACCTGTTGATCAGAAATTATATAAGGCCATTGTTGGGTCCCTATTATATCTCACAGCAAGTAGGCCAGATATTATGTTTGCTACTTCTCTTTGTGCTAGGTTCCATGTGAATCCTAAAGAATCTCACCTTATTTTGCTAAAAAGGATTTTAAGATATATAAAGAGTTGCCCTAATTTAGGACTCTAGTATCCAATAGAGTCAGAATTTGAGTTAACAGGATACTCTGATGTGGACTTTGCTGGATGTAGAGTGGACAAATAAGGCATATCAGGAACATGCCAATTCCTTGGTGCTAGACATGTCTCCTGGTTTTGCAAAAAGCAAACATCTGTGTCTACATCAATAATAGAAGCTTAGTACATAGCAGCTGGCAGTTTCTATTCACAGATACTGTGGATTCAAAACTAACTCCTAGATTATGGATACAACTTTAATAATTCAACTCTACTTTGTTACAATTCTAGTGCAATTTTTATTGCCCAGAATCCAATCCATCATAGTATAACTAAGCATATAGAGATAAGGCATTATTCCATTAGAGAGTGTGTGGAAATAAAGAAATTAATCTTGTCTACATCTACACTGATTTGCAAAGAGCAGATATCTTCACCAAACCCTTGGATGAAAGGAACCATCTGTTCTTTTTGAATCAACTTGGTAAGATCAATGGAGAAGCTTTAATTTAACTTTTTGTCTGTGGTCGAAGAATTTGCCATTGTTCGTCGAACAAAGATCGATGAACTGAGAAAAGTTCTTGAGAAAATTCGTCGACCTGAGATCGTCGAACTCTCTGTGTGTGAAGTTATATTCGTCAACATGAGATCGACGATATTACTTCAGAAAAATTTCGTCGACTTGAGAACGACGAAAGGTTTTCCCTTCTTCAGACTGAGATCGACGAACTCATTTGTTAATAAAATATTTCGTCGACCTCAGATCGAATAATTTTTCTTTATTTCGCAGGACGGAGTTTGTCGTTTCATATTCTGAAAAACCTTATTTCTAGGTTTTCATCAAGCTTCATCCCGCGCTTTCTCTTTTCTTTGCACTTGGTCTCTATTTTCCTTCTACATGTGATAATGGCGATTCTAGCGAGCACTCCTATGGAAATGAAATTTGATATGGGTTTTGATATATACTTCAAGTCATTCCAACACTCTGATCAGATCTTCCTAGACATTCTGAAATTATTTGAAGATCAGCAGTTGAAGAATCTTATTACCACAAGATTAAAGATTGCTGCGACAAAAGTTCGAGAATGGGTTTTCACTTCCTCCTCTCCTGATGCTGATACTTTGATAGGAACAATATTGGGTAATATAGTTTCTCTTACCCTCGCCGTTCTATCTGAAATTTTTGGATTACAAAATGGAGAAGAAGAGTAAGAAATAGACAGTTCTAAATGATAGTTTTACTTTCAAGACAACCTAAACACCTAGAGGGGGGGGGGGGTGAATTGGTTCTAATGCTTGTTGACACTTTTTGGCAGAATTCAATTACAGAATTAAAACACACAGCACAACAGTCACAGAAATTTAACCATCACAGATTGCACACTGTTTTATAGTGGTTCCCCAAGTTCTGGGTACATCCACTTTCCCCCTTCACCTATCTAGCAGTATGCTAGATTCGGCCAAACTTCCTCTTTACCCAGATCCACAGATCCTACAGCTCAGAACCTGAAAAGGTTCCTACAACTCAGGCTCAACAGCCCTACCTCAGCCTTATCACAAATCCTACAACTCAGAGAAGAACCTTCTCCTACACTCAGGCAAACAGTCCTACCACTCAGAGATCAACTCGCCTACACTCAGCCTTTATAACACAGGCTTACAACTCAGATCTGTATTGACAGATCCTACAGAAATTAGAAAAGAAGTTTTTAATGTCTTGCCTTTGTTGAGAGAGAAAAGAACAAGACAATTCTTGATCAGCTGATGAAATCAACTGAATCTGAGCTTTCTTCAAAGCTTCTTGAATCTAAACTTAGCTGAGTTGATTTCCAAACAGCTTCTTGAGAAACCAATGATGGCTTCCTTCTTCTTCTTCAAGTGGCTGGATCCCTCTCTATCCAACACCTTTGATGATACTTCTGAATTCTTGAAAGAACTCTACTTAGATCGATCCTGAGATCGTCTTCTTAAATCTTCTGATGAAGATCTTCTTTAATGCCTTGCACTTTCTTGAAGAGAGGACTTATCTCTTAACTGATGTGTTGATTAAGAATTAATTTCCTCTTGTATATTGTTGTATATGTGTATCTTTCTTCTTCTGAATCTGTCTATTTATAGATCTTCTTCATGGTAACCGGCTGATCCGGTTTCTAACTGACTTCTGACAAGTCTGACAGCTTCAGTTAACCTGTCATAACCCACAGCTGTCAAGTCTCCAAACAGATCATGTGCCTTAGTCTTGGATAGCAAAGTGTTGAGACAGACTGTCAGAAAGTGTCGAGACCAACTGTCTATATGTGTCGACACAAATGACTTTGGTGTCGACACAACCTTTGATGATGTCGACTAGTTTGCCTTTAAGTCGACACTGCTTATTCAGAACTTCATCTTGAGAATGAGTCGACACAGAGAATTTGTGTCGACTCAATACTTCATCTTTCTTTAGAAGATAACTTTGTCTTGACTTTGTAGTGTGTCGACACAAGTCCTGTGTGTCGACACAGTTGTTGTAGATTCATAACTCAGTATGTGTAGACTCTGCCTTCAGGTGTCGACATAGTTGAGGTCGACTATCTTTCTGTGAGTCGACACTACTTCCCAGTGTCGACACAAATGTGGTCGACTATCTTTCTGTGAGTCGACACTGCTTCCCAGTGTCGACACAAATGTGGTCGACTATCTTTCTGTGAGTCGACACTGCTTCCTAGTGTCAACACAAATGTGGTCGACTATCTTTCCTTGTGTCGACACAGCTTCCTTCAAGTGTCGTCACAATTATTCTGAAGTGTCGACCCAATTTCTTCAGGTGTCGACATATGGACTTAGAATAATTTCCTGTATTCTTTAATACTTCTTCACCTGCACATGTCAACTTAAAACAACATCAAATACACCTTGATGTATATCATTAAGCTAAGTTAGGCTTCTTCAAATCAGGTACACATTTTCCAATGTACCCAACAATCTCCCCCTATTTGGAGAAGTCATAACCCTTTTATTTAATGATATACACCATTTATAACAAATATAATATGATGATGTATGACATTACAGGAATACTTAATATTAACAAAATATTAACAATTCATCACAGAGTGAACATGAATATATGATTCCAAACAAAATTTTATTTATAACTTGGTAATGTTTGATTACAGATGTTTACATTGAATGATTAAACAAAACATTTCAAAACACTTTTGAAAGAACTTAGAACTAAGACTGATCAGGCTCTTTTATGACAATTCCTTTGCCAGATTGGATTTGAGCCTTCACAGGAGCTTCAGCAACTTCAGCTGGCTTCTTGCCTTTTAGCTCAGCTTTCTTCTGTGCATCTTCCTTGAGTCTTTGCCTTTCAAAGTAATGAAAGGGCTTTGGAAAGTACTTGCTCGGCTCCTGAGCATCTGGTGGCAGCCTACCCAGCTTGGCTTTTCTCCTGAACTGTACTATAGCCTCTTGCCTAGCTTCATGCTTTTGCCATTCCATTTCATTATACCACTTCCCTCTATCATGTACTTGGTCCTTTACAGCCTTCCATGCAGTTAGTATAATATTTCTTGAAGTAGGGCTCCACTGCTAAAAATCTGGCTTAAGTTCAGCCTGCTCTCTAAATCTTTTCTTGGATAGTAGAGCATCTTGCTGTTCTTGCAAGTTGGCATCAGGCTTATCAACTTTTTCAATAACAACCTTGGTAACCTCCTTTGGAGGACTATAAATATCCTGAACTTGCCGATTAATCATATCAAAATCAGGAGGAGGGTAAATGACTTGGGTAATCTCAGGTTGATTGCCTTCAAGTAGACCTGTTTGAATTCCTGACTCAGCCACCATATCATCATCACACAAAGGTGGATATCCCAATGTGGCTCGAATACTATTTGTCACCCATTTGGTGTGCTCTGAGCCAGCATGAACTAACAACCTCTCCCCCTTTATGACTTCTCTGGTAATATGATCTCTTAGATCATTCTTCTGAAATCTGATCTGGCTATCTAGATAATTCACACCTTCTTTAAAATATGGTTTCAATTTTTGAAGTTTGTCAGATATTTCCTTCTGAGATGTAGTGATAGCAGTCTTAACTAATTCAATGGCTTCTTGAAGTTTCTTATCAAACTCTTCCATCTCATTTGCTCTTGCTTCAGTCATCCCTGCAGTAGCTTTGGTGAACTCTTCAAGAATTTCATGGTGAGAGTCAGCCAAATTATCATTCATCCTCAGCTGATTCTCCAAAACATAACCTTGCTTCAAAGCAATATCATCCACTTTAGTGAGGATAGACTGTTGTTGTTTAGCCAAAAATACTATAGCATTACCTCCCTTATGGAAGCAATATGTCATCTCCTTCTTATTCATATTTACTTCAAATCTAATAGACTTAATATCTTGAGCCAAGTCAAATTGAAGGGATTTATTGCTCTCATCAACATACTTCTCCATTGCTAATCTCTGCTCATCCAACTTAACTTGTAAATCTACCATGAGCTTGTTGTAGTTAAATTCAGATGGAGATTGGTGAGTTGAAGTTTGGAGTGCCTGCTTATAACTTTGGGTCCTTCTCTTGAAGACTATGAGCTTTCTCTTCTTAGCCATTCTGGCTTCTTCAGTCTCAGAGTCTGATGAACTTTCGATTTGAACTCTTTCAGGTGGAGTAGGAGGAATATTTGTTTCAGTGACATGTTGCTCAGCCTCAACATTCACAGGCTCCCTCTCTACTACTTGCTCCTCCTCAACTCCTTGTTCCTTCTCAGCTTCTTGCTCTATCTCCATGTCTAGTGCCTTCTCATTGTCTTGCTCCTCCTCTACTCTATCAGTAGCAATCTCAATATTAGGAAATAACTCATCTAGAGTGTATTCCTTCTGAGCTTGAACAGATGTTGAATCATCCAGATCTGCAATATTCAAATATTTTGAGAAATCTATTTGTTCTTTCTCCTGCACTGATTCAGACATCTGCTCCCCCTGCACTTGTTCAATATTTGGAATATCCTAGGCAGGTGAATACACTTGCTCCCCCTGCACCTGTGCAGGAATAGAAATATTAGTAATGTCCTTGGCAGGAAAATACACTTGCTCTCCTTGTACCTGTACCTGGTCAGGAGTAGATACATTCTGGACAGGAGAGTGAGCTTGCTCCCCCTACATCTGTGCAGGAATGGTTGATTTCTGAACTTGAGTAGACTCAGGATGATCTTCAACCTGCTTTCTCACTTGCTCTTTTGGATGCTGGGCAGTGCCTAGATCATGTGCAGGGGATCTCTCAGGGGTGTCCTGTCTGTTCTCATCAGGCACATCTTTAGACAGCACCCTATTCCACCTTGAAAATAATCTTATATCCATTTTCCTCATGTGATTAATTTTTGTCCCAGGCAGTTGTTGCATAACCTCAGGGATCACCCCAGTCAGGTATAAACTCACAATTCTAGCCAGATTTGGCTTCTTGATTCCTTCCTTGATCTTATCAAATACTAGAGCTGACCAGTCAGTTGGAATTGTAAACACAATTCTGGTCATTAGGCTGAACATATAGGCTGAAATCCTATCATGTCCACCTGGTTTGCACAAAATTACCTTCCCAACTACTTCTGACAGAAACTTGCCCTGTTGATTCATGCCCTTCCTGTTGATAGCTGCTCCAATCTTTAGGGTTGGATCCAATCCACACCATTCGAGAGCCTCCCTGGTCTTAGAGGCTGGAACCTCTTCTTCATTCTCAATGTTTGATAATTGAAGTATTTTTCTTAAATTTCTTGGTGTTAGTTTCACCTTCGTCCCATGAACATTGGATTTTATCTTGAGACCAGCTGAATCCACTGATGCAGAGGTAAAGAATTCAATTACCTCCTTCTTCCAGATCTTTGTCGGTTCAGAAACTAGAAATTCTAATCTAGATTCAGAAATTAGAGTGACAACCCTTTGAACATCTGTCGGGGCATCCGCAAAGGCATTGCACACCAACTCATATCCTTCGTTGACGTTATCTGAACCTTTGGCGCCATTGATCAGACGAGAAAGCTTGAGAGAAGAGAGAGAGAGAGAATGTCGACACAGCGTTTCAGTCTCGAAAACCTTGTAAGCGTGTCGACAGAATAAGTTCTTGACCAATTTATACCTTCTATTGAAAGAAGATCAAAAGGCGGGCAAAAACAGTCTATATGTGTCGACACAGATGGAGTGTGTCGACACAAACTTCAATTGTCTTGACAGTAAGTCTGTCTACTATGTGTCGACACCAATTGTGGATATGTCGACACCTGAGAGACATAGTAGAGCATCAGAAATTCTGTGTCGACTCTTAGGATAAGTGTCGACACAAAATCTGTAAGTGTCGACACCACTATTCTGGTGAAGTCGACACTACATTCCTGGATGAGTCGACTATTTGTTTCTTAAGTGTCGACACAAATTCTCTGTGTCGACACATATTCTCTGACTAGTCGACATGACTTCACTGAGTCGACACATTATCACTGAATGTGTCGACACTATTTTACTTAGCCAATTTTTGTTTTTGTCAATACCACTTGATAATCTAATATCACTTGTAAGTTTGTTGATAAACTAATCAATGGTCAGCATGCCTAATTCAATTTTAAATTTATTGAATTTTGTTTCATCCAGTGACTTAGTAAATACATCTGCTATTTGATAATCTGTTTTAACAAATTCCAATGAGATGTTTTCTCTTTCTACATGTTCTCTAAGAAAGTGGTATTTAATTTCTATATGCTTAGTTGTACTATGAGAAACAGGATTATTAGCAATAGAAATTGCACTCTTAGAATCACACAAAAGAGGTGTTCTACTTACTTGAATACCATAATCTTTAAGCTGATGCTGTATCCACAATAGCTGTGCACAGTAGCTGCCAGCAGCAACATATTCTGACTCAGCTGTGGATATTGCCACACTGGTCTGCTTCTTACTACTCCATGATATCAATCTTCCTCCCAAGAATTGACAAGTACCTGTTGTACTCTTTCTATCCTCTCTACAGCCTGCCAAGTCTGCATCTGAATAACCTGTTAGTAGAAAATCTCTATTCCTAGGGTACCAAAGGCCTAGATTAGGTGTGCCCTTAAGATATCTCAGAATCCTTTTGATTGCAATATAATGAGATTCTTTAGGGCAGGCTTGGTACCTAGCACAGACACATATAGCATATATAATATCTGGTCTACTAGCAGTGAGATATAGTAGCGAGCCAACTATTCCTCTATACAAAGATTCATCAACAGGTTTACCTGCATCATCTTTGCATATAGACATACTTGTTCCCATAGGAGTTCTCATAGTGGAGGATGACTCCATACCATACTTCTTAATTAATTCTTTGGTGAACTTAGACTGGGATATGGATAGGCCATCATCAGTCTGTCTTACTTGGAGTCCCAAGAAGAACTTAAGTTCCCCCATACTGCTCATCTCAAACTTCCCTTGCATAAGTTTGGCAAATTTTTTACAAAAGTTGTTTTCAGTAGATCCAAAGATTATGTCATCAACATAGATCTGAACTAAGATGATCTTACCTTTAGATTCCCTAAGGAATAGAGTTTTGTCAATTTTTCCTCTTGAGAATTTATTCTCAATAAGGAAAGTAGACATGGTTTCATACCAAGCCCTTGGGGCTTGCTTTAACTTATATAAAGCTTTCCTAAGCTTATAGACATAATCAGGTTTAAGAGGATCTACAAAACCTGATAGCTGCTCTACATAGACTTCCTCTTTTAAATCACCATTCAGGAATGCTAATTTCACATCCATCTGGTACACTTTGAAGTCTTGATATGCTGCATAGGCAAGGAACATTCTGATTGCCTCCAGCCTTGCTACTGGGGCAAAGGTTTGATCAAAGTCAATCCCTTCTTCCTGCCTGTATCCTTTTGCAACCAATCTTGCTTTATTCTTCACTATTATTCCACTCTCATCCAATTTGTTCCTATAAATCCACTTTGTGCCAATTATTTTGTGGCCTCTTGGTTTAGGAACAAGCTCCCAGACATTGCACCTTCTGAATTGATTCAGCTCCTCTTACATAGCATCAGTCCAGTGCTGGTCTTGGATGGCTTCTTCAAACTTCTTAGGCTCCATTTGAGACAGGAAACTTGAATGCAAGTCTGTGCTTTGATTTCTGCTTCTAGTCTGCACTCCCTATCTTGGATCACCTATAATCTGGTCAGCTGGATGATCTCTTAAATGTCTTGTAGCTGGAGAAAGATTCCTTTCTGGTTGAACATCTCCAGCTCCTTCTTCATGTTGAACCTCTTGGTTTTCATCAGCTTCTATTGAGTCTTGTACTCCCCCTGGACAGTAGCCTTCATTTTCCAATGCTCCATCTTAGTTTGATGCTTCAGTAATGGAGAGCTTGTCCATTCTTTTGCTTATACCTGTAGAATCATTTGATCTACAAGACAACTCACAGTTGATTAATCTTTTTTCATCAAACACAACATGTACAGATTCTTCAACAACTTGAGTAGTCAAGTTGTAGATTCTATAGGCCTTACTATTTATGCTGTACCTAACAAATATCCCATCTTGGGATTTGGCAGCAAACTTAGTTAGGTATGACTTTCCATTGTTAAGTATATAGCATTTACAACCAAAGATCCTGAAGTAGGATAGATTTGGTTTTCTACCTTTCATAATCTCATAGGGAGTCTTTTTGTGGTTCTTGGTGATAGAAGCCCTATTGATTACATGACATGCAGTGTTAACTGCCTCAGCCCAGAAATATTTTGGGAGAGAGGTGTCACTCAATAGAGTTCTACCAGCTTCAATTAATGTTCTATTCTTTCTTTCAGCAATGCCATTTTGCTGTGGTGTTCTAGGTGAGGAGAACTCTTGGAAAATCCCAAAGTCTTCACATAATTTTGTCATGCTTTCAGATTGAAACTCAGTACCATTGTCACTTCTGATTTTGACCACTGTACTATTCAGTTCATTCTTAATTTGCTTTACAAAAATAAGTAATACACTTGGGGTTTCTGATTTCTGTCTCAAAAAGAACACCCATGTAAATCTAGAATAGTCATCTACCACCACAAAAGTATAGACTTTCCTACCTAGACTATGAACTGGCATAGGACCAAAAAGATCCATATGTAAGAGGTATAAGCACCTCACAGAATCCTTGTTTTCAAGGCTATGAAAGGAGGATTTTGTCTGCTTGCCCTGTTGACAAGCTGGGCATATCCCTTCCTTTATACACTTAACTTGAGGACCATTCCTCACTAACTCTTTGCTAAAGAGTTGGCCAATTGTCTTGTAGTTAAGATGAGCCAATCTCTTGTGCCACTTGACACAATGAGAAGCATTATCATTAGCTACAAGATAGATGGAAGAAACCTTATTCTCACATACAAAATTAAGACAATAGACATTTCTCTTCCTATACACAGTCAATATGATCTTTTGATCACTTGACCTTTTGATATGACATCCATTCTTAACAAATGAAATGTCATATCCTAAATCACTCAACTGGCTTATGCTTATTAGATTGTGTTTCAAACCTTTTACATAAGCCACTTGGGTGATAGTAATTAGGTTAGTAGAAATGTTACCAAACCCTTTGATAATTCCTTTTTCAGATCCACTAAAGATCACTTTGGGTCCATCTTTGACAGATGTATACTCCTTCAGCAGCCCCTTTGTTCCAGTCATGTGCCTGGAACAACCACTGTCCAAGTACCATATAGGGGCATGGCCACTTGGACTTTCTTGCAATACAGATTTACTTACCCTTAGAACCCATGTAAGTCTTGGGTCCTTGGTTCAGGTTATCATTAACAAAGCTACCATTATCTCTTCTAACAGGTAGACTATTGTTCTTTCTAACACTTGTGTTATGCCAGCTGTCTAATGCAAAATGGCCTCTCTTGCCACATCACCAACATTCAAACTTATTGTATCTAGTTCTAGATACACCCTTGACAGAAGAATTTCTGTCCATTGCTGATGCTGCAGCAGCTTCACCCACTGATTTCTTATAACCATTGGGTTTATGAACATAGATAGGCCTGTTGGCATTTACACCCTTGTTTATCAGAACATTAGTCTTAAAATGACAATGAATATCTTCATGATCATATTGGTTAGAAGGCACTTGCACCTTTCTAAACTTAATAGGGACTGAAAGGTTCAGTGGCTTGACAGGAGCTTTGACTTTCCTCTTGAATTGGGCTGCCCTGGGGTTACCTTTGAATCCTAATCCTACCTTACCCTTTTGAGTCACAAATTCATCTATCAAGGGTAAGACAGACTTTGGCTTAGAGTAACTAGCCACTAACTCCTTTTCTATTCTTAGTCTAGCCTCCAGACTCTTCACTTGATCATTGGTATAATTGATTGTGCTCATCTGAATAATAGTTATATTCTTCAGTTTGGCAATTTCATTTAACTTCTTATCAATTACTTTTTCAAACTCAGTTGCAGCTATCTTTAGATCAACAATTTCCTGAGCCTGAGATTTAACCAGGTTCTTGCTTTTATTAAGGGCCTGCAATAAGTCCCCATACTTATCTATCAATTGATAGACATCTCCTTTAGATTCAGATGCATCTACATCACTTGATGCAGATGTAGCTGATTCTGCACTTGTACTACAAACAGATTTTATTGAAGGACATAGTACCTTACTAGGACCAGACTGATTCTGGTACATGTCTTCTTCTAATCCTGCCATCAGTCCCATGCACTGATGATCTTCTTGTTCATAAATGGAGTCTAGCAATTGAATGAACTCCTCTTCTTCAGTAGCAGCATACAGTCCAATATATGCTTCAGCTTCAGATTCTTATTCTGAAGTTGATTGATCTGTTTGGCTCTTTTCCTTCTTTGCAATAAAGGATTTTTCCTTCTTGCCCTTTTGATAAGTCTTCTTCTTGTCTGATGACTCCTTTCTCTTATCAGGACAGTCAGCCACTACATGTTCAGGCCTATTACAACAATAACAGACAATCTTTGAAGTAGTGGTCTTGCTGGGCTTTGTTCTGCTCTTCTCTTTCCTTGATGACTTTTTCTTCTGATAATAGTCATCAACTTGCTGTGATGAGGAGGGCCTAGACTTCCACTGCTTCTTCTTTAAGAATCTCTGCAATTGCCATGTAAATGCAGCAAAATCTGCATCTGACTCATAGCTTTCTGAACCCTGATTATCTGAATTTTCAGAACTAACTTCTGCAACTTCCTTAGGAGGAGATAATGATATCCTCCTATTATTTCTAGTGGCTTCTGCCTTGAAGGTCACTGTCTTCTCTCTATGCTCTCCTTTTGAATTCTTTTCCTCCTCCTTCCTCACCATAAGTTGCATTTCATAGGATAACAACTTTCCAAACAAGGTTGGAGGAGAAATCTCTGCCAGTTTAGCCACTTCTCTTATGACACAGATCTTTGTGTCCCAATCCTTTGTCAAGGATCTTAAGAATTTGTCATTCAGTTCATAGGTACTGAAGACTCTTCCATAGGACTTTAACTCATTCACAATTCTATAGAATTTCTTATAGCATTCAGTTATGGTATCAGTTTTTCCTTGTCTAAAACTTTCATATTCCTGGTTGAGCATAGACTTCCTATCCTGTCTTACTTCTTCAGATCCCTCCATGTAGACAATCAAAGTGTCCCACATTTCTTTGGAGGTCTTGCAGTGAATCAGATTCTGAAATGTAGAATCAACTATGGCACTCACAATAATATTCTGAGCTCTCTTGTCCATGGTTGCCAAAATGATTTCAGCCTTGGTCATTTCAGAATAACTCTTTGGAGTTTGAATATTAGCATCAAGAACTGATACCTTCATTGGAATGAAGGGTCTTTCCTGAACTGTGATGTATATCCTTGGGTCAGATGCTTCCATGAATAATCTGACTCTTTCTTTCCAAATTCCAAAGATTTCCTTCCTGCAGATGGGTAACTTCATTGACCCTAACTCCTTGTGATTTTCTCCAGAACCCATCTTCTTGAATCTTGATTCTGCCTTTCAGATCTACCTCAGACTGTTAAGTCATTTTTGAGGAACCTCCCTCTGATACCACTTGATAGTTTTACTTTCAAGACAACCTAAACACCTAGAGGAGGGGGGGTGAATAGGTTCTAATGCTTGTTGACACTTTTTGGCAGAATTCAATTACAGAATTAAAACACACAGCACAGCAGTCACAGAAATTTAACCATCATAGATTGCACACTGTTTTATAGTGGTTCCCCAAGGTCTGGGTACATCCACTTTCCCCCTTCACCTATGTAGCAGTATGCTAGATTCGGCCAAACTTCCTCTTTACCCAGATCCACAGATCCTACAACTCATAACCTGAAAAGGTTCCTACAACTCAGGCTCAACAGCCCTACCTCAGCCTTATCACAAAGCCTACAACTCAGAGAAGAACCTTCTCCTACACTCAGGCAAACAGCCCTACCACTCAGAGATCAACTCTCCTACACTCAGCCTTTATAACACAGGCTTACAACTCAGATCTGTATTGACAGATCCTACAAAAATTAGAAAAGAAGTTTTTAATGTCTTGCCTTTGTTGAGAGAGAAAAGAACAAGACAATTCTTGATCAGGTGATGAAATCAACTGAATCTGAGCTTTCTTCAAAGCTTCTTGAATCTGAACTTAGCTGAGTTGATTTCCAAACAGCTTCTTGAGAAACCAATGATGGCTTCCTTCTTCTTCAAGTGGCTGGATCCCTCTCTATCCAACACCTTTGATGATATTTCTGAATTCTAGAAAGAACTCTACTTAGATCGATCCTAAGATCGTCTTCTTAAATCTTCTGATGAAGATCTTCTTTAATGCCTTGCACTTTCTTGAAGAGAGGACTTGTCTCTTAACTGATGTGTTGATTAAGAATTAATTTCCTCTTCTATATTGTTGTATATGTGTATCTTTCTTCTTCTGAATCTGTCTATTTATAGATCTTCTTCATGGTAACCGGCTGATCCGGTTTCTAACTGACTTCTGACAAGTCTGACAGCTTCAGTTAACCTGTCATAACCCACAGCTGTCAAGTCTTCAAACAGATCCTGTGCCTTAGACTTGGACAGCAAAGTGTTGAGACAGACTGTCAGAAAGTGTCGAGACCAACTGTCTATATGTGTAGACACAAGTGACTTTGGTGTCGAAACAGCCTTTGATGATGTCGACTAGTTTGCCTTTAAGTCGACACTGCTTCTTCAGAACTTCATCTTGGGAATGAGTCGACACAGAGAATTTGTGTCGACTCAATACTTCATCTTTCTTCAGAAGATAACTTGGTCTTGACTTTGCAGTGTGTCGACACAAGTCCTGTGTGTCTACACAGTTGTTGTAGATTCAGAACTCAGTATGTGTCAACTCTACCTTCATGTGTCGACATAGTTGAGGTCGACTATCTTTCTGTGAGTCGACACTGCTTCCCAGTGTCGACACAAATGTGGTCGACTATCTTTCTGTGAGTCGACACTGCTTCCCAGTGTCGACACAAATGTGGTCGACTATCTTTCTGTGAGTCGACACTGCTTCCCATTGTCGACACAAATGTGGTCGACTATCTTTCTCTGTGTCGACACAGCTTCCTTCAAGTGTCGACACAATTATTCTGAAGTGTCGACCCAATTTCTTCAGGTGTCAACATATGGACTTAGAATAATTTCCTATATTCTTTAATACTTCTTCACTTGCACATGTCAACTTACAACAACATCAAATACACCTTGATGTATATCATTAAGCTAAGTTTGGCTTCTTCAAATCAGGTACACATTTTCCAATGTACCCAACACTAAATTTGATGAGATGTTGATCAAGATTGGTTATTCTGGAGAAAAACACAATAAACTGCTAAAGAAACATTTGTCTGCTGATTATAAGTTTCTAGCAAATGTTGTGGGCAAAGTACTGTTGGGAAAGCACACTGCACATGATTACATCACTAGAAAATAGTTTCTATTTATGTGCGTAGTTTTGAACAAGAAGCCTGTGAACTGGCCTAGGATTATGTTTGAGATGATTAAGAAGAAGAATACTAAGAAAGAGGTGTGTTTTGGAAGAATTCTTGGAATCTTCCTTCATGCCAAGACTGCTGAATCCATGGTCTCCCAAACCATATTCATCAATGCCTCCAAGAGGCTTACTTGTGCCTTAATTGGCAGGTGGGAGAGGAAAATCTCCCAGCCATCCAAGGCTTCTTTCACCTCCAGGACTTCTGAGGATACCAGAGTATTAACAGTTGCTCCTCCACCCCCAGAAGATGCCCCTTCCATGGGGGATTCAATCCCCTCCATCTTCATCTCAACAACCAACACCTCCTCAAATTCAAACACCCTCAACAACCATCCAACAAACATCCACATCTCCAGCCCATACACCAACACCTCCTGCTTCCCTAGTCCATCATTTTTCACCAGTTCATACTCCTGAACATCAACAAACTCCACACCAATCTCAAGTGCATGCAACTCCACCTCACACCCCAGAGCATGTCACTCCTCCTCAGTCCCCTCTTCTTCAATATCTTTCTGATATCCCCCTACACAACATATAATCCATACCATCATTTTATCTATTGTCATCCCCCATCCATACTCCATCACCTCAAGATGAGCACATGATAGATTCCACTCCCTTCCCTTCAACCTCATCCTTCAATCCTTCTGTATCAACTCAGACACCCTTTGAGTTCATACAAATGGATCCCCTTCAATTTCCTCTTTTCTGCACATCATCACTTTTCTAATCAAAAATCTAATAGCAGAGGCAATTCAATCTCTTGCTGACTCCATTTCCTCCCTCTCTGCTCTTCTGCCTACTACCCTTTCTGTCCCTTCTTCTAGGGGCCTGGCTACAAGACCCTATGCAGCCAAACAATGCGAGATATCCAGGGAAGAGGCTTCAGTTTCTCCTCCTCCAGCAGTAGTAGCAGAAGCAGCAGAAGAAGCTCTAGTTTTGTAGATAGTTGAGTTCACAGCAATAGATGTACAGATGGCTACAGAAGCTGAAATAATTGATTCTGATATGTTAAGTACAGATGTGCAAGTTGCTCCCACAGAGATTGTGACTGTTGGTGTTTGTTTTATCAATCCCACAGTAGATTTGTTTAATTTATTAAAACCTTTTGTCTATGGATATATAAATTATCTTCCAGCAGTTTGCACAGAGCCATCCTTGGCTATAGTGCATTACACTCCTCCAATAAGTCCTGAAGTTGTTAAACAACGGAAGGCAAGTTTTGCTATTAAAATAATTGAGGAAACATCAGTCCCAACTTACATCATGGATGATAGCCCAATCCCAAATTTAGATGATTTATTTCTCAAGATGTAGCCCGAGAACTTGAATAGATTCGGAATAATCCTGAACTGAATGAATTTCTGTTGACTGACAAAGATATAGAAGATTGTTAGATAATCACTGAGAGTATTGCTCTATCTTAAGTTGCTAAACCTCAAGCACTTCCTCAGGCTGAAAGAAAAATTTCAAAGGAAACTTTAAAAGAGATAGACGCATTGTATGATAATCCTCAAGGTTCTTCTGATGAGGACGTAGATGATGATGATTCTTATGAATCTAATGATCCTAAGTCTAAGAAGAAAGCTACAAAGAAGATAAAAGTGGTTCCAAAGGCTGCTCCAAAGCCAAATCCCACTCATGACACACCTTATTACATACTGAACAATATTACTCCATGCACAGGGATGCCTTAGTGGATGTGGCTATCCAAAAATGAGCAGAAAGAAAGGAAGAAGAGAAGGAGGTACAGGTCTCCTCCTAAGCAATTTAGGAAAGACCCTCCTCCTCCATCTTCAGGAGCCTCTAGAAATGTTTCTCAAAGATTTGCTCCAGTCACCAAGACCTATCAGAGATATTCCATGCAAGGCAGTCAGCAGTAGTCTTCCCAAAGTCATCCTCCTCCAGCTTCAATCAAGAGAAATCCTAAAGACTCTATTGATGAATCACATGAGGACTCAAGTCTAATAAGGCAAGAATCTCCACCAATTCCCTTTGTAGATCTATAGAAGGAGACCTCAACTAGAATGGCCAGATTTCATGAGCTGATATGACTCTTACAAATTAACAAAGCCAAAGCCGAAGGAAAGGATCCTTCACAATTCTCAACCATGTATTCATACAGAAAGGAAGAACTTAAAAGACATGACAATGTCAAAGAGAGAAGCTGCCAATCAAAACAGTTCAAATAGCCTTCTGAGAATCCAGAGAAAGCAAATCTAAAGAAGAACAAGTGATTTAGTTTATGTTTTATTCTTGTTTTTGAAATCTGTATGTTTATTCATAAAACACCTTCTATAAATATCTGGTGAATGTTTTATTTCTGTCAGATATATGTTTTTATGTTTTATGATTATTTCTTTTATCTTGTTTGAGTGACCTCACCCAAATAGGGATAGATTGTTTGATCCCTAGTTGGATTTGGGTTAGGTTAACAAAATTAGGTTATGTCTGACCCATATTATATAGCCAGGGTCTATTCTTTGAGTCCTAGAGTTTTGGCTAGTCATTATGTTCAACCTTCATGGACCAGCTAGTAGAGGACATCAGAAGACTCAGACTTAGAAGTTTCAGAGAACAGAATGACCAGTTTGAAGTTCTTTGGACTCAGCTCGATGATCGTCGATCTCAGATCGACGAACTCAGAGTTATTTCTCTGAGCTGAGATCGACGATATTTGAGCTCACGTCGACGATCATTTCTTTCAGACAGATTCTGAGCTCAACAAACTCACAGCGCAGAATTGGCAAGTTATTCTATGAATGCAGTTCGCAGAGCTCAGGTCGACGAACAGGAACTTTCAGGTCGATGAACTTGGAACTCAGGTCGACGAATTCTGTTTTGTGGTCGACGATTTTTGTCCCGACCCAGAATGAGAAGTTTTCCTTACTTCTGTCCCTTATCTTCTATATTATTTAGCAATTTTATTCCTGAGTAATTAATGTTAATATTCCCTTGAATATAGCCGTTATTGGTAGCATTAATTATGGCTTTCATCATGGTAATTACTTTCTTATTTTATTAGGGACAGTTGGGGAATCTCATTTATGAGAGCCATTCCAGCCATTTGTATTCTCTAGATCCTTTAGCAATTAAAGAAGAAATTCAAATTCAAAGGAGATTTTCTGACTACACAATATAAAGGAGATTTTCTCTTTTCAGTCAATTCATTCATTTTGCTAGAGATCTGAACACTGAGCAAGAAATCATCAGGAAAAATAGAGCACACAAGAATACTGAGAGATACAGACTGAACATTCAAAACTCTCTCCCAGTGCAGAAAACATTCTATTTTCCTCTTTGTCAACTCTGAAGACTGAAGAAGAACATCTATCACTATCAAGAGACTTCTTCAACCTTCTCCTCTAGGAACATTCAAGGACAACACATCTTGTTCCAGTTAGAAAGTTCAAGGATTTTTTTCAGACAAGGTTGAAGACCAACACCCCTAAGCAAAGCTTCAAGTCTTCCTAAACCATTAAACATCTCAGGGGGAGCTTTAACAACATCAAGATCCAATAGTCTTCTCTGTTGATTAGAGAAAGAGAAGACATCATCACCTCCTCTCACCTCCTATAAAAGGGTTTTAACTTCCTTCAAAAGTTAACCACTTGGTTGTCAAGTCTCCTGATCAAAAGACTTGGGTTGGTTTTTGGGCACCTTATCAAAAGCCTAAAGGATTGCTATATATTCCTGCAAATAGATATTATTGTAGCAGTCAACTGATCATAAAATTGTTAGTGGATTCCTACTAGGGTGGTAGAAGAGTGGATGTACCCAGGTTGGGGAACCACTATAAAATTTCTTGTGTTGTCTGGTTGTGTTCATTCTCTTTCTGTTCTTGCTGTGGTTTGATAGATAGATTAGTCTTTTATTTCTTTCTATAGTATTATTGGTATCACCTATTTTAAACTTTGTTATAAAACTTAAAAACAACCAAACATTTATTTACTCTATTCACCCCCCCCCCCTCTAGAGTAAATCAGATCTAACCCCCATCTTTCACATCAGTTGGCAAATCGCTGCCTAAGCACCTCTCTTGGTCATGCAAGCCCACTCCCGACTTCGTTCGGCATCGTCTACCAATTTCTTCTCCTTCGAAGGCCGCAGAAGAGCTACTTCTCCACAGGTAAGGGGAAAGTTCATAAATATATTTCAAACCTTACATTCATTATTTCTTGTAAGTGAGCATTTACGGCTAATATATCATTTAGGAGGTTCTAGGCAGCGCTATTGTATGATTGAGCCTGCACATTTTCTACAACTACCCTAGCAGGTAAGACTGTCATGGGGTTTCTCCAATCTCCTCACGATCAGCTGCTGCTTAGACTACCCTGTAACTTCCACAGCATGATAAGGAACCCACATGGCCTCTCTCTAGGTAGGAAGCTTGATGGGTATCATCACGCTCTTGGGCCCTATGATGATCAGTGGCACCATTGAATCAAAATACAAGCACTGTTCTAAGGGGGGAACACAGGATGTGCTGACATCCCCCTTGGGATTGAGCGGTCAGTTCTATATTGGCTGATGGCTGGGTCAAAGATGGAGGTCGCAACTTTGAGCCCAGAACCATTAGGATGAGTGGAAACCATTAATTGACTTAGGGAAACCACACATGAAATAATAACAAAAATACTCATAAAACTTTCAGTCACTGACAGGAGTATTCACGACATCTTGCACCCAGTGGACATAGTACCGGGAGTCCAAATATGACCTCTCTAAGAATCAGACAATCTGCATGTTGTCTTCTGATAGGATGGGAGGATAAAAGGTGTCTTTTGAGCGAAGGATAGGGAGGGTATTGATTTTCCCATGTTTCCTTTTAAGAATGCGAACAAAGCCTGCCTTCCTGTAGGGATGGCCACCACATTTATTATCTTTATCTTGTCATATCGGAACTGCACCAGCCCACATTTTAGATCCTGTGTCTGGACAAGGAAGCAAAACGCTTCCTATGAGAGGATATCCTCTCTAGCCTCTGATATGCCTCAAAGGATATGATGATCTCCATGGATTTTGGCAATAGCTCAGCGGGAAGGATCTCAAATTAGCTCAGGATCTCGGCAAACTCCAGAAAAATAGGGAGGGTCAGGCCTGACATGAAGTGGTAGAAAGGATTGATAAGTTCGTCCTCATAAACTGAGTTCACTCACTACTCTTGGGTGGGTATGTGTAAGGACAATGATTTTATAAGCAGATTACTAGAAAGAAAGACCGACACATCTATCTAATCAACAGTTGGGCGCAGCAACTTGTCACATAGGAAAGCTACAAAGCATCGAGACTTTAGAAGGGGTGAGTTCACACCCTTTCTAAAGAAGGTCCAGGAAGATTTTTTGGAATTAAGAATAATATTGGGGTCCTCTATTTATAGCCTCGAAGAAAAAAAAGGAAATGGCATAGGACGCATCTGTTAACAAGTGGGCGTGTTCTTAAGCTCTTAACAAGCCTATTATCATGCGACCAAGATCCATCTGTCGCGAACAACAATAACAATAAGGAAAATGGCGGGAATTCAGTATGATCAGTAACTGTATTATTAATGAATTATATTTCATGCAGTAGATATGGGTAAGGGAAGTTAGTGTTTTTTTTGCATGGTGGTACCAAAGGGTGGGGGCAATTGACCTTTGGTCCCCTCTTCCTCTACTCTAAAGACATCGTCTAGAGTGATTGCTAGCGACAGCGGTCTTATCAAGGGCGACACCCCCACTGTGTAACAAAGGACTAGAAGTCAATCCGTGGTGGAATCGCCAACCTCACGAGAATGAATGGAGAGAGTTTGGCCATCTCAGGGTTTATACGCTTCAAGTATGCCTACTATGCAAATTCCTGGTATCTGTGAGTAGCCCGATGTTGTTTGTGGGATTGCGACTGCTCAACAAGATCTACGCATGTTATGAGAGGTATGACGACCGACCCTCGAGTGTTCCACAGAGGTCTAAGATCATTGATAAGCTTGGTATGTTTGGATGCTAACTCGCCTCTAGGTAAATGCTTAAGAACATCTTTGTCCCGTATAGGTACCCACACGACCTCTAGTCCTGCGGCATGATCAAGAGTTGGGCTCTCATCGCAACCTCTTCTAGCTTCTTCTCGGCGTCCTTAAAGGTAGTGCGAGAAGTGATACCTTCAGAAGCATTGAAAACTGATGCTTTAGTAAATTGCTAACATAAATCTTCTATTGAAAGAGGACACGCTGGCGAATGACGACGTCTTTGTCGGCACTTGTTCCCCAGCCGCACTAAAAACTATAGGCCTTCTCACCGAGATGATTCTAACATGAAGGTTTTCCTCGGTAGTAGAAGTCTTCAAAGAAATGCCACCGGTGGGCATCGTCATTCTAACGGGGCGATCTCTCTTAATCACTACCTTTCGTAGAGATTTTTGCGGACTCAAGCTAAGTGGTGGGGTCCCCGAAGGAGGATGATGCAAATATGGATCTTTAGCCAGCCCGATGCCCCTCAGCAATAGTTTTTCCAGAAGGTCCTGATTCATGCCAACATATTTGTTAGGGGGGGTTTGCAAGGATCTAGTGCACAAAAAGGATGAAGTTGTGGGCCAACCTGCTCTATTTATAGATCTGTGTCACCAGCCCTTCATCGCAGTCATTGTGGCAAATAGTTTACTTTTTTGAAGCCCGCTCGGTCTATCAAAATATTGTGGGGATCATGTTAACCCAAATCCTGTGACGATAGAGGAGAGCATCTGTCGATTGCAAACAGAGTCATTAAGAAATTATTTTCAGAGTTCACCGACCTCTCATGCAGACATTATGGAGGTCTCGCGTACATTCCCTAGAGTGTGATTATTTGCTGAAGATAGGAAGCTAGCGGCCTTCAAAAGGCCAATCAAGATGCGGTACAGAAGCCCCAGCTGGTAGTGCATGCGGGAAATTCAGCCAAGACCGCACAGACTTCTCCTTCTTCGGATTTAGCTCAGGCATCCACACGCAGCTTGGCACAACTTCTTCTTTAGTGTTCGTCACCTGACTCTTCATGGTCCTCGGGCGTCTGCATATTTAATACCATAATTTATATGGTATTGAATGCATGTCAGTTCGTGAATCATCCACGCTGCCTAACCTTTATTATAAAAGGGGACTAGTGGGGATTGGAGAGACACGTATGACTTTGCCCAGAACCTGCCCAGTTGTATGTGCAGACTCTAAGTGTTATCCCGATTTGACTGCTCCCTCGGTTTCTCTCAAGTCCCAGAGGCAAGACAAGAGCTAGCCGCCTATCCGCCTCCTTGTACGGCTACCTCGACACATCAGCCACCGAGGAGAAGCCGATCAAATGCAGGTCTGACCGCTTAGCCGTGCGGTTAGGTTGCCTCTTTTTTTTTGCTCCTCTGTATCGTGTCACCGCTGCCCACTACTCTTGCACCCGGGCAGCCAATATTCTTAGCCCTGCCCATTTGGGCAAGCCACCGAGCCTACAAATAGGCATGAATAGTAATGCCTAGTGGAGGAATTTCGAATCCCTAAACTAGCTGCTTATTGAAGCAAACTCGAACTCTTCTTATAGCAAAAACATGTTTGCTCGAGTTCTCTACTTTAACCGTTGTAACCCATTTCTTAATTAATCAAAGAAAACCCGTTCACAGGAGTGGCATTTAGCTGCGGTGGGAGAACTCTGGTGTTGTCGATGCTAGCGGCCTCTCTCTTTTCTCTCCCCCACAACTTTGCCGCTAAATCTAATCATTACTGACCGACTCCTCAATAATTTCCGCCTGTTGGGTCCATTGATCTCAATTTCCCAGATTGGAAGAAGGCCTACAG
The DNA here is from genome assembly GCA_039513925.1 of Platanthera zijinensis. Lineage (NCBI taxonomy): Eukaryota > Viridiplantae > Streptophyta > Magnoliopsida > Asparagales > Orchidaceae > Platanthera > Platanthera zijinensis. Next base: position 89,177,002 of record CM077083.1, read on the forward strand.
GATAATGGAATATACATGTTTAAATCTAATGCATGCTATAAGTTCTATGAGTGCAGGTACCTCTTTATTACTTTGATTAGATAGGTTATCAAAGTCACAATGACAACAAGACAAAAGACTGGATGTGGACAAGGCTGAAATTTATCCAAGTCCAGATGCATTGAGTGAAGGCAGTACACTCAATGCCAGAAGGCCTTAAGCATTGAGTAAATACTAGACAATCAAAGCCTTGTCATTGTTAAGGAAAAAATCTGGTTAAGTCCAGAAGCGTTGAGTGAAAGCAGTTCACTTAACTCCAGAGCCAAAAGCATTGAGTAAAGCTGAAGAAATCAAAGCCGCAGAGAATCTACCAAGAAACTTGGCCAAGTCAAGAAGCATTGAGTGAAGGAAGTTCACTCAACGCCATGTAGATAAAGTGTCGACAGATCATAGTTCAGTCAGAGCTGCTGTATTATTTAATACACAATTCTGTATAAAAACAGAAGCGTTGAGTGATTTCAACTCACTCAATGCCTATTCAACGGAAAATCTGTCTAAGGACGGAAGCGTTGAGCGAAGGATGTTCACTCAACGCCTCTTCAATAAAATATGAAAAGGCAGAGAGCATTCAGTAAATCAACACACTCAATGCCTTCATACAGATATAATCGACTAAGTCCAGATGCGTTGAGTGATGAAGGCTCACTCAATGCCTATTCAGTCAGACTGTAAGAGTCAATATTCGTTGTGTGATGACTGATCACTCAACGCTTGAAGATGCTGAAATCTGCCCAAGTGTTTTGGCACTGAGTGAGAAGGCCTCACTCAACGCTAATGCAAAATTGTGAATTTGGCTAAGTCCATAGGTGTTGTGTCATGATGACGTCAGCAGAAAATGAAAATGTTGCGGGAACTGAATAGTATATGACAAATGGCACCGCTTTCCTATTGTATTGCATTTAATGCAAAAGACTTGTTGTAATTATCAACACTCGGTGGTGCCATTGTCCAAAGAGCCGTTGGAGGCCGGAATAGAAAAGGAAGAGCTCATGGAAGAAGAGATCAACTTTTTGGTGATTTACATAACTTCATCTTCTCCCTCTTGACCTAATTGCATGGTTGAAGAACTTGCTCCTTCTGTTCAAACAGGCCATTTAAGAAAGTTAGATGTTGACCTACTCAACTACAATAGCAAGTTCAGAGAGCTTACTCTCTGAGGTAGAAGAAGCAACATGGCATGCACTTGTTGTTGTGACTTCACAGTTTCAGCATGACTAATCTTAAAGATATATTCTTGGAGGTGTGAAGGAGACAGGACTAGGTTTTCTCAGTTCAGAAAGATTAAGATACAGAGATCATTTTCTCTAGTGTCCTATGTCATGAACAAAAAACATTCCAACTATAGGATATTTCGTAAGATCTAAGTTGTAGGGCATTTGGGCTTGAGTTGTAGGATTCTAGTTCGGAATCTGAGAGGTAGTATCCCTGTGTGGATCTTAGGTAGGGCTATGTACCTGAGTGGTAGGAGGTTTACCTCTGAGGTAAGATCTAGTTTTGGATCTTAGTGTTGGGCATTCCTTCAAGCCTAAGTGTAAGACTTTGCAAAAATTCAGAGGTAGGTAGTCTGGTGTAGATTACTAAGTTGTAGGAGATTGCATCTCTGAGTGTAAGACTTGGAGGAGTCTGAGAAATCCTGAGAGATTTGTGTTGTTAGCTCTTGGAGCCGAGTTTGGAGAAGTTGGCCTTGTTTAACAAACTGTTAGAAAGGTGGGAGGGACAGTGGATATACCCAATCTCTGGTGAACCACTATAAACATTTTGTGTGCTAATTGTGTTTTCTTGAAAGCAAACCTAAACTAATCACAACACACAAAAGTCAAAAGGAAATCACAAAAAAGGAAGAAAATCCTATTCACTCCCCCATAGGTGTTTAACTACTCTTAAATCTAAAGACTTTCACCGCCCTCATTTTCTCTTCGTATGATTCGGAGGTGCATTTCCCGCATAATCATTCAACATGCGACCTTCAGATTTTGAGAATTCGGTGAAAATCGACGGATTGATATGTCAGACCGTCAACCCGTCGAGAACTTTGTTCCATCGGGTCCTTGTGAAGATACTCTCTTGTAAGCCCAAGAGCAGTCTTGTCGGGAAGCCGACCAAGCTCACTGGGAGACCGCCCAGCAATTCTAGGCAATCAACTAAGCCTAAGCCACTGTTACACAACTACTAGTTGTGTAGCCCGCTCCAGTGCTGATTGCTCTAGATAAACCGGCACCAACAATGGAGAATCCTCAATTCTACCCATCGAATTATACGCCATTTTATTCACCTACCTACCCTCATGCATAGGCACAAGCTGGACCTCAAGCCTATTTGTCGGCTTATTTTCCTGCTTATCCGGTAACTTACGGGCTAGGGCATGCCATATCTCTTTTGCGGTCTTAGGATAACAAGTTTGCCGCTTGTCAAAACTTTTTTTGGGAATCTGCCTAGGGATGTATAACGCCCCTTATTTTTCATCAATTATTTTAATTCTCTTGGTGACATCATAATGACGTAAGGACATTACGTTAATGCGGAGTTGACGACGTGTCGCCATTAATGAATTTTCACGTCCGTTGTGTCGGGCCGACAAAATTTTGGAATTCTCATTGAAATTGTAAAATTTCACGATACGAAATTAAATCGATTAATTTTGAATTCGGTCATCAAGTTTAGTCGCGATCCGAGGAATATTGGAGCCTCGATGAATTTTTGAAGTTTGGTATATTTAATGTTCGCCATAAACTTTAGAAATTAATATCTCGAGAACAACGAGCCAGATTTTGGTTTTGACTTTGCTTTTGGATTCGTAGCACTGGCTTTTGCCTAAAGCGCAAATTTCATTTTAATCAGCGTCTGTTAGGCCCTTCGTAATAATATAACATTTAAATTATTTTTATTATTTTTATTGTTATTATTATTAATATTCTTAATATAATATAACTTCCATTAAATTCGTTGAGTTTCCACCAACTTTAACCGGCGAATTCCTATTTCCTCCAATTCGTTCGACGAATTCCAACCGACCCTCCCCCTTTATTTAATTAGTCCTTAGGTTATTAGAATTATGATTATTATTAATAATGTTATTAGTATATAAATATAAAGAAAAAGAAATCTTCATCACCTCCCTTACTTCAGAATAGAGGCCGAACTCCCCCTATTCATTCGCCAAACTTGAGCTTTTAAGAAACCCTTCCGGTCGCCGCAGCCGAAGCCCCGGTGCTCAAAATCTTCTCAAGAGCATAGATCCGGAAAGATCTCATCTAGATCTACGTGTGCATGGTAAGATTTGTCTGTTTCGTGAACTTTTTAGCGATATGGTTTTCGGTCCTAAATGCCGTTTTGGCCAAATCTTTGTAGATTTTTCCTCCCCGCGCCATCGCTTTGTTCGATCTTCGACGTGGATTGATTCTAAGGATGATTTCAAGGAAAATGTAGGCACGTGTGGTTTTGCTTTATTTTCTTCGTTTGTGTTTACCTACTATCGTAGGGTGTTTAGTAAGTCTTAATTTGTCGAGTAGATTTTAAGTGTCGGTCTGTGAAATTATAAGTTCATCATGCATTAGACCATTTCATCAGGATTTGTTCGACGAGTCATTTGTCCTTCATATCGTTTGGATCGTCACGTCATTTTGACCACGTAAAACATTGGTTTCGTAATGAGTATCGTAAGTATTGTGAATGTCTTGGTGCGTACCGTTTGACTTGAAATTAAACGTTTTGAAAGCCTTCGAGACTTGTCAGACAATCTGTGTCATTGGATCGATTCTGTGTCAAGATTTTGTTTTAAGTCTAACATCGACTGTATAATTTAGAAGATTATAACATGACTCATATAAACATATATATAATGTTAGTTGGGCTGTGCGTGTTTGTGTTACTCCCTCAGCATAGTGCCATGTGTTGTTGTACTGTACGTGTTGTGGCTCCCTCGGCACAGTGTCATGTTTATAGGATGTGTGCCGTTGTGGTTACTCCCCCGGCACAGTACCTATCTTGTTGTGGACCAAACACACACGCTTGCCCGGTGTTTTGATGCCCTTCTTGAGCAGATCCGTCTCATTAAAATTGACTAATAATGTATAATAATATTTAAAATTCTTTTTGGCACTTGGTATTGAGGTGACATTGTTTAAAACTGATTAGTTCATTTCTTGCCTTTTTTCTTGGTTATTACGGACTTTTGTCTCTAGTTTACTCGTAGGGTTCAAGTCTATTTGGAAGTTTGTTATTGCTACTTGGTTTCTTTTACCCCCACTTGTTATTGAGGTGTTCTTCTTTTTGAATGCCTCAGGTCCAGAGCAGTAGCTGGTATGACTGGCAGAGTGCGTGGTTTTCAGAGCTGCGGCTAGTTTTTGTTGTTTTTTTTCCTCCTTAGTTCAGTGAGGTAGTTATTTCTTTATTTCAGATTAGACTTGTATCATATAGGTTTGTGTCAATTTATTGATGCCCATAGTGTAAATTTCATATGTTTGGCTACTTGCTAGTTTAACTTGCTGTTAGTTATGCTCTTGCTCTCTGGGAAGGATTTATGTTATCATGCATGTTAGGAAATTTTAAATATAAAAAGCTGCATTGAAGCGTAGTTACATAGCATCAATTTTAACTGAAATTCGTTCTACTTTAAGAGCCAAAAAACTTTCTTTTTCTTAAATTAAATTTAGAAGTCACATCTACCTTGCATACTTTGCTAAGTCTCCACACTCATGTTGGATTACAAATGAATTTAACTATGTAATTTTTCCACTACGTAAAAATATTTTTTCTCACTCGTGGACTAGTTGATACACCAGACCTAGGGACAAGGCTAGTAATACTTATAAAATATAATATATGTTTTATAACATAATTCATGTGTCTTTTTATAATAGAAGAAAAAGGATAGGATTGCCTGAACGTCTACAGTTGTCCCCTATACGGCGTGGCATCACGATCACGTTTTCTCTCTCACTCTGATAGTATTTTTAATACTGAGAAAATGCGGGTTGTGACAGTTGGTATCATAGGGAGGTTGTTCGACAAGTTGGTCGGACGACTAATTCTGATATAGTTTTAGTTGTCTAAATTCATTACATACACACACCTAAGTGTCATTAGTATTCTTGGCAAAATCATGAACACTACACTCATAAGCATGACAAGATGTATACGGGGCATATTATGTAGTATGGGATTCATAATATGTGGTTATATATGGATCATCGTAGGAAGAAACATGTGATAGTTATGTAATATAAGATGCATAATAATCATCACATGGATGCCCATTAGATTTTTATTTTTTTCATTACATGTAATATTATGTATTATGAGATGCATAATATTTCATGTGTACGCCACTCATGACATGCATTAAGGCATTTTTAGAATGCATAGCACCGTATGCATAACATAACATAGCATTAACACACGTGCCAAGTTAAAATCTACATGATGACACTCGTACACATATAATTTAAAATGAAAATTTAAGCATTCATGCATTTATATTTTATGCATAGGAGTAAGTGGGATGATGGTTCATCATTGTAAGTTAAAAGCATACCATTATTTCATGAATTCCCGGAGCAAGGTAACAGCAAGAGCAACTATTTTCACATCTCTGATCTGATTTGAGTTTGGAAATCTGAGTTTGCTAGCTGATGTGTAACATCTCCATCCATCACATAAAGTATACCTGAGGGTCCGGCCAGGGTCCTACACCATATTCCACAGACAGTCGACGGGGTTACATGTTAATATCAAAGGACCAAATGAATCCTAACTTAGAGCATTTTAGCAGAAGATTCATGGGTTAAATTGAACTCAAGTATCAACAATGTTCACTAGATAAAACCATAGGAAAGTTTTTACAAATTCAACAAAATGTTCTAGCCTTAAGGTCGTGCAACTGTTTCCTTTACAAAAAGTATTTTCATACATTGGCACGCGGGCCGGCCACACATGAGAAACAATATTTGTTAGCCTTTGGGCCTTCGAGGGCAAGCCAATTTCAGCATAAGTGACGTCAGCCCACTACTTTCCACTAGGCTCTTAAGCACCTGCATAGCATGACCTACCAAAATATGGCAAACAAAGCAACGGTCAGCAATAGCTGACCAATTTATAACGACCCCACCCCTCACTCGGGGCGGCAGTTCTCCTTCCCTGCAAGCAACAACATATATATATTGGCAAATAACAACGTGCACTTAAACACCATTCGCCACAAATGCATGCTCGATCGGCCACACGACCCGTGCACTCAGGGCCCATTCTCGGTGTACCGGACTTTCTGGGTCCCACCACCATCCACAGTCCCAGACTTGATTGTATCCTTGAGAATTCTAGTCTTTTCTGGCATATGGCCTAAGAGTCTCATTATGTCAAGGATGAAAGCCAATTACTTTAGGCAATCTAGCCCGATTGACATAACGCGGGTACAGTTTAGCACTCTTCCCATTGCTCAAATTGCCATGTCATTGACAAAAGCCGAAGAAATCAAGCCACATGACAAGACACAGGTCATCTTCCCCTTGCCCATTCGTCTCTCTAGCCTTTTTAATGGGCACTCCAGGCTCTCAACATCAGTTGCTGCTCATATGTCCCCAGGACCTAAGCCTATAATGATCATCATGGATCTCATGTCCTGTAGCTGGGCTCTCCAGGCTCACATCTTTTCATGTTATGCATCTTTTCTCATGGACATAAGCTTCATAACAACATTCAGGATGGCTCGCATAGCCACCTTAGCTAGGCTCACAAGGATATTAGCTTCAAATAATGGACCCAGGACTCCTAGAGACAGCCCTCATAGCTCACTAGAAGCTATCGGTTGTGGTAGAACTATTGCCACACGGTAGGGACATAAGTCACTTCTTCCCCATTTTTGGGTGTTTTCCTAGAGAACACCTCTAGTATTATCACAATAGCATCCTGAACACCCCCAAACCCCAGATTCTACACGTGTAACCACATGTTTTATCCACAGAGTCTTCTCCGACATGCAATACAATTCATAACCAATCCAAACTAACTTTTCTTGATGGGCTTCATACAACATGCCTATTCGTACTTTTATTCCGAATCTATATGCAAGTTCTATCGAGGATCACAGTGATCTACCCACTAGAAACCACCCTCTTTTCCACCTTTTTGTGAAGGGTTCCATGCACGTATGTAAATTAAGGACCTCACTTGTCCAAGGAGAAAGTCGTTACCCTGATAAGTAATTTGGGATCGATGATCTTCTATCCAAATGAAAAGGATCGCCTCCCTTTTCCCCACAAAGATCTTGCCTCAGCTCCTAAATCTGACCACATGATCTCCTTCACCTAGCTTGCAAAGCTCAGCCCTAGACTCTTGCTCTCAAGATCTTCAAGAACTAAGAGAGAGAGCAATGAGGATTTATTCCCATGTACATCTTATATCTGAATGCTGCCTCCGTACAGTATCTGTTACTGCTGCGCGGTATCTGAGGCAGTCTTCACTTGGCCTAATGGAAATTGGTCTGTTGCCCAAAGTAGCCTCCACCTTACTGTCATGTGGCTAGCTACCGCCATGCGTTAAGTTGTACATTACATCGAGCTATCACCATACGTTAGCTCACTATCGCTATATGGTAGTCACTCAACTCTTCGTCGAGACCATTGAGTGCATCGAGAACGTCGAGTGCTTTGAGAGCAGGTATCGCCACGCAATTGATCACTACCGTCGTACGGTAGTCACTCAATCTTTTGTTGAAAGCATTGAGTGCGTCGAGAGATAGAGCCATGTGGTACCTATCTATCGCCGCATGGTAGATACCCGAGACACCAGATGATTTAATTCCATAGCTAACAATGACGTTAGCTCTATCGCCACACGTTAACTTCCAATCCTTCATTTTTCAGGATTTTTGGGGTATTACATGATGTGTCTTAAGCTACGTATTGACTAGACATATGTTTGTCCTATAGAGATTCCGAGAAAGCGTATTACAATGAGGTCGACTCCCCAGAAAGAGGGTGAGTTGTCAGGTGCGCAGAGTGAGGTCTTAATTGAAGGGCACTAGAAGAGCAATGAGGCTCTGCAAGGCAAATGATTGAGATGCAATCGCAAATTCAGTCATTGTTGACTGTCGTCTCAGGGCAACAGCCTAGAGTGCAAGATCATGCAGTGGGTCAAGCCATTCCTATTCCTCCTGCTACTCTGGTACCCAGTGTTGCTGCCACAAGAGATGAACTTCATTTCGCATTTCTAGTGTTTTGGACCTCATACCTACGACGGTAGAGCCAACTTCATGGCGTTAGATGATTGGATCATCACTATCGAGGAAATGTTTTCCTATTCTATGATTTCTATTGACCAAAGGGTGATGGTTTTCGAGTACCAATTGAAGGGTCTTACGAAGAGCTGGTGGTTAAGGGAGAAAGAGAACCTTATAGATGGATGCTCGTGGGAATTGTTCAAGGGGTAGGTTCTCAAGAAATTTCTTCCATTGGTCGAGCAAGACCGTTTGATGAATAACTTTCTACACCTAAAGCTGAGAAAACTCACCTTTAGTCAGTATGAAGTTAAATTTAGTAAGCTGAGTAGGTTTGCCCTTGATTTGGTAGCCTCTAAAGCTAGCAGATTAAAGCACTTTTTGGGTGGTCTTAAGAGCGACATCTAGTAGTTGGCAAGCGCATATAGATTTGAGAATTATGTTGAAGCGGTTGAAGTTTCCCTGAAGGTCGAAGCAATTGATAATACAAGGAACTGTGGGCTGCTAGCGAGGCAAGACAAGAGAAAGTCTAATGACAGTGGAAGATCTAGGGCATCTGACCCTTCTTCAAAGAAAGGACGAAGGGAAGTGTGCAATTTCTGTGGCAGGCCAGGCCATCCTGTTGAATGGTGTTTCAGGAGACTGGACGCGTAGAAGCAGTCTCAGGTGCATGCAATTCAGGATAAACCTAAAGGAGATCTTGTCTGTACCTACTTTTAGACGAAGGGGAATGAGGTGACCAATTGCTTGAAGAAGGCTGGATCTTACTTCCAGTGCGGTCATAAAGGTCATAAGAAGGTTGATTGTCCGTAGTCCCAGACAATGCTACAGGCGGTTCCTTTGCAGATACTACTGCCGCCCCCACAATACGTGGACAAGGGGAAAGGAAAGATGAATGTGATGATCGTGGAGGAGGCTTAGTACTCTGCCCAAGTGATTTCAGGTTAGTCTCTGTCAAAACTAGCAATCTTTTATAGTGGATTTTAGAATTATATTTTTCAGTTGCGCACGCAATGTTTTTAGGTTAGTTTAAGGTAATGATTAAGTGGGCGCGTGTTCTATTCGATTTTGGCGCTACTCACTCCTTTGTGGCAAGGAGTTTTATAGACTGACATCATTGGGCTATTGATCAGTTAGATGATGCTCTTAATGTCAAGTTCCCCTCATGATATCTGGTGAAGTCAAGTCAGGTTATTCAACAGTGCCCTATTTCTCTAGGTTGTTTCCTAGCTTCCGTAGATTTGAAGGTGTTAGATCTGGTGTATTTTGACGTGATCTTGGGCATTGATTGGCCGTACTGATATGATCTTGTCATCTAGTGCAAGGTTAAGTTCTTGGATTTCAAGGGGGATGATGGCCTACCCTTAAGCACGCATGGCTTGCCGTGTTAGGGCTCCCCAATAATTTCTGTTGTACGTGCTCGTCAATTCTTGGAGTCTGTCTATGAATCTTTTCTTGTTTCTGTTTCTATTCTTTAAACTGCACTTGTTGTGCCTCGTATCAATGAAAATTTTGTGGTGCGAGAGTTTTCAGATGTTTTTCCTGCTAGTCATCCCTGACTTCCTCCTAAGAGAGAGGTGGAGTTCGTTATAGATCTTAATCTAGGTACTCATCCTCTTACAAAAGCATCTTACCGCATGATGACACATGAGTTAGAGTAGTTTCGTATCCAGTTGGATGAACTATTACAGTATGGTTTTATTTGGCCAAGTCCTTCTCCCTGTGGTGCTCCAGTACTTTTTGTGAAGAAAAAGGATGGGTCGATGAGGTTGTGTATATATTATCGAGAGCTGAATAAGGAAACTATCAAGAATAGGTATCCACTACCTCGAATAGAAGACTTGTTTGACTAATTGTGAGGTAGTTTGGTATTCTCAAAGATTAACCTTTTTTGTACTACCATCAGTTGAGAATCCGTGAGTCAGATGTTCTGCGGACTGCTTTTCTCTCCTGATACGGTCATTTTGAGTTTCTGGTAATGTTGTTAAGGTTAACGAATGAACCTTCTGCCTTCATATACATGATGAATAGAGTGTTCAAGGACTTTCTAGATCAGTTTGTAGTCGTATTCATCGACGATGTTTTGGTGTATTCAAGGAATGCTGATGTGCATGCCTTTCACTTGCGCTTGGTTTTGGCAGCTCTAAGGGAGCACTAGTTGAATGTGAAGCTAAGCAAGTATGAGTTTAGGCTGTCTTAGGTGTCTTTCTTAAGTCATGTTGTGAACAAAGGTGGTATCTCTGTGGACCCGACAAAGATAACCACAACGTTGGACTGGAAGAGGCCTTCAACGCTCAAGGAGATAAGGAGCTTCATAAGGTTGGCAGGGTACTATAGAAGAATCGTGAAAGATATTTCAACGTTGTCTGCGTCATTGACAAAGCTTATGCAGAAGAGCGCAGCTTTCGTGTGGAGTGATGTCTGTGAAGATGCCTTTCAAGAGCTTAAGAAGAGATTATGTTCTGCTCAAGTTTTGGCATTGCCTACTGAAGGAGTAGAATATGTTGTTTATGTGGATGCTTTGCGAGTTATACTCAATTGCGTATTGATGTAGAATGGCAACGTGATTGCGTATGGATCAAGAAAATTGAAGGTCCATTAAAAAACTAACTTACACATGACTTGGAGTTTGCTACTATCATTTATGCTTTGAAGCTATGGAGACATCTTTTGTATGGAGTGTCCTACAAGATATATACGGATCACAAGAGTCTAATGTATTTCTTCACTCAAAAAGAGCAAAATCTGCACCAGCGTAGATGGTTAGAGTATGTTATGGACTATGAAGTTGATATCCTTTATCATCCTGACAAGGCAAATGTGGTGGCGGATGTATTAAGCCAAAAGCCCGTGCATGTCTTTAACCTCTCTATGCAATCCTTAGCACAAGAGTTCTTGTTGATGGGCATAACTATTGGGATTGGCGCTTCGCCAATTAGCTTGGAAGTCGTAGAGCATTCATGGATTACTCTTACCAGGCTACATCAGAAGGATGATCCCGATCTGCAACATATCAGAAGTAGAATTGAAAAAGGGGAATTACTGGAATTTTCGATCGGGATGTGGGTATTTGAAGTAATGCGGCAGATATTGTATTCCCACTGTTGAGGATATTCGAGCAAAGATATGTAGTGAAGCGCACAGTTCTACTATTGCCTACCATCCTGGTTCCACAAAGATGTATCGAGATCTGAAGCAAATTGTCTGGTGGTCAGGTATGAAGAATGATATAACAAGGTTTGTGTTTGAGTGTTATACTTGCCAGCGTGTTAGGGCTGATCAGAGAAGACCTGGTGGTAAGTTAATGTCATTGGATATAATGAGTTGGAAGTGAGAGAGCATTTCTATGGATTTCAGTACCGGTTTGATGAGATCTCCCCGAGGACATGATATGGTGTGGGTTATTGTCAATAGACTGACAAAGTGTGCTCACTTTATGCCTTTCAAGATTGATTATGCTATGAAAATGATAGACGAGCTTTATTTGGATGAAGTCATCAGGTTGCATTGTGTGTCTACGAGTATTGTGTCAGACAGAGACTCCAAGTTCATATCTCATTTCTGGCAAAGCTTGCAGGGAGCTTTGCGAACTGATAGTAGATATTCTACTGCTTACCATTCTCAAACTAATGGTCAGATGTAAATAGTGAATCAAATTTTGGAGGACATGATTAGATGTTATATTATGGACTATGGTGGAGCTTCGGATTAATGCCTTGGACCGATGTAGTTCGCGTACAACAATAGCTATAAGGAGAGTTTGGAGATGGACCCCTTTGAAGCCATATACGATAGACGATGTCGATTCCCCCTATTTTGGGCTGAAGTTGGTGATAAGAATTTGCTCGGCCCGAAAGCTTTAAAAATAAGAGCATTTATGTGATGCATATTCATGAAAATTTATGACTGGCTCAGGTGCGATACGAAAAGTATGCAAATCAACGCAGGGTTGATTTTGATTTTGTGATTGGGGACATGGTTTTTCTGAAGATCTCTCTGATGCCAAGTGTTAAGAAATTTGGAAAGAACCATAAGTTGGATCCCAGGTATGTGGGACCTTTCCAAATTGTGAAGCGCATCGCAGTGTCATCCTATAGATTGGAGTTGCCTTCTTCTTTCCCCGGTGTTCACGATGTGTTTCACGTGAGACAGTGGCAAAAGTGTGTTCATAGTGATCGGCATGTCCTTAACTCGATGCCCAATTTGTAGCCTAATCTCTCGTATGTCGAAGAGCCTATCCGTATTCTGGAGATGCAAGATCGAGTGCTGCGAAGGAAGACAATTCCTTTGGTTAAAGTTCTCTGGTAAAATCAGGACGTCAGGAGTGCAACTTAGGAATTGGAATTTGCAATGAGAGAATCTCACCCTCAGCGGTTCTCCTAGTTCTTTTTGGTTACTATCTCTTTCAAGCAAGTTTTATTATATTTTTCTCATTGCTCCCTTATTTCGTTACATGTCCTAAGTTTCTTGACTAAACTTCCATTTTGGAGGGGTAACTGTAACGCCACTGATTTTCCGTCAATTATTTTAATTCTTTTGGTGACGTCATAAGACGTAAGAGCATTATGTTAACGCGGAGTTGACGACGCGTCACCATTAGTGCGTTTTCACGTCCGTTGGATCGAGCTAGCCAAATCTTGGAATTCTCATCAAAATTATAAAACTTAGCCTGGATCCAGAGCTCCTTATTGGATGGACCCGAAGGAGTTGGTGGAATTTTGAAGCCAGCTGCAGGAGCTAGTGGAAGCCAGATTTGTCCGGCCAAGCTCTTCACCTTAGAGAGCTCTGGTGCTATTCGTCAAGAAGAAAGATGGGACACTCTGATTATGCATTGACTACAGGGCTTTGAATAGGTTGACGGTCCGAAACACGTATCCCCTGCTGAGGATTAACGAGATGTTTGACCAGTTGGAGGGAGATCATTGGTTCTCAAAGCTGGATCTGAGGTCAGGTTACTACTAGCTGCGCATTCAGGAGGAGGATATCTCGATGACAGCTTTCAGCAGTAGATACGGGTTGTATGAAGTTACCGTGATGCCCTTCGGGCTCACGAATGCACCCTCCGCATTCATGAGTGTTATGAACCGAGTATTCGAGCAATATCTGGATGTCTTCGTCAATGTGTTTATTGATGACATCCTCATCTATTCGAAGACTGAGGAGGAGCATGCACGTCATTTATTCATGACCCTAGAGAAGCTCCGAGAGCACCAATTATATGCTAAGTTACGCAAGTGCCAGTTTTGGCTGAATGAAGTGGCCTTTTGGGGCATATTTTTAGTGGGGCAGGATTGGCAGTAGATCCGGCGAAGGTTCATGCAGTATGGGATTGGACACCGATGTGAGGAGTTTCCTAGGGCTTGCCGGATACTACCGAAAGTTCATGGAGGGATTCTCTCGAATTTCTCTCCCTCTCACATCTCTGATGAAGAAGGAGACTCCATTTGTTTGGATGCCACGGTGTGAGGCTTCCTTTCTTGAGCTAAAGAGTCGGATTACCTCAGCCCCTATCCATGCTCTTCCATCTGGGAAGGAAGGGTTTCAGGTCTATACAGATGCATCATATAAGGGGATGGGTGTCGTTCTGATGTTGAATGGGCACGTGATAGCCTAAGCCTCCCGTCAGTTGAAGAAACACGAGCAAAATTACCCGGTGCATGACTTGGAGATGGGAGCGGTTATCTTTGCCCTGAAGATCTGGCGGCACTACCTCTACGGGGTCCACAATGATATATTCTCAGACCACAAGAACCTAAAGTATGTGGACACGCAGAAGGAGCTAAACATTAGACAGAGACGCTGGGTAGAGTTTTTTTTCGGACTATCACTATATAATGCACTATCATCCCGGGAAGGCAAATGTGGTAGAAGACACTCTGAGTTGGAAAGCATCTACATCTAGAGTAGGGCTTCAGCTGATGGCTATGGAGATGGTGCAAATATATGAGGATACACAGATAACTCTGGTGTCCGAGGATGATCTAGAGCTATATGCAGAGTACCTGTCATCGACTATTGCCACCGACAATATTCGGGATCGCATCAGGGACGGGTAGAGGCTGGATGTGAGGACAGAGCCAATATTAAGGTCCTTGGAGGAAGGCATGACATGGGATTACTCTCTGAGAGATGGACTGTTATGCTTTAGAGGTAGGGTTTATATACCGGCAGGAGGCCGAATTCCGGAGGATATTATGGCAGAGTCACACGGTAGTAGATATTCAGTGCACCAAGGGATCACGAAGATGGTAGCAGACATAAAGAGGACGATGTATTGGTCGACCATGAAGAAGGATATTACATACTTCGTGACCCATTGTGAGGCTTATCAGATCGTAAAGGCGGAGTGCAAGAGCCCTGATGGATTACTAAAGCCACTTCCAGTGCCGGAATGGAAGTTTGAGGACATAACCATGGACTTTATACATGGGCTACCCCGATCTCATGCGAGGATTGATTCAATTAGGGTGATCGTCGAAAGAATGTTGAAAGTGGCCAAATTTATTACAATTGCGAAGGACGGTCGGTCAGTGTTCTAGTGCGGAGGTTCGTCAAACAGTTTGTCCGTTATCATTGAGTGCCCCGGACGATCGTGTCAGATCGAGATGGACGGTTTATGTATAAGGATTGAAGGTCGGTTCAGACTTATCAGGGTTCTCCGCTGACGTTCAGCACGGCTTTCCACCCTCAGACAGATGGGCCGACAGAACGTACCAATCGGATACTACAGGATCTTCTATGCCTATGCATTTTGGACCGTGGAGAGCCCTGGGAGAGACTGTTGCCTCTGATTGAGTTCTCGTACAATAATAACCATCAGTCTAATATAGGAATGCCCCCTTATGATGCATTATATGGACGGAGGTGCAGTACCCCACTATCTTGGATCTAGGATGAGGATCTGAAGGCACTCGACTCGGAGTTTGTGGAGGGCACAGATGCTCAGTTGAGATTGATCCGGGATAGGATGTTGGAAGCCAAGTGTAGGAAGGCCAAATACTACGATGCGCAACATCGTCAGGTAGAGTTCTAGGTGGGAGACAAGGTTTTCTTGAAGATACAGCTGATGCATGGAGTCTCGCAGGTTCGCAGGCGGAAGAAGCTCAGTCATAGATATATAGGGCCTTACAGGATCCTGGAGCGGATTGGCCCCTTGGCTTACAAACTTGAGATACTAGCAGAGTTAGTGGGGTTGTATGATGTCTTCCATGTCTCTTCACTTCAGAGGGCTCTACTATGCCCTGAGCAGCTGATTTACACCACAGACAGCCCGATGGCATCAGATCGATCAATCAGCATGGAGCCGATCAGGATCGATGATACGGTGATGCCGGTATTGCAATGCAAGAATGTTCCTCTAGTCAAGGTTCTGTGGAGAAACCATGGGCAGGAGGAGCACACTTGGGAACCACATGAGTTGATGCAGCAAAATTACCCGGAACTCTTCGAGTCAGGTATACCTCCAATTCCTAGGGATGTTACATACTTTTACTTCAGTAGAAATCCCGTATGCTTAACCTTAATTCGAGGACGAAATTTTTATTTTTATATATTGGGATTTGTAACATCCCTCAAAAAACTAGACCCCTAGGAGTGGTTTTATCATGACTAGGTCATGACAAAACCATAAGAAGCTCAAAGGACCAAGTGAACAAGTGCCAAAGTGAAAATCACCTTGGTCTGCCTATAGCACAGCCTCACCACCAGACTTAGGGTTTGACCTTAGGGATTCAACATGACTTAATGACCCCACCATAGCACCCCTAACTCCTTGGGTGGTCCATAGGGTCACTATGGACCCATTGGGGGCAATCAAAGTTGTTAAGTTGACCTAAGTCCACCTTAACCCTAAATGGGTAAAACTGCCCTACTTAGAGTCAATTGACATTCCCCTAGCTAAGTGGACCAACACATACCTTCCTAACCCTAAATTGAGGTAAATGGGTCACCAAGGACCCATTGGGATCAACCCAAGAGCCATAGTTGACCTAAGTCAACCCTAGCCCTAAAATGGCCAAAGTGCCCTCACTAAGGGGCAGGTGACCTCTAAATTGGCAATTCAACCCTACCCAACCCTACCTAGACCCTAGGGGTAACCAATGGGTCACCATGGACCCATTGAGGGTAACCCAAATGGAAAATTGACCAAGGTCAACCCTAGTCTAGGTTTAGGTCAAACATGCCTAAATGGGCTAACCCAAGCTCAAGCCCTATCCACTTGGGCTAACCTCAAGTTAATTACCTAATATTATGTGTTAGTGGGCTGCCAATAGGCTGGAGTAGTCATCAAATACAGCCTTAATGATCAGGAGAGAGAAAGCTCCATTTTTTCCCCTTTAATGGAGGAGAAAAAAAATTAGGGAGAAGGCCATCCATGGCATAGGGAGGCCAAGGGCCACCCTTTATTTATGGATTAAACTCCTCTAGGGAAGAGGAGGACTTTCCAGCCATTTCCCAGCCTGGTTCAGCCCAGGTTCACCCCCCAAGCCATGGCCTAAAATAGCCTTTAATGTCCATTAATGGCCATTGAAGCTTAGGCCCTTCCCCTCCCCCATTTCAGTGTTTTAAAAGCTTCACCAGGCAGAGGGGAGGAGTTTCCATATTTTTTTTGAAGGAATCGAGCCCTCCCACTGTGTGCTTTCAACATACCCGACGACACCACCACCGGCCATGGCGCACCACTACCACACTCGCCGGCAAGCCCGGTTACAGGTCCTCCCCTACTACTTCTTCTGTGGGTATATCTTAGGATTCAATAGGGATAAGAATCGGGCTCAATTGAGCTCGATCGGGTGGAGATTTCAATGGATTTTCTATGAACAAATAGGCTTGCGGGTTCGCCGGAATCGGCCCTTCAGGCGGTCGTGCATCCCCCCGGCGATAACCACCACCTCAACAGAGGTTGTGGTGGCAGTGGCCGGCCAGGGAGGTGGTCGGGTGGCTGGGAAAAAGGGCTAGAATAGGCTCTAAGACAATTGAATCCTTGCCTTTGGGTAGAGGAACAAGATGATGTCAGGGCCCTTCAATTGTGCTTTTAGATTCGTGTAGGGATGAATTATTAATTCCTGATTTATTAATTTCTATCCCATACTGGGCTGTTTTTAAATTAAATAATAAAAATACCTAGGTTCCCCTACAAAAAAGTTGTCAACATACAATTTGAATATCTATGAGTCTAGTTTTTTTTAAAAAAAATTTGAGTCAATTTGGAGTTCGGGTTAGACCTCAACACTCATTTTGGTGAGGTCTATACATAGGGTTTAACAGAGGTTGATTTGAGTGCCCCCATTAATCGAGCCATCCAAATGTCCACAAATTTGGACTGGGGGTCACTCTTATCTATTCCAAAAACCTACCCAAAAATGGGAATTTTTGGATGTACTTTTTCTATAGTGTTTGTAATTATTTAATAAACCTCGAATAATTTAATTAGTGTACTTAATGAACTCCAAATTCTCCCAAATTTTGGTGAGAGGTTCTTGGGGTCAATATAGGTCTCTGTATAAAATTTCATCTCATTTGTAGATGATTTGGTTTGGATTTTTGTGAACCCTATCCTTGACCCAAAAAGGGGTAATTAGGTCCAAGTGTCCCTTGTGGGCTTAAGGGGCCAAATCACCTCAACAAAGATTGATACTTGGTCCACTTGTGTGTTATGTCAGTAAACATCCTCTCATGGATTATGGGTTGGATTAGGGTGGGTTTGCCCTTGGACCCTAGTTTAAACCCTAAGATTGAACTTTGGGGGTTTGTGAAGGACATAGGGTGATATGTCCTTGTATGGACTTTGTCTTTAGTCCATGTGATTCTAGGGTGGTTAAATGCCCTAGGAGGAAATTGGGTAACATTTAGACTTAGGCACAAGACTTAAACCAATTAGGTTTAGTTTAGATCTTTACCTTTTAGGAAAATATTGATGGGTCATTTGACCTTGGATCCTTATGACATTTTGGCAGGAAGGATTTTATAAAATTATGAGTCTCTAGAAATTATTGTAGAATGTTTGGAAGATAGTAGCTTATTGATGAGTCTGATATTTATAGGGTTTTTCGGACTCATATGGGCTTGTTTTCTCACTCGTGCACTGCTTCTCAACGGTTATTTGGTTATATTTGAATCGCCCGGTCATTGACCACTTTATGCACAATTTAGGCCCGTGGGTGTGCAATTGCGCATTCTATTTTCGGGGGTAAACACATGGTGCTCCCCATGGCCCTTTCCGACTATTTTCATTGCATTTCTGTGACGTTGGAGGCTTCCCATTGGTTTTGTTTGAGTGCAGGTGGTTTGTTTTCCCCCAAGTCTGGAATTCAGGCTTATGGAAAACACACGGTCGTGCGTTTTCTTAGCACACATTTCTTCTTGATCGTGCGTTTTATTGTTTTGGAAATTATCGAACGGAGCTCGATGATCTTCACGCACGGTTAACGCACGATTTCTTTTGAACCATGCACAAAGGAAACACACGGTTTTCCTGTAGCTTTATTGGTTGTGTCATTCTGTGGTTAATTGTGTGATTTGTTCACCCATGGGCGACAGCGCTCGTGCGTGAGTAAAACGCACCGTTCCACCTGCTTGCCTTGAATTCCAGCTTTCTGTTGTTACCCGTATAATTTCCTTCACGCACGGGCAGAAATGTCCGTGTACGAGTAAAATGCACGGGTCAACGCTTCTCCTTTCGCAGGCTTATTCTGAAAGTTAATATCGCACGGTTTGTGCACGGTCCTGCGCCAAACCGTGCGTGACCATTATTTCTAATTTTTCTATTTAAGGCGCGGATTTCATTGTCCAAGAGAGAAAGCCTTATCTAGCCCTGCCATTTCCGCTCCTCTGAGTGGGAAAACTTCCCTCCAACAACTATTTTCTCTCTCCTCCTTGGAGAGCTTATCCGACCACTATTCTTCCTCAAAAAGCTTGTAATAGCTTCATCTCCGACCACCGTTGTCTTCTCCAAGCTCCAAGCTCTTTTTCAAGCTCACGAGGTGCTGCATTCGTGGAGTTCTAAGGATAGATTTAGCCAAGCAATTATTCCCGAAGAAGACGGGTTATTGGAAGGAGGTGACAGCCCTTATGGACCCCAGACGTCATCCGTAGACCGACCTTGGACAATGCCCGACAACTGTTGACTCCGACCGCGAATCTCGGAAAGCCTTTGTGCGTTTGGTTGTTTCTCTTCCCCTTCACTTGTAGTATTTTTATTCTGCTTATTTAGATGTTGGATAAATGTGTAAGAACACTGCTTATCTTAAGTATTTCAACATGTTTATGTGTTGTTATATCTTCGTTATTGATTGTGATGATGAGCTTCAGTTTTCTTGTTCTTGTTCAGATAGTGTCGTTCTAGCGATTGCTAGAAGCGTGTGTGGCGAAGAGGTGATTGCGAACCTCATTGGCTCATCCATCTTTCATATTACTCTCTTGAGTAATCCACCAAAGCGACGCGGTGATGGCGACCCACGTTAGTTTTATTAGTGTTAAAATTAGGAAACCCAAAATAAACCCCTTGCTTTGTTGACACTTGCCATAACTCTTTCAATAGCGAAATCACACTCCATGCTTACACTCCTAGAGAGAACAATATCTGAGGATTCAACTCCTCAACTTTATTACTTGACAACGATCAGCACACGTTCCGTAACTGCATTAAGTTTTTGGCGACGTTGTCGGGGAGTGCAACCGTTGTGTGTACTTTTCTACTGGAAAAGTTTTGCAAGTGTTTTTTAGTATTTTTATCGTTTTTTAGTGTTGTGTGACAGATCTGAACCCTGGTGAAAGGGATGAAGATTTGAGAGTTGATCTTGAGATCGCACGAGAAAGGCGAGCTCGCCTGCGTGCTGCTATTGCTAAAGAAAGGATGGAGGATTTTGGCCAAGGAAATCGACACGTTGAAAGGGTCATTTAGAACCAGGAGGTGGTCCAACCACGCATTAGGACAATGCGTGATTTCACTACCCCTACTGCGGGATGTGTTTACCCTAGCTTCGGACCGGCCATCGTAAACAGCCACTTCGAGATTAAACCCGCCATCCTGAATATGATACGAAATAATACTCAGTCCTCGGGTCTGCCGAGTGAGGATCCACGGCTCCATCTGGCATAGTTCTCGGAGATTTGCGGCACATTTCGATATGCCAGTATTTCTGATGACCTATTAAAGCTGAGGCTATTCCCGTTTTCGCTGAGGGACAACGCCAAAACCCATCTCCATACTATTATTCTAGGGATCACTACTACATGGGGGGCCCTGTCCTCTAAGTCGTTCTTGGCTAAGTTCCACCCGATGGATAAGATTGTGAATGCTCGTAGGGATATTACAACCTTTCAGCAGCTAGATCAAGAAACGTTGTCTGAGGCATAAGAGAGATTTGCTGACCTACATCGTCGATGCCCCCAGCACGGCTATGCGCCGTGGAATTTAGTTGAAATATTCTAATTCTCTATTGAGCCTTATTTCAGGGTTATGATCGATGTAGTAGCTGGAGGCACAATAATGAACCTATCTGCTAATGAGGCATTGAGGCTACTTTGCGACACTGCCTCCCATAGCACATACTGGATTGCCGAATGAAATGCCCTAGGGGGGCGAGAAATATATTTGAGGTGAATGTGGTGCAGCAAGCTGAGGCGAGCCATCCTACGATGGATGGAAGGATGATGCTGACTTGATCGACCCCTCCTCCAGCACAATTTATGGACATTTCGTGCAAGGGTTGTTGTAACACCCCCATCCATCACATGGAAAATAACAGAAGGTCCGGTCGGGGCCCCATGCAATATAACACGGATAGTTAGTGGAGTTACGTATTAATTCCAAATTACTGTAGAAGGAACATGCATCCTAACTCAGAGCATTCTAGCCGAAGCTTTTAAAATAGTTATAAGAACCCATAAAATTAAAACATGAATGTCCACTATAACCATGTTAGGAATGAAATAACATACACCCAAGATTTGTCTGGATGGCATTACAATAGTTTGCATAACAAAAGTGTTTTACATACATCGGCTTGCAGGCCAGCCATACATGATAGTAATAAAAGAAAACACTTCGCCTTGGACTTCAAGGGCCAGCATAGCAACGAGGGATCTAGTCCGCTACTTTCCACTAGGCTCACCTGTTCCTGCATCCAAACAATCCACCGCATGGTGGTAAAACAAGGAACCGGTCAGTATTAGCTGACCAAATTATAATGACCCCGCCCCTCACTCGGGGTGGCGGTGCTCCTTCCCTGCATTACATTAGTATAACCAAACAAGATAGTGAAAGTACAATTTAAGCACACTTCACCACAAGCATAGGCATACACGGCCGCACACCCCATGATCTCAGGGCACATTCTCAGTGAACTCGGTCCACTACCACCCCTAGGACGTCAACATCGTGAGATAATAAATCTCTTTCGGTCGAAGCCTAAGACCCGCCCTCTATGACATCGGTAGGCCTCTTAAACCGAACCACATAGAGCGGGTATGGTTCCACTCAACCCGTTGCTCACATCTCCATGTCAATTTAAGTCATCGACGTGGGTCAAGCTTCCCCGAATCCCAAATTATCGATCATACAATAGTACATAACCCGGTTATGCATAAGGTTGGCTCGCAGACCAAACAAACTTGGCTCCCAAAGCATACAGCCTCACAATAACAGAGCTACCGCTGGCGGTATTACTAACTTCGCGCAGTACCTTACAAAAATACGCTTCTGCCAAGTTTTTCGGGTGCTCCTTGGGGTTAGTCCCCAAGGCTCCCTATTGGAATCTACCGCGTAGAAATTCGAAAAACAAAAGGCACGGAGTCTTATCCGGCAATACATGAATAATGAAAAGATCTCCGATCTAGACCAACATGTCCGGATAGGCTTCACACACCATGCCTACGTCTGTACTTTGATTCTGGACTCTAAAAGCAAAACGACGGGGATAAACCATATCTACCCAAAGGAATACCTCATACTGATGAGTTGTAAATATACCTATATTTTCGTATTTTATTTAAGTCAATTTTGTTTATTTTTGGTCTTTTTTATTAGTTTTATTCAATAAATAGCTTATTTTTGTAAATATTATTTCTAACTTAGCTTTATTTTTATTCTAGAAAAATTCCAGAAAAATTCCAGAAAAAGTCAAAATGTTGACTGACACGCCCGTGTCACATGACCGACACACCCGTGTCACGCCCTCGACGATCGCAGACCACAGGTTGCCAGCTCGACGATCGGCGATGATCAAACCAAGTTCGACACGCCCCTAGTCACGCCTGTGTCAAGGTGTGACACGGGCGTGACTCAGCCACCTGGCCCGACGTGACGCGCGCGACTTTGCGGCCGGACCGCGCCCAGATCGACCTCCCCGGCAACGACCCAGTCACGCCCGTGACAGACATATGTCACGCCCGTGACCTAGGGCGTGACTGCCACCTTTTCAGCCGAAGTCAACTTTCCAGTCAAGTCACCCGATCAGCTCATGAATAGTGTCGACACGCCCCCCTATCACGCCCTAGTCACGGGCGTGACCAACCCGAAAATTTGTCTATAAATAAGAGCTTCCAGGAAGCTAATTTTGTCCACTTTTTTGACCACTTTGCTTAGGGGAGGTGCTGCCCATTTGGATTCCATACTTATGTAAGGAGAATTTATCCCCCCTCTCTCTCTCTCTTAGTTTGTATTAGGGTTTTTGCTTTAATAAAATTTGAATTTTTCTCTCTTCATTAGTATGAAAAATCCATTTGAATGCGCCTACTTAAGCAATTTTTCGTTCATCTTTTTGTGTTTCTTTTATGTTTTCATTTTTATAGCTTTGATAACTTAGTTAGATTTAGGATTTATCGGCATTTCTAGCCGTTGTGCCGTCCGTTTAGTTTTAATTTTCTGCACTTTTTAGCTTTAGCTTTTTCTTCTTTATCATTTTCATTCATATAGGTTTTATAAAAACTCCCCTAAAAGTGTTCTTTTTTATTTTCTTTAACTTAGGCTCTTAGGAATGTAAAACTTCTCGTTCCTTTTTAGTTTTATTCTCATTTTTTTGGAGGTTTTATAAAAACTTATGAATAAAAATGTAGTCGTTATAATTTTTCGCTCACTTCATTTTAGTTTTTTATTTGTAAAACTTTTAGTCCCTTTAATTTTTATTTCATCTTTTTATGCATTTCTACCGCATTCTAGCGGTAGAAATGCAGTTGTATTAATTTTTCGAGTACTTTCATTTTGCGTTTATTTGCAAAACTTTTCGCTTCCGTTAATTTTTATTTTCACTTTTTATGCATTTCTACCGCATTCTAGCGGTAGAAATGCAGTCGTTTTAATTTTCTGAGCACTTTGTTTTTCTTATTTTTGCAAGTGTGTGTGCGTGTATGAGTTAGGTTTTATTGCTTTATTTCAACTTCTGTAGAGTGCACGTGTGCGTATGCATTTATTTCCGCCTACTCGTTAAGAGTTAAATGGCGCTCTGCTTTCATTTCCCGCCCACTCGTTTGAGTGGGACTTGTCTTTTTACTGCTTTCATTTTCTTCCTACTCACTTGAGTAGGAAAACTTTGTGTGGGTGCGTGTGTTTTCATTTCTGTAGAGTGCGTGTGTGTGTTTTACTTTCAAGTAGAGTTCGTGCGTGTATGAGATAAATTTACTCCCGCCCACTCATTTGAGCCGGGACTTGCAATTTTATCGCTTTCTCAATTATGTAGAGTACGTGCGTGTAGGAGATAATTTTACCGCTTTATTTATCGCTTTCTTCAATTAAGAAGAGTGTGTGCGTGTGTGCATTTATTTCCGCCTACTCATTTGAGTAGGGCTTGCTTTATTAAATTTTCTTTATGGTTTTGAAGTGTGCGTGAGTGCCTACATCAATTAGCCTTCAATTTATCTAATTGTCCTATTTTTCGTGTTTTCTCTTATAATTGTTCAGTGCTTAATTTAACACTCACGCTTCACCTAAAAACATAAAGCCGTCCCCATACCGATGAGTGGCTAATCTCTTTTAGCCTTCGGCATCGAAGAGCATTGGGACATATAAAATGATTTGAAATAATTAAAAAACTTTATTTTTATTTTAATTTAAGGACTTAAGGTTTACCCCGGGTTAATGACGCATAGGACCACATAATCGATGTGTGGGCTCTATTTCCGTTATCCATACGCGACACCGAGAGGCTGCACGTTTGGACCGATCCCCCTTGGGTAAAGAGAACTGCGTACGCCCCCTCGAAAGAGGAGAAGCGTAGTTCTGCCGGATTGGGTTCTCCACCCAATAGCGGGGTTCTTAGCGTCAAGCGGGCATTAAGAGGAATTCTTCGTCGATCTAACGATCGGTCAAATAGTCTTAATGTTTAGGTGAGCAATATTCCTAGAGATAAGTGCGCTCATATTTTTGGAACCTCCACGGCCAAGTGCCTTTTATTAAATTAAAAACAAAGTTCAATAATTGTTAAGAATTATTTTAGTCTTAATCCGATTCGATGTCGAGCGTTAACCCGTCATCGAACTAACTTAGCAAAATTCTGCTCTCTTTCTTTCCGTTTTAATTAAACTAAAAAATCCCACCTTATTAATAGTAAGATAATAGTGTTCCTGGAATAGTAGATATAATCAACGCGTCCCCGAGAATAATACGACCTCGGTATTTTCCCGAATATCGAGTACTACTTGCGATAGGTGCACTTGCCTCCTCTCGTTAGAAAACTCGATCTTCTAACTGGCCCGCGGAATCTGACCATTTCGAACCAACCACAGTCGGTCTCTGTTCCACGGCCATCACATACTCACCGCCCACTCATGAGAGAGAGTTTCCTATGCAAAAAGGAAGAGGACTTCACATGTCCATGTAGAGAATAATTACCCTAAGGGTTTACTTCGGCTACATGGAAAACTAACCGGAAGAAAAGCACCACAACGGACTTTCCACCACGGATCTGGACTCGGCTCGTGATTTGGAGCTTCAAAGCTTCAATAATGGCAGGATTCCTCCTACTTCTTCCCCCTTTGCTCTCCCATCTCTACCTCTTAGAAAGAGAAAGGACAAGTGAAATGAGTCCTAAACCCTCATTTTTCGGGCTTATACCATAAGGAGAGCTGTTGGGCCGTAGGATCCCTTTGAAATAAAAAGAACGGCCACGATTCACACTTAAAATCATCTAATTGGGTTTGCACACGGATTGTGACACGCCTGTGTCACAGGCCGTGTCTCACTTTAGTAAGAGATACTGTCGATCTCAAAATAGGAAACGAACCTGTACACACCCGTATCTCAGGCCATGTGCCCGACACGGCTTTGGACACGCTCCTGTCAAAGGTTGTGTGCCTCAATCGACAAATAAACCATCATGCCCGAACAGGACACAGCCCTATAACACGCCCGTGTCACAGGCCGCGTGCTAGGCATGACTTCGGACATGACCGTGTCCCTAGCTGTGTGCCTCAGTCGACACAACCCATCAAGCATAAAACAGGACACGGATTTGGACACAGTCGTATCCCAGGCCATGTTGCAGACACAGAGCATGAGATGGCTTTGGACACCCCCGTGTTCCAGTCTACGTTGCTCAGTCGACACAGCCCTTTCAAAACTGAGTTTTGGGGCATTACAACTCTCCTCCACTTAAAATAATTTTGTCCCAAAATTAGATAATGGAAAGGCACACAAAATCAAATGGTACTTAAGTAGAAAAGCTCGGGATACTCCTCATGCATGGTCTTCTCTCGCTCCCATGAAAGCTACTCACGACCGCAATGTTTGACCTCCGCAACCACGACCCGAATGGGTCTAACTTTCGTAGTTAGCCCACTATCGACCGATAATCAATCCGCAACAACCACTTGCGATAGTTCTTTCACGACTTTTCGTAGGACAGAGATGTGAAACACATTACGAAAACCACTTAGCTCTAACGAAAGAGCCAACCAATAGGCGGCTTCACCAACCCGCTCCAATATCTCAAAATGCCCAACATAGCTCAGACTAAGCTTTTTTAAGCGTCGAATCCTTGATACACCTTTAAATGGCTTTATCTTAAGGTATACCCAGTCGCCCACCGCAAACTCCACGTTTAGATGATTGACATTATAGTACTTTGCCTATCTATCTTGAGCAATCAGTAACCGTTTATAAATCAACCGTATCGTTGATGTAGTATTGTCAATGTACCTTTGCTCGTACAACTTCGATTTTCCCATTCTTAACCAAGACAACGGTGTACGACACCTCCTCCCATACAGAGCCTCAAAATGCGCCATATCAATACTGGCTTTATAACAGTTATTGCATGCGAACTCTATCATGTGAAGATGGTCTTCCCACCTTTTCCCAAAATCCAACGCACACATACGAAGAATGTCTTCCATCATCCTGTTCACCCTTTCAGTTTGCCCATCTGTTTGCATGTGAAAAGTTGTGCTGATGTTCAGCTTGGTACCCAACAACTGATGAATGAGCCTCCAATCGTTGGATGTGAACCGACCATCACGGTCACTAACAGTGCGACGGGGTACACCAAGCAAACAGACTATATTATCCATGTAAAGCTTTGTCAGCTTCTCCACTGAATCATCCTTCCTATTGGGTATAAAATATGACACCTTCATTAAACGATCAACGACCACCCAGATGGCATCGTTCCCCTTGTGTGATCTCGGAAAACTGTGCACGCAATCCATAGAGATTTCATAACACTACCACTCTGGTAGTGACAGGGACTTTAGAAATCTACCTAGCTTCTGGCATTCTCCTTCACAGTGGTGCATGCTAGACACTTTGCCTCTTAAAGTGTTATGTCCTTTTTGAGTCCTGGCCACCAGAACAACTTTTTCCTGGCTTTATACATTCTCGTGCTCCCCGGGTGATTCGAGTACTTAGCATGATAAGCCTCGTACCTCACTTCTTCTCGTAGTTTACCCATACTTGGGATGCACAAACAACTGTCCCTCCATAACGGTCCATTATTAACGTAAATTGGGAATTTAACATATCCAATACCTCAGTCATGATCTGCTTCATGCTGTTATCCAAGACTAGAGCTTGTTGAATCTTATCAACGAGGTCGCACTGCACCTCTGTTCAGTTCAATTATGCTTTGGCACTCAACTTCGTGTTAGCTCAAGAGGTTTCCAAGGCCTCCAACTCAAGAACCAAATGTTTGTCTTGCATTGATAACCAGCTGACCTACGTGCAAGCTCTGCGACTTAACGCATCCGCAACCAAATTACCTTATCCAAGAATTTAGTGTACCTTGAAGGTGTGGTATCCCATGAACTTCATCCACCTCCATTGTCGCATGATTAAATTCTTTAGATCCAAAATATACTTCAGGATCATACGATCCGAATAGATATCGACCTACACACCGTATACGTAAAGCCTCCAAAGTTTCAAAGCGAATATAGCGGCCGCTAACTCCAAGTCATGAGCCGGATAATTCCTCTCGTGTAACTTCAACTAGCACAAGCCATGCGCTATTACACTCCCATGCTTTAGCAACACACAACCTAAGTCGCTGCCTGAAGCATCACTATAAAACTCAAAGCCTTCTGCCCCACATAGTGCATAGAGAATAGGCATCATGGTCAGAGGACTCTTCAACTATTCAAAATCATGTGTGCTCTCTGGCGATAGACAAACTTCTAAACTCTCCTTGTCAACTTCATGAGGTGTAACGCTATCCGCGAGAAGTTCTCTAGGAAGCGCTTGTAGTAACCGGCAAGCCCCAGAAAACTCCGGACATCCGCTACTGAATACAATACATGCCACTCCCGTATAGCAACCATCTCCGCCATATCCATTGTGATTCCCTCACCTACTAATTTAATGACCAAGGAATGCTAGCAAGGACAGCCAAGACTCGCACTTGGAGAACATGGCGAACAGTTGGTTCCTCCTCAATGTCTCCAACACCATAAGCAGATGCTTAAAATGATCATCCTCGCACTGCGAGTAAACCAGTATATCGTCGACAAAGACTATCACGAACTGGTCCAGGTATTCTTTGAACGTTCAGTTTATAAAATCCATACACAGAGGGCGCATTCGTCAGCCCAAACAACATGACGGCGAACTGATAATGCCCATATCGTGTGCTGAAAGCCGTCTTGGGAATATCACTTTCCCTTATACGCAGCTGACAGTATCCAGAATTCAAATCCAACTTTGAGTACACAGTCGACCCAACCAACTGGTCGAAGAGATCATCAATCCTTGGGATCAGATACTTATTCTTCTCCGTTTCCTTACTCAACTCCCGGTAATCAATTCAGAGTCATAAGCTTCTGCCCTTCTTCTTAACAAATAGAATCGGCGCGCTCTAAGGCGACAAACTTGGACGCACATATCCTTGCTCCAACAGCTCTTGAAGCTGTACATTCAATTCCGCCATCTCCTTTGGCGCTAACCGATACGGAGAGCGTGAAACAGGTTTGGGACCTGGCACTAGATCAATGGTGAAGTCGATCTCTCGCTGAGGTGCAGCTCAAGGGAGATCTTCACGAAATACATCAGTAAACTCAGATAAAACTGGGATGCTGCCCTGACCAGGCTTGGGCTTTGAACCCTCCACTAAAGTGAGAAACAGCTTCGCACCACAACGAACTACCTTAACCACCTAAAGAGCAGACATCAACGTCTTGCTCGACCCCTTCATGCCTGAGAATGTCATCTCACAATCTGTATCAATCCCTAATCTAAACACCTTACGGTTGAAATTAGTGTACTCACACTGCTCTGTGAGCCAGTCCATACCAAAGATCACGTTGAACTCCACTATCGACAGTAGCGATTCTTGCATGTCAAACTCTTAACTCCTGATACGCGTCTACACACAACAAACTATATCTGCGTGCATAGAACACACGTTTGGCAGCAACACATCAAATTTATCCCTTGCCATCGAAGAAGGTACTCCGATGCGCGATACAAAATCTTCGGACAATAGGAATGCGAAGCTCCCGTATCGAACAGTGCTCTTGCCGGAAAATCAAAGATCTTTACAAAGCCTAGAACAACAAGTCACAAGCAACACGCATAAGGCAACAAGTATATAAAGCTAAACTACTATTAATTTAATTCGTACCTGTCATGACGCCAGCCTGCTTCATGGCCTCCTGCTAGCCAAGGTTGTACCGCCTAAGCTTCCTCTCAGACTTCTGACGTCTGCTCCAACAATCTCAGGCAAAGTGTCCCGACTTCCCACAGTTATAACATATAATTGGGTCTCGCCTAATTGCTGCTCCAGGTCCAGGCTTCTTTGCCACTAGAATACCAATGCGTTCTCTTGAACTCTATCCTATAGTTACTGCAGTCATAGCTTTCTTTGCCTTCTGTGAACCATCATGACAATCTCGGTCAAGGTGCCCTTCCTTTCCACAAGCATGATAAGAGTAAATAGCTTTGCTAGTGGATGTTCTAGACCTCTTTTTCTGCGTTCTGCGGTATGCATCCCTTGTAGTACCTGTAGAGTTCGGTACCCAACACACCATCATCTGGTGGGCCATCCCTAAATATACTTCCAAAGATCTAGCCGACTCCACCAAGGCTCGGAATCCCAATAATTTTGGTCCTAGCAGATGAACTCGTAACTCGCCACGCAGACCATTATAAAAACTATCGACTATAGACTGCTCGTTCTCTAACTCAAAGCCTGGGTAGTGCCTTATTATAAGAAACACCTATAAATATTCATCAACAGAGTGCGCTCCCTGCACAAAAAGCATGTTCAACTACTAGCCCGAAAGTCTTCTAAATTCCATTTGCTCCATCACACCACCCGACATTGAAGCTACCTCGGGGACAAAAGGTTGCATATTCCTTCCATATTGTGCATTAGTCACAGCGAACACCGCTTCAACAACCCTTATTATGGTTTCAATAGAAGGAGGGGTCTTAGGCACGTCGCTGGGTGCAGTACTTTCCTCAGAAAGCGGGCGTTCTGACTGCCTGACGCAACTCCTGGTCACCTATAGTCCTATAACACACTATTAAGCGACCAAACAAAATTGCAAAAAGAAATTATAGGAACACGCATGTTCCTCAAACATGTGTATTTTCTTTCCTACGTGGACATTCATGGGTTCTTTTCAGGTTATAACGATGACGCACATACGTGTGCTCACCACCCCTTAAAAGAATTCGTCCACGAATTCAAATAAGCAAGACTGATTCCTTAGTCTGATTCCAAATTGTAACATCCCCATCCGTCACATTGAATATAATAGAAGGTCCGATCGGGGCCCCACGCCATATACTACGGACAGTTAGTGGAGTTACGTATTAATACCAAATTACTGGCAAAGGAACACACATCCTAACTTAGAGCATTCTAGTGGAAGCTTTTAAAACAGTTATAAGAACCCATAAAATTAAAACATGAATGTCCACTACAACCACGCTAGGAATGAAATAACATACACCCAAGATATGGCCTTATGGCCTTACAATAGTTTGCTTAACAAAAGTTATTTACATACATCGGCACGCAGGGAGGCCATACATGACAGTAATAAAAGAAAACACTTCGCCATGGCCTTTAAGGGCCAGCACAGCAACGAGGGCTCCAGCCCACTACTTGCCACAAGGCTCAACTATTCCTGCATCCTAATAATCCACCGCATGGTGGTAAAATAAGGAAACGGTCAGCATTAGCTGACCAAATTATAACTACCCTACCCCTCACTCACGGTGGTGGTGCTCCTTCCCTGCATTACATTAGTGTAACCAAACAAGATAGTGAAAGTATAATTTATGCACACTTCACTACAGCCATAGGCACACACAGCCACACACCCCGTGCTCTCAGGGCACATTCTCGGTGAACTTGGTCCACCACCGCCCCTAGGACGAAAACATCGTTAGCTAATAAGTCTCTTTCGGCCGAAGCCTAAGACCGCCCTCTATTCCATCGGTAGGCCTCTTAAACCGAACCACATAGAGAGGGTAAAGTACCACTCAACCCATTGCTCATATCGCCA
The DNA here is from genome assembly GCA_039513925.1 of Platanthera zijinensis. NCBI lineage: Eukaryota > Viridiplantae > Streptophyta > Magnoliopsida > Asparagales > Orchidaceae > Platanthera > Platanthera zijinensis. The sequence continues at coordinate 89,208,194 of CM077083.1, forward strand.
TGTCAATTTAAGTAATCAACGCGGGTCAAGCTTCCCCGAATCCTGAAGTATCTATCATACAATAGTACATAACCCAGTTATGCACAAGGTTGGCTCACAGACCAAACAAACTCGGCTCACAGAGCAAACAACCTCACAATAATAGAGCTACCGCCAACAGTATTACTAATGTCGCACGGTACCTGGCAGAAATACGCTTCTGCCCAGTTTTTTGGGTGCTCCTTGGGGTTAGTCACCAAGGCTCCCTGCTGTTGTCTACCGCATAGAAACTCGAAAAACAAACGGCACAGAGTCTTCTCCGGCAATACATGCATAATAAAAACATCACCGATCCAGAACAACATGTCCAGATAGGCGTCAGACACCGTGCTTACGTCCGTACTTCAATTCCGAACTCTAAATGCAAAATGATGGGGATAAACCATATCTACCCAAAGGAATACCTCATACTCACCTCCCACTCGTGGGAAAGAGTTTCCTATGCAAAAAGAAAGAGGACTTCACATGTCCAAGTAGAGAATCATTACCCTATAGGTTCGCTTCGGCGCCCTGGAAAACTAGCCGAAGAAAAGCACCGCAAAAGACTTGCCTCCGCGGATCTGGACTCGGCTCGCGATTTGGAGCTCCGAAGCTTCAACAATGGCGGGAATCCTCCTTCTTCTTACCCCTTTGCTATCCCCTCGCTACCTCTTAGAAAGAGAAAGGACCAAGTGAAATGAGGCCTAAACCCTCATATCCAGGAAATATACCATCAGGAGAGATGTTGGGCTGTCATATCCCTTTGAAATAAAAAGAACGACCACTATTCACCATTAAAATTGTCTAACTATGTCTGTACATGGCCTACGACACGCCTGTATCACAGGCCGTATCTCACTTTCGTACGAGAAACCGTCAATCTCAGAATAGGACACGGCTCTACACATACACGTATCTCAGGTCGTGTGCCCGACATGGCTTTGGACATGCCTGTGTCAAAGGCCATGTGCCAAAATCGACACAAAAACTGTCTTGCCCGAATATGACACGGCCCTATAACACGCCCGTGTCATAGGCCGTGTGCTAGGCATGGCTTCGGACAAGCCCGTGTCCCCGGCCGTGTGCCTCAGACGACACAACCTGGCAAGCACATAACAGGACACGGATTTGGACACGCCCGAGACCTACGCCGTGTTGCAAACACAGACCAGTACAAGGCTTTGAACACGCCCGTGTTCTAGGCCGTGTTACTCAGTGGACACAACCCATTTAATACCGAGTTTTGGGGCGTTATAGTTGTGGTAACCCTGACCATCATGGTTGTGAGTGCACTGCTGGAGAGACCTTTGATGAGCAATCAGGTATAACCTCTAACTAGAGCGTAAATTTTATAAATAATCAAAATTGCACTACTCCTTATAATAATGTGTATAACCCCAACGCGAGAAATCATCATAATTTCTCGTGGAATCAAAATGCCCCGGTCAAAGGTGGCACGGAGGCAAACATCAATTTTATGTTCAAGACTCTAGTTTCAAGCCGCAACCGCCGTATATGGGTTATAATACAATCGTGCAAGGGACTCATAAGAGTGCGTTGGAGGAAATGATTGAGAAGTTTGTTGAGATGTCCCATTCTAATATGGCCACTCAAATCGCTTCCATGAGGAACTTGGAGACACAGCTGGGGCAACTGGCCCATATGTTCTTCGAGCGTACTTGCGACACACTCCCAAGTGATACGGAGAAAAATGCCCGTGAGCAAGGGAAGAGTGTTGGGGAGGCGGAGGAGTGCAATAAAAATGAAAGGGCTTTTAAGTGTGAGATTAATGCGGTGGAGACAATAGCTTTATGTGATTCCAGATCATTGTGCAATATTCTTGCTTTGTAAGATGTTAAGAAAATGAATTTAAATAATGAATCGAATGACCGGAAGTCACTAGTGCTAGCCGATGGGTCGGTGGTAAAGACCGATGGAGAGATAAAAAAAGTGGAAGTGATTCTGAATGGGGTTGTTATAGTAACTGACTTCCAGGTGTTAAGACCCATGGGATATGTAAGACCCCCCATTATTTTTTAGACACCGAGGTCTTAGGCCCAGAATCGCCGCTTTGCGGTGACACCTTAACGTCCTGAAGGGTCATCACCAAAAGGCGCCGATTCTGCCGGCCAATTCGATCACAGAAAGGTAGCACAAAAAGAAGTAAGTAAAAGCAAGTCCACTAGATAAATCACATATATAGAAATAAAACTCCACGAAGGGAGTGTCCACATAATAGTATATCAAAGTACTAAAAATACGGGCTTAAGCCCGGTACAATCATGTCCTCACTACAAATCACTCATGCGGAAGCAAAAACAGAAACTACTCAAGGTTGAGACTAATGGTCCCGGCTGTATGAACTCCAGAGCTAGACTACCCCATTTCCAAGCGCACTGGTCTCTCGGGCTGCTCCTCTATGCTGGGCTCCATGATCCCCTAAATGATGCGGTTCGAAAACCGTTAGTCATAAAGACTAAGCCCTATCATCCCCTACCCCTTCCCCCATGGCTCCTAGGTACCGAGCGGAGAGGAAGAAAGGGAAGGACATGAAGGTGGAGAATGAATCAAAAGAAACAAGTGGCAGCGGAACTAATCTAACAATTCTATAATAGATATGACAGAACCAGAAAGTAGGAAAAGTAACCTTAACTTGTGTGCAGAAGCGCATAAGCCAAGGGATCTTCTGCAAGGCTCCCATCGTATAACGTGTCCCATACCACTTATACGTTGGGGTGTCGGTTATCATACATCAGCATATATAAATTGAATTTAACCTTAATTTATAAACTTGCCCACACAAGCTTATAGACCAAGGGGTCATTTTGCATGTCCTAATATATAAGCGTCCCATACCACTTATACTTTAGGTGTCAGGGTTAAATGAATCGATTATGCTATGACATGCAAGTGGGTATGATGGAACATGCAAGTGCAACTCACACTCCCGACTCTGTGCACACAGACCTTTAGTTCCCCCTTTCGGAGCCGTTACCTCCCAGGATACCTCCATAGTGGCAGACGAAAGGGGTGGGTTGGGCCTCGCCCACCTCTAAACCAGTAAAGCACTACCGGTCAGACCTATCGTACGCCTCAATGCTTGGTGCACTAAGCGGACGCCTACGTACTCTTGCCGACTGGCGCACCAGACTTCTGTTGGCGAAATGCTAACCACACTTGCCGAGTCAACGTATTGGCGTCGTTGCATCGACCCTCCAATACCAAAGACCCACCACCTTAATTTTCTTTACTTTTATACACATGCAAGTTTAATCATAATCACACAAAAACCGAGCCGAAGCTCCCCGGAACAAAACGTCCGTCTCTTAACCAATCGAGCTGAAGCTCCCCGGACCATCCCGTTTTTCTCTTAACCAACCGAGCCGAAGCTCCCATCAATCTTCCTGTGCTAACAGTTTTTGTGAAACGTGAGATCCTAATTACTATGTTACACTTGTCAGTTTGTTAATGCAGTTTACGTTAACCCAGGACTGCCCCCGATATTCCCCGTGAAGGGCTCTCAAAGGGCACTAGGAAATATGATGGTAGCTGGAGCCCATCGTTCCCTTTCGCAAGGCACTTATTGTTATTGGTAGAATTCCCTTTACCCATTACCTTCTCATATTACGGTAGACTAACCTAGGGTGATTTTTAACCTTCCTCTCTTCGGGAAAGACGATCTTTTGTCGGACCCGAGCACCTCTTAACTCTAGCTAACACCACTTCCCACAACTCTTCATATCATTTTGTTGCGATATCATTCACATCTATTCACCCAGACAAAATGACTAACTCCAACCACTATCCCAAATCATATTCTATTGCAATTTAACAATATGCTATATGCAGACCAGCCTAGACTATATGTCGAACCGGTTATGCAATGATCCAAAACTCATCCAAATGCCCTAAATTATTTACTGGAGACTTATCATGATATAATTAACCTAAATCCAGAAAATTGTAATTTTCCTAATTTATCTGGCATTTAACTAATTTCCTCAAAAATTCCAAGGGCTACTAGTTTGAACATGAACTACCCTAAGTTCTCATGCAAGATGTCCAACAAAATTATAATATATAGTATTTTATCTCAATATGGTAAATCCAAAGTATCATAAATTTTCTATCATCAAAAGGGCACTAAAACCATTTTAGCAATATCTTTTATATTTCATTATTTGTGAATCAAGTACAGAGAATATTCATCCAAAAATTATAAATATAATATATTGTGCAGATCCAATCTTAAAAATAGCATTGGCTAAGTTTCATAATTTTTCAGCAGAAATATCATCTATAATAAATTTTTAAGCCATAGAAGCCCTTTTTAACATTAGTGAAGGAAGTTCTGGATTTACTTAACTAACAATTATACAAAAATTCAAGGGTAACCATTCTGTCCTAAAACATTTACTTCCAAGATTTCATGAGATTTCAATGATCAGAAAGATACAATTAATTAAATCATCAATTGGGGCTATAATCAACTTTACAAATGAAGTGCTGGAAATAAACATCATAAAATTCCAGTAAAATTGCTATAGATTCTACCCACTCCAAAACTTACTCTACCCGAGTTTCACAGCCTTTAGATAATGTTACTAACGGATTGTGCTTAATTAGTATTTTACCCTAAGGCTAAGATTAGGGTTTTTAGGTATCTACCTATATCCAAATCCTCCAAGATTCCATCCAAGTGATTTATATTATGTTAACGTCGACTCTACTAAATCTCAAGACAATATGAGGGCATTTGCCCCCATGCCCTTCACAACCCTCAAAACCCTCCATTTAGGGTTTGAGTTTGGATCCTAGGGTAAACCAACCCTAAATCACAGCATTTTCTCCAAGTGAGTTATAATAAACCCTCCAAGTCAGTGGTCAAGATATCAGTCTATGTTGAGGTGATATGACCGTTCTAACCTCTAGTGCACTTTTTACTCAAAAATGCCTCATTATTGCCTAGTTTTGAATAGGTGACTCCCTATCCAAAACTCATCCAAGTGAGTTGAAAATTTTAACAAAGCAAAGTTTTATAGCCAGGGACCACTCACCAAACATTGGGAGGGTTTGGAGGTCATTTGACCGCTTAAATAAATTCCTCTAAGTTTATTAAATTAAAACAAAAACTTTAGGCAAAGTATCTCCAAAAATTCCCATTTTTGGACAGCCTCTAGATATGGCTAAGGGTAACCCCCTGCCTAAATTTCAAGTCATTTGGAAAAAGGAATAAGAGTGGGCATCTATTTTAGTTTCTGCCCAACTCTAGGTATAGCCCCCATTAAAACGGGTTCTGCGGTTGAGCCGCTTACCGAAACGAGTTGAAATAATTTTTAATTAATCTAGACTCGAAGGGCTACAACTTTCGTGACTGAATATTTTTCATAAATCGGCCATTTAAGTGCCTCGTTTTGCAGCCTCAAAATATACTCAATTAATGTATCTTCTCATTATGTATTATATACATAATTTATATATTATAAAGTGATTTTACTGTTCATCTTATACAGAACCCGAAGACAGAACACAAAAAACTCATATTTACTGTAGCTCTTCCGCGATCCATTGCCGGCCATCTGGTCACTTCCCTGGCCAGCCACCACTACCACCACCTCCATCGAGGCGATGGCTATCGGTCGTCGGTGGTTTGGCCGCCGGAGGTGGCGGTTTCCGGCATACCTGAAAAATATATTTTTCATGGTTTTTTCATGAAAACGAGTTAGGTTCGGCTCCGTTGAGCGCGAACTTCATTTCAAAGATCCTAAGATCTACCCATAAGAGAAGAAGTAGAGGAGGACTTTGTTTACGGTTTGAAGACAAGATGAACGTCGGATTGTCATGGCGCAGTGGTGGCGTTCCCAAACTTCTCCTACAGCAAGAGCAGAAATCTGAATTCGTTTGGTCTAGAGTGTAACATTCTCCTCTTGCTCGAAGGGGGCTTTTATAGATCTCCAAGTGGGGAGGGGAAAGGATGAAACATTCTTGGCCATGAATGCCCTCTCTCTCTCTCTCTTAATATTATTTCGGTTATGGTGCAGGGAAGGAAACGGTGGAAGATGAGAAGACTGATCCAGGTGGAGATTTCCTATTGGGTAAACTCTTCCCCATTTTATTAAGTATTTAGAGAAAGAAACGGCTCATAAATACTCCTGCTGTAAATTCCCATAATAATAATTGATTATGACTTCGGTTACAGAAATTTACAGCCTGGCTGATGTTTCGACCTTGGTCATGGGCATGACACATAGGTCACGGGCGTGACTGGTGTGTTGCAAATTCAGAGTTCAGTGATCGTCTTCCTGAGATCGATGATCGTCGAAGGGGTCACGCCCTAGATCACGGGCATGACACATAGGTCACGGGCGTGACAGGGTAATGATGCAAATTCTGCGCTCGACGATCGTCTCGCTGAGATCGACGATCCTTGAAGGGGGGTAACGCCCTAGGTCACGGGCGTGACACCTCAGTCACGGGCGTGACGGGGCCTTGATGCAAATTCTTGCCCTCAACGATCGTCTCGCGAAGATCGACGATCGTCAATGGCGGTCACGCCCTAGGTCACGGGCGTGACACGTAGTTCACGGGCGTGACAGGCCTGGGTTGTAAATTCTGCACTCGACGATCGTCTCCCTGAGATCGACGATCGTCGAAGGGGTCATGCCCTAGGTCACGGGCGTGCCCGGTAGGTCACGGGAGTGACCAACCTGTGACTGAAAATTCAGCGCTGATGGACTTCAATTCTTGGGCTCCCTAGGGTTCTGTCACAACTGACCGACTCCTAGGGGTCTAGCCGGAAATGGGATGTTATAGGATATACATCAAAACCAATCTTAGGGGTCCCATTCCTAAAAGCTAGTTAAGCTACACTGCATTTAATGTGAGGGGTGTTACATTGGCTTCCAAGGTCGATTTGCCTTTACCACCGTCACTTCCCCCTATAATTTCAAATGAACCTGGAGAACTTCTGAAATTGAATGTTTTGTTATCTAATGATTTATCTAGAGCTGGTGAGACAGGTGTTCTGCTGAATGGGCAAGATAAGGCTATGAAAGTGGAAGAAATGTTGATGTAAGTTGAAGTAGAAACATGTACGGAGTTGCTGGGAGTGAAACAAGACTCGAATAGTAAGGAAAGTGAGCTGTGCACGGCTATTGAGAGCGTGCAGAAGAAAGACATAAAAACTTATATTGTTCCGAACAAATTTTGTAAGACTGTTAAATAGGTGACTTGGGCTGATCTTTCACCCACCGCAGGTTAGGAAAGGATGCCCCCGGATGAGAAAGATAGACATGCTGCTAAATTGGTGTGTGTGGTTATACCACCCTGGCAATCCCCATTTGTGGATCAGAAAAGAAAAGAACTGCACATGCGCAAGGCGCAGAATTTTGCCCATCGACGCGAGAAGGAAGAGGTTAGGGGAAGTGGAGATTCATCTTCCCGGGGCCCTAAAGCTTTTGCCTCACACTCATCTCGCGTGACTGGGGAGATCTATCACAAGTCCACTTTCAGCTGATGAGTGAAGGATCTCCAGGGCCCCTTTCCTGCTTTTTCTAGTTTTATTTATTTCTTAATGCTGTGTGTAACTTTTGACTTTTTCGTTGCGTTTTGAACTTATGCACTGAACAATATTTATATAACTGCTAATACAAGTATTTTGTCCACCTTAAGGACGGTAAAGAAAAGGGCTTATGGGAGACAACCCAATTTTACTGCTTTTAATTTGTTGAATTATGTTGCTGTGATTATATGTTTTTAGTATGCGTGGTTGGAGGTATTCTCGTGTGCATGCGGATTTCATTTGAACCGTGGACTTTCTTCTGAAATGAACATCAATCTTCTTGTATGCTCATTTGCTGAGCATCGAGTAACCTCTCCCCCAACTTTTATTTCTCTATTTTTAATGCAAATCTTCGATAGGTTATTTTGTTTATGTCTGGTTGGGGAGAGTTATGTGAGTTACCTATGTACATGCACTATTAGCACTTTCATACCAAAATTATATTTTAATTTTCTTTTTTTATATTATAATGTCTGCATCGTGCACCTACACCAACCTGAGCGTGATCATAAGCATGCGCTCAACTCAAGTCAAATTTATTTCTTTTGTGTTAACATTAAAATAGTAGCGTTGGCTTAGGATTTTAGGATAGAGTAGTTCGAAACTCGTGCAGTGCTCCTAATTGAGTACTCATGGTGTGTAGAAATAGAATAGATTTAATTTTTCTTTATTATCGTAGGTTTATACTTTTTTGCATTTGTAAATATTGTTTATACTACTCAAAAGTGTTGAATCTGGAGTAATCAAACGGTGGTATAGGAATGTGTGTAGCCATCACTTGCCTCGTATTGCTCGAGTCGAGAGGAAGGATCATCTTTCTTGGTGGCTAAGAACTTGCCCCAAGCTACTATCGAAGCATTGGTGCCTGGTTAGTCTAGCGTGAGCGTGATGTAGGATATCTTTTTGGCCCGGTTGAGCCTTGTACCCGTCATGATGATAATCCTTTTTAGCCTATTTTGAGCCTATCGCTCCTGTTGATTTAGCCCCACTTTGCGATCACTAGAGCCTAAAAGATTTTCCTAGTTGCGCACCCCAATATCGATGTATTAGTATGTTAATTCTTCCATTGGTTTTGTTGCTGTGCTGTTATTATGTGGTTGTGCGGTGAAGTTTTCTTGAAAATTTGGCTGGAAGTGTATTATAAAAATCTGGAAAAAGAAAAGAAAAAAATAGGTCCTGATTGATATAAAATAAGAAAGTGAAAATGAAGAGTCTATTTGTGTTATTATTGTGGTGATAGGCGGTGCACACACTCGTGTTGTCAAGTTCAAGTCTGGTGGTGTGGTCAACCTGCATGTTTTATTGGCGAGAGGATTTCTTTTGTATGAGCTCATTTGGGGTGCGCATATCCATCGTTTTTATCCTTTTGCATCCTTACCCATGTATATACCCAAGCCCCATTATTTTTCTAAAGTCCCACAGATTCACGCTTGAGTAAAAACTAGTGCTATGGAGAGAGTGTGAACGGGCAAGCGTATGGTCCCCGACATTGATGGATTTCTTTGGAGGTGATCCCGAACCCCAGTCTTTGGCAATGCTTAACTGAGTGGCTTGTCTACTTTCTTCCTACGTATGACCGAACGATTCTCCATAATTCCATTTTTGAGTAGTTACAATATTTATTTACGCATGTCAAAATTTATAAATTTCGTAGTATAATTAATAATTATATCAATTATATTTTATATGCCCATGAAGTATTTGATTTCTCTCTTTACTTTATTTGGAAATTTCTAAGCCAGCTAGCTATTTTCTAGTTCACGGAGGAGTGATTTGCTCGAGACGAGCAAATGTTTTTGTCTGGTGGTGTGATGAGTCCAATAATTATAGGGTTTTCGGACTCATCTGGGCTTGTTTTCTCACTCGTGCACTGCATTTCAACCGGTATTCGGTTATATTTGCATCGCCCGATCATTGACCACTTTGTGCATTGTTTTGGCCCGTGGGTGTGCAATTGCACATTCTATTTTTGGGGGTAAGCACATGGTGCTCCCCATGGCCCTTTCCGGCTATTTTCATTGCATTTCTGTGACGCTGGAGGGTTCCCATTGGTTTTGTTTGTTTGAGTACAGGTGGTCCGTTTTCCCCCAAGTCTGGAATTCAGGATTTCTTAGCACACGTTTCTTCTTGATCGTGCATTTTGTTGTACTGGAAATTGTCGAATGGAGCTCGACGATCTTCATGCACGGTTAATGTATGGTTTCTTTTAAACTGTGTGCTAAGGAAACACACGATTTTCCTATAGCCTTCTTGTTTATGTCATTCTGTGGTTAATCGTGCGATTTGTTCACGCACGGGCGGTAGCGCCCGAGCGCGAGTAAAACGCACGGTTCCACCTACTTGCCTTGAATTCCAGCTTTCTGTCTTTACCCGTGCGATTTCCTTCACGCAAGGGTTGAAACGTCCGTACATGAGTAAAATGCATGGGTCTATGCTTCTCCTTCCACAGGCTTATTCTGAAAGTTAATACCGCACAGTTTGCGCACGGTTGTGTGCCAAATCGCGCGTGACCATTATTTCTGATTTTTCTATTTAAGACGCAGATTTCATCGTCCAGGAGAGACAGTCTGATCCAGCCTGCCATTTCTGCTCCTCTAAGCGGGAAAACTTCCCTCTAGCTTCTATTTTCTCTCTCCATCATAGAGAGTTGATCTGGCTACCATTCTTCCTCCAAAATCTTGAAATAGCTTCATCTCCGGCCACCATTGTCTTCTCCAAGCTCCATTTCAAGATCTTGAGGTGCTGCATTCGTGGAGTTCTAGGGATAGATTTTGCCCAGCGATTATTCACGAAGAAGATGGGTTATTTGAAGGAGGTGACAGCCCTTCTAGACCCCAGACGTCATCCGTAGACCGAGCTCGGTCAAGGCCCGACAACCCTTGACTTCGGCCGCGAATCTCGGAAAGCCTTCGTGAGTTTGGTTATTTTTTTCCCCTTCACTTGTAGTATTTTTCTTCTGCTTATTTGGATGTTGGATTGATTTGTAAGAACACTGTTTAGCTTAAGTATTTCAGCATGTCTATGTGCTGTTATATCTTAGTTCTTGATTGTAATGATAAGCTTAAATTTTTCTTGTTCTTGTTAAGATAGTGCTGTTCTAGCAATTGATAGAAGTGTGCGTGGCGAAGAGGTGATTGCGACCCTCCTTGGCTCATCCATCTTTCATATTACTCTCTTGAGTAATCCACCAAAGCGACGTGGTGACGATGACCAGCATTAGTTTTATTAGTGTTAAATTAGGAAACCCAAAATCAACCCCCTTGCTTCGTTGACACTTGCTATAACTCTTTCAATAGAGAAATCACACTCCCTACTTGCACTCCTCGAGAGATCGATATCTGGGGATTAAACTCCTCAACTTTATTACTTGACAACGATCGGTACACTTTGTAACGCCCCAGGTTTTTCAGTGTTTTGTTTGTTTATCGTTTGGCGTTACGTTGGCACGTTTCTGGCCTTTTGCCGTTGTTGGAGCATAGTCTTAGCTCTTTAGGTTCCTTGTGTAAACTTTTTGCAAGTTTCCCCAGCTAGTCTGTGTCAGTTGTGATGACTCGGCTGAGCCTCTTAGGGAATGCTTGTGCTTTGGCTTTGGAGGTATAAGCCTGAGTGTTTGATTGTCGGATGTTGTTTTCGACTTCGCCGTTGTTTTCGTAGCTTGGGTGCTTAGCTACGGTGCGAGTTTTGTCGAAATCCGTGATCGTTTGTTTTTTTCACGTCATTTCGACGTTCGTTTTGATAGGCGGTAGTGTGTATCCAGGCTGTTGCCTGTGTTGTGAGTAGCCTTGTGTGGCCGAGCCTAGTAAGGCTTGTGCTTGGTTTTAGGCTAAAATGTTAGCCATTTATTTTATATATAAATGTACATATATATATATATATATATATATATATATATATATATATATATATATATATATATTTATTTATTTATTTATTTATAGCTTGCTGATTTTGGCTTAGCCTTGTCTTGAGCTACAAGTGTGATATATATATGTGCTTAAGCTAAAAGTGGCTGGTAGCTGGTGGCCGAAACTCCCCATGCTTAGATTATTTTATATTATCTTTTAGGGAGAAGGTGGCTGGAGTTATATATAGGAAGTCAACTGGTTTCAAGCCTCACTTCTCCTCCTTCCCAAGCAATCAGCAAGCTTCCTGCAGAAGGCGGAGGAGCTGCTGTCTCGACCGGTGGTGGCCGCTAGTTTAGGATTCCTTTCTCTCAGGCATCAGTGGATCCGAGCTGCTCTCTCCTTGAGCTAGCTTCCTAGCTTTCTCATTTTTGTTGCCGATCCTTGCCTCCGGTGTCGAGCTGGGCGTGCTGCTACTGTTTCCATCCGAAGTAAGGCAAGTGGCTCCTGCCCTTACCAGTGATCTCTTTCCTTCTTGTTTTTATTCTCTGAAGAAGCCATAGTATCCTGTTCGGGTTGAGGATCATGATAGCTGTAGGTTTAGTGTTAATTAATCTAAGTTTTAACTAGTCTTAGCTAGCTTAGGTTACTGGTAGATCGGGTAAGGAGAAGCAGCATGAGCCTTGGAATTAATTTTCCAAGGCTCTACGTGCCAGGCGTTGAGTGGAGTGGGCCTCACTCAATTCCAGGTTGTTTTTGTGGCTAAGGGTGCCGAGGCGTTGAGTGAGTCGACCTCACTCAACGCCAAGGCAGGTATGGCGTTTAGTGAGATGAACTCACTCAACTCCATAGCTAAGACTTGCGGCTATGTCTTTGGCATTGAGTGAGTAGACCTCACTCAATGCTGCTGCTTTTTTTGCATTGAGTGAGGTAGACTCACTCAACGCCGCAGTATTTTCAGCAGTTAAGTCTGTTGGCGTCGAGTGAGTCGACCTCACTAAATGCCAAAGTAGGTTTGGCATCGAGTGAGTCGACCTGACTCAATGCCAAAGTAGGTATGGCGTCGAGTGAGTCGACCTCACTCAATGCCAAAGAAGGTTTGGCGTCGAGTGAGTCGACCTCACACACCGCCAAAGTAGGTTTGGAGTAGAGTGAGGTAGACTCGAGTGAGGTTGACTCACTCAACGCCACAGCCAGGGCTTGCGGTTAAGTCTTTGGCATTGAGTGTGGGTACCTCACTCAATGTCGTGGTTGTTTTGGCGTTGAGTAAAGTAGACTCACTCAACACCGCAGTGTTTTTTTAGGCTAAGTCTTTATCCTTGTGACGTGTGCTTCTTTAGGACTATTAGAGGAGTTTTTCCTTCCTAAAGGGGGATGGTTGGGTGTTTGGCTAGTTTTTGCATGCTGACTCGTGGACTATGGCTAGAGGGGGTGTTTTCTGGACTCTGGAGGGTTGATATGTGTGTGCTGAGCTGTGTACACCATGAAGTCTTGACAATGGGGCCGAGTTGTTTAGGTGTTTGGACCCTAAGCCTGCCACCAGTTGTGTTCACCCATGAGTATTTATTTTGGGATCTGGTTGTTGGTGCTGGTAATGCCACCCACTCCAGACCCTTATTATTTACACCCCGGTGATTTGCCCATAAAGTTAGGATTGTTAGCTCTTTCTTTTCCTGCTTTTGCCTATTCCTGCTAATATACTGATGCTTACTGCTGCAGGTTGTTTCTTTCTTCCGTGCAGGTAGCTTTTTGTGCTCACACTTGGTGTGATTTACCTTTACAGTCCTTTTGATAGTATTTTTCTTCTTATTGTCATACTTTTCACTTACTGTTAGCTGTTGCTTTTGTTACAGGGTTGGTAAAAACTTCTTACTCGCACTTAAATCATATATTCTTCATGCTTTGAATTTGTGCTGAGGCGTACTTTTTGAATGCATCAGGTCCTGGTTGTAGCCAGTAGAGCGGTTGTTCCCTTTTAGTGGGTTTTTCTGATAGCCTCCAAGGGTAGCTGAGCTTCAGATCTTCCACCTTGAGAGGTAGTTATTCTTCTTTTCTGTATGGGCATGCACACTCACCGGTGGGTTCGTATCGGGTTGTCGACGCCCACTGGTGGCTTACTTGTTTTGCTGGATATGAACTAAAACTGCTGTTTTTGCCCTTTTGGGGATGCTTTCTTGCTTCTTGGAAGATTTTATGCTAGGTTTCATGTTAGGTATTTTAAAACCCTAAACTCTTATATGTATCTCAGGCATACCATATTTGTAAAACTAAAACACTATCTTCTTTAAGTGTAAAGAATATCTTTCATATTTAGATACTATACTAACCTTAGGAGTCGTGCATACCATAAGTGATCCCTTGAGGGCCCTTATACTCATTTAGGGTGTCAAACCAACTAAACCAAAGTATTTTTCCGCTGCAAGCAAATATATTTTCCTATCGTGGACTAGCTGATGTACTGTGCCGAGGGATACGGCCTTTCAATAAATTGGTTTCTACTATTTTAAGACTTGTGATTTGAAGTCTGTGCGTTGCCTGAGCGTCAGCAGTTATCCCCTGTTCGACGTGGCATCAAAATGTGTGTTTTCCCGTACTCTGATACTTCTTAATCTCAAGGAAAATACGGGTTGTGATAGTTGGTATCAGAGGGAGGTTGCTTGACAAGTTAGTCGGTATATTTTTCTTCATAAGCATACACACACTGATACGTCATCATCACGTCTTGGCCAAAGCACGAACACTAAACTCATAAGCATAAAGAAGTATACGGGGCATATTATGTAGTATGTGATTCATAATGCATAATATGTTTTTGTATATGGATTCACCATAGGAGGCAACATGTGAGGGTTATGTAGTATGGGATGCATAACTTCACCACATGAATGTGGCTAACACGTTTTCTGTTTCTTCGTTGAATGGGAATGTTATGTAGTATGGGATGAATAACATTTTCATGTGTACGCTGGCCATGGCATGCATTAAGGCCTTTTTAGAATGCATAACACATCAAGCATAGCATAACATTGCATAAGAAAAATGTGTCAAGCTGAATATTTGCATAATGACATATGTACACACATGGTTTTGAATCAAAACGAATATAACAACATGCATTCATGGTTTAGGCACATGAGTTAGTATGATGGTGGTGAACCATCTCAGCTTAAGCATAACATCATTATTATAAAACAAATCCCAAAGCAAGTTTTGCAGTTTAAATTCATATTTAAGTATGCTTGTCTGTACCGGGTAGTTTTGTTCTTGCTATTGGGATGGGTTTATTTAGAGCGGGTGCGATTATAGGATGGCGAAGCATCCTGCGACGCGATCGATTCCCCAATTTAAGGGTGAGTCTTCGGGATCCTAGAGCGAGGCGATAATCGAAAGCCTGCATCAGAGCAATGATGCCTTTGCAAGGCAATTGGTTGATATGCAGACCCAGATTCAGTCCTTTGTTGCAGTAGTGGCAGGGCAGGCTCAGGGAGTTCAGGACCCCGTTAGGGATGTAGCTGTTCCTCCCCCTCCTGCTCCTCGTGTGCCTCCAGTCGTGGTGCCCCCGGAGATGGACTTCATATTTTAGTTTTAGCGGCTTAGGCCCCCTACTTTTGAAGGGCAACCAGATTTCATGATTTTTGATGACTTGCTGATTTCCATAGAGGAGATGTTATCCTATTTTGGGATTATTGATGATCAGAACGTAATGCTCGCTGCCTACCAGCTCAAGGGATTGGCAAAGATTTGGTGGCTAAGGGAGAAAGAAAGCTTGGTGGTAGGATGCACCTGGGAGTCGTTTCAGGTGACGTTGTTAAGTAAATTTCTGCCCTCAACCGAGCGAGACCGGTTGATGAATGACTTCCTGCATTTGAAAGAAAGGAAACTCAAGGTCAGTGAGTATAAGGTTGAATTTAGCAAGCTGAGTCGGTTTTCTACTTGACTTCTGAGTGTTGAAGCAGACCGGGTTAAGCGGTTTCTAGGTGGGCTAAGAAGTGACGTTCAGCAGTTAGCAAATGCCTACGGAGCAGTCAGTTATGCCGGTGTGGTTTAAGCTGCCTTGAAGGTCAAGGCCATTGAGAATGCTAAGAATAGAGGCCAGCAGGCGAGGCAAGAAAAGGGGAAGTCAGTTGGAGGGAAAGGCTCCCAGGAACCTGATGCAGTTTCAAGGAAGAAGACTAAGGGGACTTGTAGCTTCTTTGGCCGGCCGGGCTATCCTTTGGAAAAGTGCTTCAAGAGATTGGCAGCGCAAAAGAATGAGCAAGTCCATGCTATTCAGGGTGCTCCCAGAGGGGATGTGGTGTGTACTTTGTGCGGAAAGAAGGTGAATGATGCGGCCTATTGCTGGTTGAAAAATAATGTTTGCTTTTAGTGTGGGAAAAGGGCCATCTCAAGACGAGGTGCCCTTAGGCGCAGCCCATTCTCCTAGCAGTTCCATTGCAGGCATTGCCGCCACCCCCGCGCATGGATAAAGGCAAGGGGATGCTGAATGTTATCTCTTCGGAGGAAGCGTTTACCTCAACCAAGGTTATTTCTGGTTAGATTTCTTCCTAACTCGAATATTTTACTTCTTGTATAGTTTAGCTTTTGTTTTCCCTTAGTTGCGTGGGCTACTTTATAGGGATATTTAGGGTAAAGAATCGTTGGGCGCGCGTTCTTTTCGATTCTGGCGCTACCCACTCTTTTGTTGTTAGGGCTTTCATGGAGCATTTCTGCTTGGGCTTAGATCGTGTTGGTGGAGCTTTCTACGTCAAGTTCCCTTTTGGAGACTCTGTGATTTCAGATTTGGGTATTCAGGGCTCCCCAATCTTGTTGGGGGACTTTCTAGCAAAGGAAGATTTGAAGGTGATTGACCTGGAGGACTTCAATGTTATCCTAGGCATGGACTGGTTGTCAAGATATGATGCAGTTATCCAGTGCAAGGTTAAGCGCTTGGATTTCGTGAAGGACAACGGTAAGCCCGGGAGTATTTATGCCATTCCACTCCTGGAGTCTCCAGTTATTTCTTCGGTACGTGATCGCAAGTTGCTTGATTCTGGCTGTTTTGCCTGTTTGGTCTCTCTGGTAGGGGCAGATGTTAGTGTGCCACGGTTGGAGGAGATTCCTGTTGTTTGTGAGTTCTTTGATGTTTTTCTTGATGATATTCCCGGTCTTCCACCCGATAGAGATGTCGAGTTTTCTATAGATTTGGAGCCGGGTACGCATCCTATTGCTAAGGCGTCGTACTGTATGGCCCCGCAAGAGCTGGAGGAGTTGCGGATCAAGCTAGATGAGATTTTGGCAAAGGGTTTTATAATGCCGAGTTCGTCGCCCTGGGGTGCGTATGTGCTGTTCGTAAAGAAGAAAGACGGGTCGATGAGGCTATACATCGACTACAGAGAGTTGAACAAGGTTACAATTAAGAACAGGTACCATCTGCCTCGGATTGATGATTTGTTTGACCAGCTGCGTATTAGTGATATGTTTTCAAAGATAGACCTTTGTTCAGGCTATCACCAGTTGAGGATTCGGGAGTCATATGTTCCGCGGACGGTGTTCCGTTCTCATCATGGGCATTTCGAGTTCTAAGTCATGTCATTTGGTTTGACTAATGTGCCTTCATCCTTCATGGATTTGATGAACCGCGTGTTTAAGGATTGCCTAGACAAGTTTGTGATTGTCTTTATTGACGACGTTTTGGTGTACTCCCGGAATGCAGTAGAGCATGATCGACATTTGCGTCTGGTCTTGGCGACTCTAAGAGACCATAAGCTTTACGCCAAGCTGAGCAAATGTGAATTTTGGCTACCTCGGGTATCTTTCCTCGGCCATGTGGTTAGCAAGGAGGGCATCTCAGTGGACCTAAAAAAGATCGCTGTAGTTATGGAATGGGCGAGACCTGTTACTCCTCGAGAGATCAGAAGCTTCTTGGGCTTGGGGGGCTATTATAGAAGATTTGTGGAGGGATTCTCCACCCTGTCTACGCCGTTGACCAAGTTGACGCAGAAGAATGTAGCCTTCATATGGGATGGCAAATGTGAAGAGTCTTTTTAGGAGCTAAAGAGAAGGCTATGTTCAGCTCCTGATTTGTCCTTACCTACTGAAGGTGTTGAGTATGATGTATATGTGGATGCATCGCATATCAGGCTGGGATGCGTACTGATGCAAGATGGGAAGGTGATTGCGTACGGGTCGAGACAGCTAAAGACTCATGAGAGAAATTGCCCTATGCATGACCTGGAGTTTGCTGTCATGATCTATGCTCTGAAGTTGTGGAGGCATTTGCTGTACGGTGTGCAGTGCAAGATTTTTACTGATCATAGGAGCTTGAAGTATGTCTTCACGCAGAAGGAGTTGAATCTGCATCAACTGCGATGGCTAGAGTACGTGACCGACTATGATGTCGAGATTCAGTATCATCCGGGCAAGTCCAATGTGGTGGCCGACGCCCAGAGTCAGAAATCAGGGAAGATTTTTTGTCTCACAGCCGAGTTGTTAGTAGAGGAGTTTTTATTGATGGGCATTTCTGTGGGTAGCTGCGATGTGCAGAGCAGCCTGGTAGTAGCAGAACCATCATGGACTGCGCTCACGAGATTGTATCAGAAAGATGATCCTGACCTTCTGCATTTGTATCTTCGAGCTGAGAGAGGTGAACTGCCAGATTTTTCTATAGATGATTCAGGTACCTTGAAGTACCATGGCAGGTTTTGCATTCCCACGGTGGGAGATATCAGGGTTATTGTGTGCAGGGAAGCCCATGGATCTAGCGTTGCCTACAACCCAGGATCCACCAAGATGTACCGCGATTTGAAGCAGATTTCCTAGTGGTATGGGTTGAAGAGAGACATAGCCAGATTTGTTTTTGAATACCACACTTGCAAGCGAGTGAAAGCTGATCATGGAAGACCAGGTGGAAAGCTTACTCCCTTTGAGATTCCAACTTGGAAGTGGGAAATCATCTCGATGGATTTCATTAAAGGCTTACCAAGATCTCCTAGGGGGCATGATTCAGTATGGGTGATCGTGGAAAGACGGACGAAGTGTGCTCACTTCGTGTCATTCAAGATCGACTACCCGATGAGGAAGATAACAGAGCTGTATTTGGAGGTGGTCATCTGACTGCATGGTGTACCCATGAGCATCATTTCGGATCGAGACTCAAGGTTCACGTCTCGTTTTTGGAAGAGTCTTTAAGAGGGGTTGGGGACAGATTTGAGGTATTCCACTACTTATCACCCGAAGACCAACGGTCAGACGGAGCGGGTAAATCAGATTGTAGAAGATATGATCCGATGCTATATTATGGACCACGGTGGGGGGTGGGACAAGCGTTTGCGGCTTATGGAGTTTGCATATAATAACATCTATCAAGAAAGCTTGCAAATTGATCCTTTTGAGGCTTTGTATGGGAGACGTTGCAGGACTCCTTTGTTTTGGGCAGAGTTGGGCGAGAGACCCTGTTGGGTCCAGAAGCACTCAAGGAGATGGAGATTTCGGTGATTCTTATTCGGGAAAAGCTTTGAATAGCACAGGAGAGATATGAAAAGAACGGCAACCGGCGTAGATCAGCTTTGGAATTTGCTGTAGGGTACCAGGTGTTCTTAAAGGTTTCCCCGATGAGCGGGATTAAGAGGTTTGGCAAGAACAGGAAATTAGACCCGAGATACGTGGGGCCATTTTTGATTACTGAGCGGATTGGAGTATCAGCTTACAGGTTAGAGTTGCCTGCAAATTTTCCTGGCGTACATGATGTCTTTCACGTCAGTCAGTTGCGGAAGTGTGTGTAGAGTGACAGGCAGGTTTTGGATTCTGTTCCCCAGTTTGAGCCGAACCTTTATTTTGTGTTGGTGCCTGTCCGCGTCTTGGATGTTCATGTTCGCATGTTGCGGAGGAAAACTATTCCTATGGTTAAGATCCTGTGGAAGAATCAGGGTGTAGAAAGCGCTACTTGGGAGCTGGAGTCGGTGATGAGGAAGGCCTATCCTCATCTCTTTCCCTGATCTCGTGCCTGGTATGTTTTTGGTGTTTTTTATAGCTTTGGCATAGCTATTTCTTTTTCTTCTTGATTGAAGTTTTATGTTTAAAGTTTCAAGGCGAAACTTTCTTTTAGGGGGAGTGAGTGTAACGCCCCCGATTTTTCGGTGCTTTTTTTGTTTATCATTTGGCATTATTTTGACGCGTTTCCGGCCTTTTGTTGTTGTTGGAGCGTAGTCTTAGCTCTTGAGGTTCCATGTGTAACCTATTTGCAAGTTTCCCTAGCTAGTCTATGTCAGTTATGATGACTCGGTTGAGCCTCTTAGGGAATTCTTTTGCTTTGGCTTGGGTGGTGTAAGCCCGAGTGTTCGATCGTCGGATGTTGTTTTCGACTTCGTAGTTGTTTTCATAGCTTGGGTGTGAGCTTTGTCGAAATCCACGATCGTTTGTTTTTTTTGCATCGTTTAGACGTTCATTTTGTTAGCCAGATGTGTGCAGCCAGGCTATTGCCTTTGTTGTGCGTAGCCTTGTGTGGTCGAGCCTGGTAAGGCTTGTGCTTGGTTTTAGGCTAAAATGTTTGCCATTTATTTTATATATAAATATACATGTATATATTTATATATATATATATTTATTTGAGCTTGCTGATTTGGGGTTAGCCTTGTCTTAAGCTAGAAGTGTGATATATATATATATATATATATATATATATATATATATATATATATATATATATATATATATATATATATCTGTGTGTGCTTATGATATAAGTGGCTTATAGCTGGTGGCCGAAACTCCCCATGCTTACATTATTTTATATTATCTTTTGGGACAAGGTGGCTGGAGATATATATAGGAAGACAGTTTGTTTCAAGCCTCACTTCTCCTCCTTCCCAAGCAATCATCAAGCTTCCTGCAGAAGGATCCGGCGGAGGAGAAGCTATCTCGACCGACGGTGGCCGCTAGTTTAGGAATCCTTTCTCTCAGGCGTCGGTGGATCCGAGCTGCTCTCGCTGAGAGCTAGCTTCCTAGCTTGCTCTTTTTGGTGGCCGATCCTTGCCGTCGTTGTCGAGCTGGGCATGCTGCTGCCATTTCCTTCCGAAGTAAGGCAAGTGGCTCCTGCCCTTGCAAGTGATCTCTTTCCTTCTTTTTTTTATTCTCTGAAGCAGCCATAGTATCTTGTTCGGGTTGAGGATCATGATAGCGGTAGGTTTAGTGTTAATTAATCTAAGTTTTAACTAGTCTTAGCTAGCTTAGGTTGCTGATAGATGTGGTAAGATGAAGCAGTATGAGCCTTTGAATTAATTTTCTAAGGCTTTGCATGTCAGGCGTTGAGTGGAGTGGGCCTCACTCAACGCCAGGTTGTTTTTACGGCTAACTCTTTGGCATTGAGTGAGTAGACCTCACTCAAGGACGCAGTTGTTTTGGCGTTGAGTGAGGTAGACTCACTCAATGCCACAGTATTTTCATCAGTTAAGTTTGTTGGCGTCGAGTGAGTCGACCTCACTGAATGCCAAAGTAGTTTGGCGTCGAGTGAGTCGACCTCACTCAATGCCAAAGCAGGTTTGGCGTCGAGTAAGTCGACCTCACTCACCGCCAAAGCAGGTTTGGTGTCGAGTGAGGTAGACTCACTCAACGCCACAGTTAGGGCTTGCGGTTAAGTCTTTGGCGTTGAGTGAGGGTACCTCACTCAACACTGTGGCTATTTTGGCGTTGAGTGAGGTAGAATCACTCAACACCGCAGTGTTTTTTTAGGCTAAGTCTTTAGCCTTGGGACGTGTGCTTCTTTAGGACTGTTAGAGGAGTTTTTCCTTCCTAAGGGGGGATGTTGGGGTGTTCGACTAGTTTTTGCATGACGACTCCTGGACTATGGCCGGAGGGGGTGTTTTCTGGACTCTAGAGGGGTGATATGTGTGTGCTGAGCTATGGACACCACGAAGTTTAGACAATGGGGCTGACTTGTTTAGGTGTGTGGACCCTAAGGCTACCACTGATTGTGTTTACCCTTGAGTATTTATTTTGGGGTCTGGTTGTTGGTGCTGGTACTGCCACCCACTCTAGCCCCTTATTATTTACACCCCGGTCATTTGCCCACAAAGTTAGGATTATTTGCTCTTTCTTTTCCTGCTTTTGGCTATTCCTGCCAGTATACTGATGCTTACTGCTGCAGGTTGTTTCTTTCTGCCGTGAAGGTAGCTTTTTGTGCTCACACTTGGTGTGATTTACCTTTACTGTCCTTTTAATAGTATTTTTCTTCTTATTGTCATACTTTTAACTTACTGTTAGCTGTTGCTTTTGTTACCGGGTTGGTAAACCCTTCTTACTCGCACTTAAATCATATATTCTTCATGCTTTAATTTTGTGCTGAGGCGTACCTTTTTAATGCCTCAGGTCCGGGTTGTAGCCAGTAGAGCGGTTGTTCCCTTTTAGTGGGTTTTGCTGATAACCTCAAGGGTAGCTAAGCTTCAGATCTTCCACCTTGAGAGGTACTTATTCTTCTTTTCTGTATGGGCATGCACACTCACTGGTGGGTTCGTGTCGGGTTGTCGATGCCCACTGGTGGCTTACTTGTTTTGCTGGATATGAACTAAAACTGTTGTTTTTGCCCTTTTGGGGATGCTTACTTACTTCTGGGAAGATTTTATGCTAGGTTGCATTTTAGGTATTTTAAAACCCTAAACTATTCTATGTATCTCATGCATACCATATTTGTAAAACTAAAACACTATCTTCTTTAAGCGTAAATAATATCTTTCATATATAAATACTATACTCACCTTAGGAGTCGTGCATACCAAAAGTGGTCCCTTGAGGGCCCTTATACTCATTTAGGGTGTCAAACCAACTAAACCACAGTATTTTTCCGCTGCAAGCAAATATATTTTCCTATCGTGGACTAGTTGATCCACTGTGACGAGGGGTACGGCCTTTAAATAAATTGGTTTTCTACTATTTTAAGACTTGTGATTTGAAGTATTAGTGCATTGCCTGAGCGTCAGCAGTTATCCCCTGCTCGATGTGGCATCACAACGCGTGTTTTCCCGTACTCTAATACTTCTTAATCTCGGGGATAATGCGGGTTGTCACACACTTGCCGTGACTGCATCACTTATACTTGTAGTTATAACCATTATTTTTCCCCTTGCGATATTTTGAAGTAACCATGGTTAAAATATTTTAGGATGGTATGAAACTCTAACTAGGTTAATTAAAGATCCTTTTGATGCACTAGTAAATTATTTGGATTATTTGGGCATTTACTATTAGTACTTCATGTGTTAGAAAAGCTAGTGCACCTAATTTTGATAAATAGATATTAAATACCTTGTCTTGCTAGAAAATTGTGTTACATGGCCAGAGAACTTTTTAGGGCATAGTAAAGCTTAGAAAATTATTACATGTTGATTGGATTAGTTTATAGTGTTGTTCCTTCACAAGTGCACTTTAATGGAATTATTTGAAGTATTTTTGTAGATTGCTCACTGACCTTATAATTACATGAAACTTAGTCAATGGTGTTTTAGGATAATTATAAGTCTCTGGTAATTTTATATAATTTTTGGACTATGGTTTATGATACTTCCTTCATTAACTTCATTTACCAAGATTATCTTGAATTAAATATTTAGAGGTTAATACATTCAAAAATATTTGTTAAATTTGTTTTGTACTGATATCTCTCTATTATCTGGTGTTCATAATGTTTGGGAGGCCATAACTTAAGAAAATCTAGTACTTTATGTTCAAAATTACCCATGTCCTAGCGTTTGGAAAAATTAAATAAATGTCAAATTAAATAGGAAAATTATTATTTTCTTGATTTAGGCTAAAATTATCTTGATAGACCCCATTAAGTATCTCAAGGCTGTTGGATGAGAATTTGGAGTACCCTCTATCATGTACATCATATAGCTTAGGTTGGTCTGCATATAGTAAAACTGCAGAAATTATGTATAGTGTTTGAAATGAGCATAGGGAGTTGAGGTTAGTAGTTTACTGGTTTTGGGGAGTTAAAATGAGTTCATCATTAGGTTTCATGAGGAGGAGAGTGTTGGTTTTGTATAGTGTCATGTTGTACCCGGGATCGACGAAAGATATTCTTTCCTATGGAGAGGAAGAGTCAAATACATTAGGGATAGTTCCAATATAACATTAATAAGTGATCGGGAATTGGGTAATAACAAATAATGGTAAGTTTCTTGCAAAAGGGAACGATGGGCTTCTCTACCATCATAGTTCCTAATGCCCTGTGAGAGCCCTTCACCGGGAATACCTAGGGCAGTCCGGGGCTAACCTAAACCGTAAGAATAATCAATGTTTATGAGTAACTAATATAACTAGGATTACACATACGGTCACACTCCCCGGTGTTGTGGGAGTTAGGTTGGGTCTCACGAGCAGTAGACTCAGTTGTTTTAGTGGTGGGCAGGTTTTCCCGTCGAGCCGATGGCTCAATAGATAATTGTAACAGACGGGATAGTCCAGGTAGCTTTGGCTCGATTGGAGAATATAATACTATTGTTTGTGCATAAGATAAAAGTGGTTGGTCTTCGGTATTGTACTGTCGTTTACACTGATGTCGATACGCTGACTCGGCGGGTGTGGTTTACACTTAGCCAAAAGAAGTCTGGTGGATATGGCCAGTATTAGTATGTGGTGACTCTAGGTTGTGTTCTTCTAGAGGAGTACATAAGGGCTAGTCCTGGTAGTGTGGATACCTGCCTAGGAGTGGGGTGCCCAACCCACTGTCTCTATTTGCCACTACGGAGGTTCCTGGGAGTGAAGCTAGCTTACCAAAAGGGGGGAACTAAAGGTCTTTGCGCATAGAGTCGTGTGTGTGTGTGTTGCACTTGCATGAATCATGACACAACATAGCACTACACTCATACTTGCATATAAACCTGACACCCCATCGCATAAATCAGTATGAGACTTTTTATATGATGTGAGCCTTGTAAAAGACCCCTTATCTTATAAGTTTGTATGGACATTCATATAAGTTAAGGTTTCTTGTTTCTTAGTTTACCTTTCATGTACTTATTGCTTATCTACTTGTTTACACTATTTACTTACTTAAAATTATTGTGGCTTTATACTCATGATAGACTAGATCCACCTTCACCTGGTTTCTTTGTACTCTCCACCTTCATTACCTTCCCTTCCTTCCCCCCGCTCTGTGCTTAGGAGCCATGGGGGAGGGGTGGGAGATAATAGGACTTAGTCTTTTTGACTAATGGTCGACGACCATAACATTTCAAGGACTCCAGATGGGAGACAGGGAGCAATAGCAGGGGATACAGCACCAGCGGAGTACAGTGCACATGGAGGTGGGCCAGTCTAGCAAAGGAGCACCAGCTACTAGCTCCGTGAGTGATTAGTTTACTTAGCTTCCGCGAGAGTTTGTAGTGAGGATTGATGTACCGGGCTTGAGCCCATTTATATTTCTTTATACCATTTTACTTCATTACTTTTATTATCTTGTGGACTTATCATAGTTTCATATTATATGTGATTGTGGACTTAGTTTTATCTGAACTGTGTATAAGCTTCTTTCTCTTTGGTGATCGTAAAGGATGGCAAGATCAGCATTTTGTAGTGGCAACCTTCCCGAGTGTCGATGTCACCGCAAAACGGCGATTCTAGCCATAAGACCCCGGTGGTTTAAAAAGAAAAAAAATGGGGTCTTACATCTCTCTTGTTATTTCTTCTAATATTATTTGTGAGATTTGGTGGAATTAGAAGGCTAGTTAATTATCCTGATTTATATTGAAATCGTGCTAATTAAAATCTATATTTTAAAGCGTGTTTTTCTCCCGAATTTTCTCGTATATTTGGAATGGGTAGATCGCATGAACACTAGAAGAAATCGTGTTCGTCAACCTTGATTTCCACTTGAGTTCAAGTGATTTGGTATACCCTCATATTAATTAATTTTGGGATTGATTTGGACTTAATTTTAAATCACTATTTTATTCCGAATCTTCTCTTATTGGAATTGTGAATGTTTGTGTATACTTTTATTTAAAATTGCTAATTGTCCGAATTGGGTAAGTCCAATTTTCTTGAGCGAACATTGACATATAGCCCTTGTTTAATCTTTATAAGGGGCAGCGATCCTTTGTATTGTGCATTGCTATATTATAGGAATCATCGATATTATTAGTTTAGAGAAATATTGCTCGCTACGTATTTTAATTTAATTATCAAACCTAAGAACGCGTAGTTTTATCCGTCGAAACCATGGGCCTGCATCATGACCATCCCCCTTCATTTAATTAGTACTAGGGTTATTATAATTATGATTATTATTAAAAATGTTATTAGTATATAAATATAAAGAAAAAGAAATCTTCATCTCCTCCCTTACTTCAGAACAGAGGCCGAACTCCCCCTGTTCATTCGCTGAACCAGAGCTTTTCGGAAACCCTTCCAGTCGCCGCACCAGATCCCCGGTGCTCGAAATCTTTGCCGGAGCATAGATCCGGAAAGCTCTCGTTGAGAGCTACGCGTGCACGGTAAGATTTGTCCATTTCGTGAACTTTTTATCAATAGTGTTTTCTCTCCTAACGGCCATTTTGGCCAAATCTTCGTAGATTTTGCCTCCTCGCGCCTTCGCTTGGTTCAATCTTTTACGTGGAGCGATTCAGAGGATGATTCCGGGGAAGAATTTAGGCAAGTGTGGTTTTTCTTGTTTTTCTTCGTTTCTGTTTACCTCCGATCGTAGGGTGTTTAATAAGTCTTAATTTGTCAAGTTGATTTGTAAGTATCGGTCCGTGAAATTATAAGTTTGTCATGTATTTGTCCATTTCATCAGTGTTTGTTCGACGAGTCGTTTGTCCATCGTGTCATTTGGATTATTACGTCGTTTTGACCACGTAAAAAACTGATTTCGTAGTGAGTATTGTAAGTATTGTGAATTTCTTGGGCACGTACCGTTTGACTTGGAATTCATTGTTTTGAAAGCCTTGGATACTTGCTAGGCTATCTGTGTCGTCACGTCGATCATGTGTCAAATTTTTGGTTTAAGTCTGACATCAACTGTATAATTTATAAGATTATAGCTTGACTCACATAAACATATATAAAATGTTTGTTGGGCTATGCACATTGGGGTTACTCCTTAAGCACAATGTCGTGTTTGTTGGGCTGTGTGTGTTGGGGTTACTACCTTGGCACAGTGTGATGGCGACGTTGTCCCGCCACTGGTTCATGATGATGTTGTTGATGCGGCCGTTGATCCCTGATATAGAGAGTTTCTTGATTGGGACGTTCGTTGCCGTAAGCTTGAAGATTGTATTCTACCGCGACATTCATCGCCAATGCCGTGCACCGCTACATGATTTGCACGCCGTCCGCCATTACCTTCAAATAATAAAATATGATTATAAATTAAATATTTATAGTTATATACTTTTAAGCATTTTTATTTTAAGCATTTTATTTTTATGCATTGTAATAGTGTCTTTCTATTTCATGCTTTTTGATGGGTGCTTATAACAATCTATTGTATTTCTATTTCATGAATGGGGGAGATTGAGTGGTGTAGCCTATATAAGGCCTTGTTGTTGAAGCTTTTAGTAAGTTGAGTGAATTGAAAAAAAACCATACCTAATTCTTGTTTAAGAATTTCTCCTCTCTCTTGCTCTCTCCCTTCACCCTAGCCACCGACTACCTCTTCCCCTTCTATACATTTCAACCACACCCTCTTCTCCTCCTCTTCTCCCCTGAAGACCACCACCTAAACCCTCCTTCTCCAAAAACTAAAATCGACCACGCTCCCTCCCAAAAAACCAGAGCAGCCCCTCCCCTTCCCTTTCTCCAAGCCACCGGCCACCCTCCTCTCTTCCCTCTCTTTCCAAACCCCTTAGAGTTCGGCCAACTCCAAGCCGCCAATCCTCTTCTTCACCTTAGAAGATTTTAGCCACCTCCTCCTTGATAATATTGGCAACCACCTTTTCTTTCTTCTCCTTGAAATATTCTGCCAACAAGGTTCTCCCTCTCGTAGGTTTTTTACAAAGGAAAATTGTTTGTGTCTTCATCGTACAGTGCAGTTCTGTGGATTTGCGTGGAAATAGACCCTACCACCGTCGTTGTGTAATTACTCTACTAAACTTTGTGGATGAATTTCTTGGAATTGCGTAACGAATTCAAAACCTCCTCTTATGTGATTCTTCTATAAATTGTGAGATTTGGGGGTTTAGAAGGCTAGTGATTTGTCAGGATTTATATTGAAATTAGTGCCTTAATAAAATCTGAATTTCAAGCATTATTTATCCGAATATTTTCGTATAAATTGGATCGGGTAGATCTCATGAATGCTAGTAGAGATCGGGTTCTTTAACCCTTGATTTCTCCTTGAGTTTAAGTAATTTGGCCCTCCTCTTATTAATTAACTTGGGATTGATTTTTGACTTCGTTAAAATTGCTATTTTAGTCCGGATTTTCTCTTATTGGTTTTGTGAATGCTTGCGAATAATATTAATTTGATTCACTAATTGTCCGAATAGTGTAGGTCTTATTCTCTTGAGCAAACTTTGGCACATAGCCCTTGTTGAATCTATTAAAATGGATAGCGACCCTTTGCGTTGTGCGTTGTTAAAGGTTGTGTCATTAATTGGTTGAAATCATCGGTAGTGTATTTATCCCGTCGGAACCATTGGCCTGCATCAATTTGGTATAAGAGGGAGATTGGTGTCAATTTCCTAAATGTCACCCTCCCCCTTTTCTTAGAACGCCGACACGCACTTGCACGATTCATTGTCCAAAACAGTAAAACAAATTTTTAATTTTTGGTCTTCAAATAGCGGCCTAAAACTTTTATTTTTCTGCAAAAAAAATCAAATTTTATTTAATAATCTCCATACTATTTTCATCAATATAATCAAAAAATTATTTTATTTTATTTAGTTATTATTAGAGAAAAAAAATAATTAAGTATAAAATTTATTCTAGTCAGGGCAAATTTTGCCTACAAAACTGTTTTTCAAGATTTTGAGAACAAGATCCGGGTAGATCTTGTCCCCACTGAATATTGCCCATGATATTTATGCTTCCTGATTAGACTATTTATATGCTAAAGTTTTGGCTAATCACACCCCAGCCTTGCCTACATACCAGAGGAATACCAACCATCCCCACACTCTTCCTAACACTAGAAGAGAGGCACCCACTTATGACGGTTATGGGAATTCCCAAATTTTTAGGGACTGGTTTAAGGGAATGGAAATTTATTTTTATTATCACAAATTAGACGACCACCAAAAGGTTATCGTCGCTCGAGAGAGGTTAGTAGGTCAAGCCTAGGTGTTTTGGCTAAACGAAGAGCGTCATGTGGGTGATTATCAATATGCTTGGCCTCAAATGCGTAGCATTCTCACTTTTCAATTTGACCCCGCCTACCTCCGTACTAATAGCACCATAACCGTAAGTGGTTATAGTTATGGCACTAGATCTATATATGCTTATAGGAGTGACCATATGCCTCAGGATAAATCCTTTTCCCACAAAGGTAGGACTATCCAAAGTGTGCCTACTTCCACCTTTAGGGAAAATAAGCAGTTAAGGCCCTATGTTTTGGACTCGAAAGATATTACCACTAGGCCTGTGGATCTTTTAGCTTCAACGTCTGAGCTCCTAAGATTATGTATGATACCCATGAGGATTCTAATATAGATGTGGTATCTCTTGATTCTTAGGATAACCAGCTATATGATAGTATTCCATCATGTACGATCGTGCCCGATGATTCTAATGATTCTAACATTGATGGGATACCTGGTGATTTGGAAGATGATGTATGGGATTATTGTATTCCGATCTGTGAGAGTATCCCGCTGCCTATTACATGCTCTGCTAGTATCCTGTCTGATCACGCTATTATTGAGTGCCCTCTCAAGGCTACGATCCCCATCATGATAAAGCCTATGATTGCACCAGCTGAGATTGTATCTGAGTCATCTAAGGAGACTGAGAGTAAGAATGTCCCTATTGTTATTGTGGATGATTTACGTTATGAGAGAAGGTTATTTTGGATGACTTTAACACTGAGAACGCGAAAGAAATTTCTTTGATGTTATCACCATTGCATGAAGCTCAATATGAATTAGAAATTTTGTCGGATTTGATTTTGCACATTTCTAAGACTTTTACTGATTTTGATTTGGATGATGTATCCAGTGTGTTGGAAGAATTTCCAAGTGAGGGAGTTGTACTTTTGGACGATTCTATTATTGTATACCCGGATGAGAGTTCCTTGATGTTGTCACCGTTGGGTGAAAATTATACTGATTTGGATGTTGTCCCGGGATTGATTTTATCGACCCTTCTTCCTGTTTATTTTCCTACATTAGATGACTTTTTAAGACGTGGATCTGGTAGTCCTTGTCTGAGTTATTATGCCACACACACTCTATTAGTTCCTGCATTGGCGTTATCTCGGCATATAGATATTAATAATTGTAGCGCACTAATATTTGGTCTTTTCACCGCCCTTCCTCAATCTGACCACACCTTGTATTTGATGGATCACGTCATTAGTTATATATATCAGTGGCTAGTGTTTTGTTGTCGACTGTTTCTGATTCCACTGTGATTGTGCTCCTAGATTTAGTACTATCTCGACATATTTATTCATCCAATCCAGTGGCACATACTTTCCCTCTGCCTATTTACGACCTCCGCTTACAAGTATCTAGTACGTTAGCTAGTCGTTTTAATTTATGTCTCATGCATTTCCACTCCCTTCCGAGACCATCCTACGCTAGAGTTGGTGATTTGGGTTTAGTCTAGTCAGTCCCCAAGCGGATCTCTACTGGCTCCGTCAATAATATAATACGTAAGAATGCCGACCCATCCATGGTTATGAATACCTTCGGATTTGATGGTTTTATTTCGGTTTTTTATAGTGCACGGGCTGTTTCACTTTATTTCAAGTTTCCAGACTTTTTACTGTATGTCTCTTTTCCACTGGAGTGGCTTTATTCGTCATTACTCTCTCCCACTAAATGTTCTCTTTGGTTGGGGAGTGTTAGTTCTACAATATCTATTTCTCACGTGGATTCCTTTTTTCTTGAACCAGATGGTAAGATTCTAGTTTTTTTTTGCTTGACACCCTTTCGAGTTTCCTCTAAAGTTTTGATGTTCCTATGTTCGATAGGTTCTCATTGTTGTGGGATGATCACGCTACTATGACTTGGATTGTCGGGCTAGATTTTCTCCCTATTGCTACTGCTTTCGACTATTTTCCCCTCACAGGCCACTCAGCGGTGATGAGTAATTTTGAGCGGGGGATGATTGATGGCGAAGCTGTCCCGCCACTGGTTCATGATGACGTTGTTGATTCGACCGTTGATCCCCGACATAGAGAGTTTGTTTATTGGGACGATCGTTATCGCAAGCTTGAGGATGGGATTGTACCATGACATTCATCACCAATGTCGCGCCCCACTACATGTTATGCACACCGTTCGGTGTTACCTTCAAATAAAAATATATAATTATAAATTTAATATTTGTAATTATATATTGTTAAGCATTCTTATTTTAAGCATTTTATTTTTATGTATTGTACTAGTGTTTTTCTATTTCATGTTTGTGATGGGTGTTTATAACCATCTATTGTATATCTATTTCATGAATGGTGGAGATTGAGTGGTGTAGCCTATATAAGGCCTTGTTGTTGAAGCTTTTAGTAAGTTGAATGAATTGAAAAAAAAAAACAAACCTAATTCTTGTTTAAGAATTTTTCCTCTCTCTTGCTCTCTCCCATCACCCAAGTCGCCGACCACCTCTTCCCCCTTCTCAAAATTTTGGGCGTACCCTCTCCTCCTCCTCTTATCCCCTCATGACCACCACCTAAACCCTCCCTCACCAAAAACTAAAATCGACCACCCTCCCTCCCGCAAAACCCGAGCAGCCCCCCTTCCGATTATCCAAGCCACCGGCCACCTTCCTCTCTTCCCTCTCTTTCCAAACCCCCTTAGGGTTCGGCCAACTCCATGGCACCACCCCTCTTCTTCACCTTGGAAGATTTCGGCCGCCTCCTCCATGATAATATTGGCCACCACCTTTTCTCTGTCCTCCTCAAAATATTCAGCCAATAAGGTTCTCCCTCTCCAAGGTTTTTTACAAAGGAAAACGGCTTGCATCTTAATCGTCCGGTGCGGTTTTGTGGATTTGCGTGGAAATAGACCCTACCACCGTCGTTTGTAATTCCTCCACTCATATTTGTGGACATATTTATTGGAATTGGGTAACGAATTTTAAACCTCCTCTTGTGTGATTCTTCTATATAATTTTGAAATTTGGTGGTTTAGAAGGCTAGTTATTTGTTTGGATTTATATTGAAATTAGTGCCTTAATAAAATCTGAATTTCAATCGTTATTTATCCGAATTTTTTCGTATAAATTTGATCAGGTAGATCTCATGAACGCCAGTTGAGATCGGGTTCTTTAACCATTGATTTCTTCTTGAGTTAAAATAATTTGGCCTTCCTCTTATTAATTAATTTTGGATTGATTTTGGACTTCGTTAAAATCACTATTTTTGTCCGGATTTTCTCATATTGGGTTTGTGAATGCTTGCAGATAATATTGTATGTCCTATTCTCTTGAGCAAACATTGGCACATAGCCCTTATTTAATCTATTAAAAGGGATAGCGACCCATTGCGTTGTGCGTTGTTAAAGGTTGAGCCATTAATTTGTTGAAATCATTGGTAGTGTATTTATCCCGTCGGAACCATTAGAATGTTTCACAGTGCCATGTTTGTTACGTCTGTGCACGTAGTGGTTACTCCCCCGGCACTATACCTCTCTTGTTTTTTATCATACACCCAATTTTGCCCGGAGTTTTGATACCCTTCTTGAGCGGATCCATCTCATTGAAATTTACTAATAATGTATAACAATGTATATATATAACCCTTTCTGGCACTTGGTATTAAGGTGACATAATTTATAACTGCTTAGTTAGTTCTTTTCTTGCTTTTTCTTCTTGGTTATTACTGACTTTTTCCTTTAATTTGCTCGTTGGGTTCTGGTCTACTTGGAGGCTTGTTATTGTTTCTTGGTTTCT
Organism: Platanthera zijinensis; assembly: GCA_039513925.1. Classification (NCBI taxonomy): domain Eukaryota; kingdom Viridiplantae; phylum Streptophyta; class Magnoliopsida; order Asparagales; family Orchidaceae; genus Platanthera; species Platanthera zijinensis. Next base: position 89,240,639 of record CM077083.1, read on the forward strand.
TTTACCCCACAAGTTTTTGAGGTGTTCTTCTTTTTGAATGCCTCAGGACCAAAGCAATAACCTATGTGACTGGTAGAGTGCGTGGTTTTCATAGCTGTAGCAAGTTCTTGTTGCTTGTTTTTCCTCCTCAGTTCAGTGAGGTAGTTGTTTCTTTATTTCAGATTATACTTGTATCCTATGAGTTCATGTCAGTTTGTTGACATCCATAGTGTGAGTTTCAGATCTTTGGCTACATTTTTGTTTGACTTGCTATTAGTTATGCGCTTGCTCTATAGGAAGGATTTATGTAAGGATGCATGTTAGGTATTTTTAATTATAAAAAGCTGCATTCTAGCGTAGTTACATAGCATTTATTTTAACGAAAATTCATTTAACTTTAAGTACCAAAAAACTTCCTTTTGACTTAAATTGAATTTAGAAGTCACATCTATCTTGCATACTTTGTTGAGTCTCCACACACATGTAGGATTAAAAATGAATTTAACTAAGTACTTTTTCCGCTGTGTAAACTTATACTTTCTCACTCGTGAACTAGTTGATCCACCAAACTGAGGGACACAGTCATTAAAATCTATAAAATATAACATATGTTTAAAAACATAATTCATGTGTCTTTTTATAAAAGAAGCAAAAGGATTGGATTGTCTGAATGTCTGCAGTTGTCACCTATACGGCGTGGCATCATGATAACGTATTTTCTCACACTCTGATAGTATTTTTAATACTGAGAAAATGCGGGTTTTGATAGGAAGTCCACCAAAAGCTTTGAATTTTAAGGGAAGTTATCCTTACCCTCGAGCTCCTACAGTTTCTCCTCCATCGACAACTTTTCCCGTCTATGCTCCAACTTTTTTTTCAGCTACTGCTTACGCTCCATACTTTCCTTTTCCTTTTGCTCTAGGGGAACCAAAAGATCCTACTACATTTATAGAGAATGTTCGGCAAGATCCCACCCCAGCTTTCTTTAGGGAGCCTCAGTTACCAATTTATATCGTAGAATATGACACAATAACGCATCTGCAAGCTTTTGAGTCTGACGTTTCGTTAAAGACGCTTCTAGATTCTACCAAATGCAAACTCCTTGTAGCGTCCTTTGATGGACTAGCGAGAGAGTGGAGCTACGGACTACGTCCTCAGTCCATCGCATCCTTTGTTGATATATGAAGAGAGCTTCTACCTAGAATTTCCACTTCTATATAGAGGAAAAGTGGTCTAGAAGCATTATTTGAGATCAAACAGTGCGAGAATGAGACTTGGGCTTATTTTGTCGATCGCTTCCAAAAGGAAATTATGGAAATTCAGAATGTTGATAGAGAGCTATACAGAGTTTCCCTGATGAATGGCTTAAGGGAATGACCACTTAAACTCGAGGCTAACGATCGAATGCAAAGGACATATCAGGAAATGATCGGTCTAGCCAACATGTACATTTGAGGTGAAAAGATAAATCCAAACTATGTCTCCATGGTTATAATGGAGAAAAATCCTCGTCTATTTACATAAGAACAACCTTTAATGTCTCCTCAAAGGGATTTCCATCCTTATCCTAGGAAAGAAAAAATTTCCACCGTCTTCGACACCTCTTCCCAAGCCAAGACCAATTCGAAAATCAAAGACTGCAATTGTCGATTCTTCCATATATCCAGCTCCAACTCCGCAAACAACTCCAATTTATCAACAACAATCATCATTCAAGAATCTGAATTGGATAGCATTATGCTATAAGTAATCCATGTCATGAAAGGAAGCCCAATTTCAAACAACCTTACTAACCCACAGATCAAAGATTAAAAGACTTAGATCCATACTCTGAATATCATTAAGAGAATGGGCATCGAACTTAAAATTGCTGAGCTCTTCTCCAATTGCTGGAGAGAATGCTAAAGTAGGGTAATTTTCTCGATTTAGTTCAGAAGAATGACCTGTCTACTTCAAAAGGAAAAGAAGTAGCGGTCATTCCACTCGGCTCAAAAGGAGTGAACCAAATCAACAACAATATTAACTTCAAAATTGGTGGCAAGTGCATCGATTCAATCGATAAAGGCACCCTGGGTGATCAATTATTCTAAGGTGAAGGAGGAGATCGCAAAACCCAGAAATTTCTTCACAATCATGGCTTATTTGTTTTATTTTTTCATTGTTGAACATTTCTCTGACAAATTTCTAAACACTCTTCTATTCATTTTAATGTTTACATCAGAGATCTATTCTGACACTTTTCCTTGTTTTGGAGTTTATCCTCCTTTCTATTTTCTATTAGACAAGGGGATCACTGAACTGAGGAGATATCACTGAGTCTTTCTTAAACATACACGGAATGGTCTCTGGCGTAACACCACGAGGACCACATATAGTGGTGAGTGTTTGCGTATATGTAGTGGGATTCGTCCAACTCTTGTGCAGAGGAATTCAAGACTTCGGATCCTAGTCGGTATCAAACACACCATGCGCATCAAGGGAGGTATGGGTGTTGTTCGTTGTACTGTGCTCCGCATGGGATATTTTTACATCTTAGATGATCTTTCTTAAGCGAGCAATGGCCCCCGCGGCTAACCTGGCCTCATTAATCATCTTACACTATGATAATTGAAAACTCTAATGTACTCTCAAGCCGTGCCTACAGGGGACCTACAAATTTGTGAATCTTTCTTGAGAGAGCAATGCTATAGACCACTTGGCGTACCTGGCCTCACTGATCAGCTTAGCTTGTATTGCTAGTCATGAGAGCAGAGCGTCTGTCATTCTTTCTTCAGGGGAGGTACAACTAAGATTATCTTAATTAAGCGAGCAATGGCCCCTGCGGTAAAACTAGCCTAACTGATCATCTTAGGTTATACGCCTCTCTTTTCTCTCTTTTTTCCCTTTCGGGGGAGTAGAGATTAGTCCGTATTTAGTAGGACTACACCCGTGAGTATCTTTCCTGGCGAACAATGTTATAGACCTTTTGGCGCACCTGGCCTAACTATTTATCTTGGGGTCTAGACCTCTTTTCAACTGACTTCTACCTTTTAAGGTTGACCGGTTATCTTATGTCTATCTGATAGCATGCAGTTAGTTCTAGTAGCTAGATTTATTCGGTTAATTAAAACTATCTGCAGGCTTTTGCAGTTTAAAATACTTGGCTTTATTATCTACTCGGCCAGTAATTCTTTTCGCAGGCTAGCGGCTAAACATGTGAATTATCTGGCCTTCAGTTCTTACTCTTTGTAGCCTATGCTAGTGGTCTTCTCTTTCATACTGATCAGCTCTTTGCCATTTTATGGTTTTCCTATCTCAATTCGGCCTACAATCAGCTGGTTATGGGACAGTCTCAGTTAGTCAAGCAGTTAACAATGCCTCTAATCTACTCATTAAATTTTTTTGCACTAATGTTTTAAGCGTAAGATCTGATTTATTCATTCCTGGTTAATCTTGCGGTTAGGATCTAATCTTACAGCCTTGGCTGATCTAGATTTCATATTGCGGTATTCACATTTAATTGCGCAAGAAGATTACTGTTGTGGCTTAATCTCTAGTTGATCTGATTCATTCAAACAAGGCCAAGTTTGATTTTCTTTTGCCTTGCCCATTTTACAACACCATATTCGATGAGTGGGTTCCCCTCTAGGATCTGTGCTTTACGAGACCTTCAGGTGCGAAGTCGCCCAAGAAGCGAGCCCCACCCCAAGTGTTCGCCGAGCTGGCCGTACAAGCTGAGATCTTTGTGTCGAGTGAGGCAAGTTCACTCGACGCCTTCTGCCTTTTGCATTGAGTGAAGCGAGTTCACTAGATTCATTTTGGCTTTGGTGTTGAGTGAGGCGTTTTCACTCGACCCCTTCTGCCTTTGGCATTGAGTCAGGCGAGATCACTCGACGCCTTCCACCGTTGACATTGAGTTAAACAAGTTCACTCGACACTTTATGCCTTTGGCATTTAGTGAGGCGAGTTCTATCGATGCCTTCCACTTAAGGACTCGAAAGAGGTGAGTGTGATTGACAGAAGCCAGACCGGCCAAGTTAGGTAGTCTAAGTCCCAAGCGAGTCTGAAGGGAGGCAAGTCCTCGATAGCCTCGCCGACTCGCCCAGACGGGGTAAGATGGAAGTGTGGTGAGTTGAGCAATTGGACTCGCACTTGCCCCTAGATCATCCAAGCAGTAGGGGAGTGGGGCAGGCCGGGCACGCACTCACCTAGGGCCATAAGAAGGTGGAGAGTGCATGCCCTCTCGAGTACTCGCTGCCCCAGGCGAGTGGCGGTTTTTGGGGACTGCTTACCCAGTTATACATGTTGTATTGTGACTGTTTCACCATCATTGGCCTGTGCATAACCATTCAAAATAGCGGAGTTACGCTGTTGGCAAGCCAACCTGGACTGCATATAGTTGTTCATAATAACAGATTTACGTTGTTGGAAGACCAAATTCAAAAAACTATAAATAGACCCAAGGGGGTACCTCAGAAGGAAAGCTTTCAAGCATTCCAATCTTCTTAATCTCTGATCTTCTAGTGCTTTCTGAGGTACCCTTAGCTCAGCACATGCAAAGGTGGGGAAGCGCTCTAAGATCTTCCGGGTGTGTGGTGGGACCTCCGTACTGGATCCTTGATTTGGTTTTGGTTCTAAGTATTTGGTCGTTCAAGCTCACTAGGGAGAAGTAATTGTGTGGTCACCCATTCCCTGTGTGTTTAAACTCCACGGGAGCCGAATTTTGGTTTCAACATTTTGGTGCTGTGAGCATGGAGAGTGAGTAGCACCGAAAATCCTTCGTGAGCTCAATGACTGGAGGTGAATGATAGGGATCTGACAGGGCCGACTCACCTCCCTTGGGATGTTCGAGGATTTCCGATAGGAAATGCGGAACCTCGTCATGTTCGCACTCGGCACGCGGGTCGAGTGCTCGACCCTAGCCATCCCGGTCGCCGCAGTCCCAACCATAGGCGAGAACGCCCAAGTCAGGCGACCCAAGAAAGGATGTTGCAGAAGGTAGCGGGAGGATCTGCTGGCGTGAGTTCTTTTCCCTGGCTCAGCAAGTGATGGTAGGGTGGGTGAGATCGACGCGTGAGATTGCAAGGCATGCCAGTCAGGGGAAGGTAGCCCTTTTATTGAGTCGGTCTCATCCGCCCCAGTTCTAGAGGGGTTTCTTGAGCCAAAGATGTCCTACTACACTGGGAAGGACGTCCCGGTTCAACACACTCAATGGTTCAAGCATGTGGTCTCGATCCGACAAATGTCAGATGCATTTAAGTGAAGGCTCTTCGCTATCACCCTCAAAGAGAAGTCAAGGGATTGGTTCCACCAGCTGCTGGCCAACTCCATCTACTATTTCGAGAACCTGCACTGAGGGTTCATGCTGAGGTTCACCACTTCCAAGAAGAGGAAGAAATAATCTGAGTCTCTATTCCACATCAAGCAGGGGGTGAACGAGACTAGCTATCTAAACTGATTGTAAGAGAAGGTCCTCCAAGTCGAGGAGATATTAGGTCATACCTTGATGATGGCCTTCATCCTGGGGCTATAGAAGGGATTCTTCAGGATAGAGCTGAATAGGGTGTCACCTCTCTCCTTCGAGGAGCTGATGGAGAGTGCATTAAGGGAAGTCGATAGGGAGGCATCAAACCCCGAGTTCGCATGGAAGTTGGCCAGGTGGGCTGCAGAGGAGGAACCGAGAGGTGGAAATGGAAAGGAGGTGCGGAGGCCAGAGCCTAGGCTGAGGGAGCAACAATAGTTGCAGTAGTAGTTGCAGTGGCCGAGGTTGGGGTGCTAGGAGTCGAACAATTAGCTTGGATGGAGGCAGCAGGAGTGGCAAGACTAGGGCTAGCGGATAGGTTTCCATGGAGGAGACAGCTGCTAGGGGGTCAGTTGAACCCTCTAGGATGGTGGTAGGGTTAGAGGCCTCCTCTCCTCGATCAACATCAGGCTATGGCAATATCCATATGGAGGAGGAGGACAGCCCAACAATGGAGATGGCAAGGAGGAAGGGAAGAGCTGCCTTATTGCGACTTCAATCAGGAGGAGGTCCATGCATCGACCACGTGCTTGGAGTTCCTCGAGATGAGAGGAAACAGGGAACAACAACAGCAACCCCGCCAGGAAGTGCGGATTGAGGAAGTCTTGTTTGGGGCAGAGTAAGATAGGTGTGAGGATTGGGCCAATGTCGGAGGTCACGGAGGGATCAGAGTTATCCATGGGGCAGGCGGAGTTGAGGCCGTCCGTAAGGCAAGCATCCATACCATATACTTCCAGAGCGTCGCCACCACGTCCCTAACCACACCCCCCCCCCCCACTCCCGGAGGAGAAGATTACCTTCTTAAGGAAGGACATGCAGGTTCATGAGGATCCATTTTGCGACGCAATGGTGATCCACGTCACGGTCGAAACTTTTACCATCTCTCGGATCCACATTGATAACCGGAGCTCAGTCAACATCATCATCAAGAAGGCATTTGATGCAATGATGGTGGAGGACTGGAGGGTCTAGGCGTCGGATGGTTCTCTCTTCGGATTTTCTGGGGAAAGGAAGGAGGTAGAAGGACGAGTAGTGTTGGAGTTACCATGGTGATCTAGAAGTGGTCAAACATGTAATCTCACTGACAACGCGATATGAGCCTGCAGGGTCGCACATAAGAGCATGGGGAGAAATAGGAAGATTAACCGTGTTGGTAAGGGTTACCAATCACCCTACTGTATGGGGAGTCAGGCAAATATTGCCAAGGGAAAATCATCGAGAGTCGACGGGAGTCGTCGAGTATGACTCGTCGACTATGGCAAAATTGACGAGAATCGACGGAGTCGTCGTGTATGTCTCGCCGACTAAGGCATAATCGTCGAGAATCGAACTGTTCGATTCTCGCCGATTCTGCGTCTGATTCTCGCCGATTCTGCGACCGATTCTCGCCTACTGATTCTCGCCGGATCTGGAGGTGATTCTCGCCGACTGATTCTCGCCGAATCTGGAGGTGATTCTCGCCGAACGGTCCAGAAACCCTATCTTTGGTGGCCTGCGGATAGCGATTCCTATGAACTATTTGTGCCTTTGGTATAAATTGGACACTTAGGGTTTTGGGAAATAGAGATCATCATTCATCAAGATTTCTCCTGTTGACGGATCGAGGTGACAGAAAGTGTTCCGCCGAATCTCCCGATCCGCCGATCTCCCGATTCCGCCCGACGAAAACGTTCTGCCGCCGGTTGTTCGCTCCGCCGACCACCTCCTCTCCGGCGACCTATCCTGCGGCCGATCGGAAACCGACGGAAGTGTTCCGCTGCTATTCTGACCTACCGAATCCCGAACACCGCAAACGGAAGTGTTCCGCCGCTGCATCTGCTCCGCCGACCTTCCCATTTCCGACGATCATTGTCGGTATTGCCTCTCCTGGCACGGACCTAGCAGTCTGTGGAGTTGCAAGGTGCGGTCAACTTTCCTCCCGATCCTTCGTGCGACGAAACTCGGGGTTCTCCCACTCGTGTGGATTTCTGCAGAGACGTGGACGCTATTCCACGTAAAACTCTCCACCGACAAGGAATCACACTTGGAGCATCTTTGTTGAGTTGTGACTCAACACCCAAGAGGTAATTTTTGCCTTATTGTATTAAATTCTTGATTCAACATGCATGGCCCGATCCAATCTCTTTGGGTTGTTCTAGATTTTATTACTTCCGCTGCGTGCACAAGTGTTGTGCCAACCTCTTAGAGAAACCCAGCCGTGGTATCAGAGCCAGGTTCCAGCCATGTTTGTTGTATTGGAAGTTAGGTTATTCCAGTACGTGTAAACCTAGGGATTTAGAAGTGTTCTAAATGTCTAGATTTAATCTTGGTTCCCCTCCAGGAACGTCTGGGATTTCATGGAAATTTCTAATTGTTAGAAATTGTTGTCTCCTTAGCAGTAACCATCCCTCAATTTTGTTTTGGATTTTGAATCCAACAAGGAGAGATGAGCTTGTCTACTGCTTGAAGTTGAGTTGCCTTTGTCCCTTATCCAATGCATGTGAACCTGAAGATTTGGAAGTGTCCAGATGTTCAGATTTATCCCTTTTCTTCTATCAAATGTTGATAGTGTTCTGTTGTGCACATAAGAGATGTATGGGGATTTTAGTGAAGTGTTTTTCTTTGGATGTGCACATTGATCAAATGTTGGTCATCGTTAATTGTTAACCTATTATCAAAAATCCCTTCATCAAATATTAAGTGTTCGGATGCCTTCCGATGGATGACACTCTTCCTGCCTCGATCGATGAAGTGTGGGCTTGCCAAAGCAAGGTGCATTAATCTATCTTGGTAAGGGTGCGAGCGAATAATTGTGATATCCCACTGTCGACATCGGGTCTAGCTTAACAAGGTGACCTCAAAGGTTGAGTGCCTAGAGGCATGGGGTTGGCATGCACCATGTGATGGATGCGAATAAGGAGTTATTCACCAACCATACAATAATTGCATGAGGATGCAATTGGCAAGCATTGCTTACCTAAATAACCATATCGTGAGAGGAAAGCCAAAGCTTACTCATTGTGTTGGTGAAATACGGATCTTGTCCACTAAGAGTGTAGCTCGCATGAACTCTCCGAATTGATAGTGAGGGCTATTATTTCGAATAATATAGTGGGAGTTTTAGTTGAAGTCCAAATTAAGAAAAATAATTGTATTTTGAAATTTTGGTACTGATTTATTCTGCATGAATTCTTGTAGAATTCCATGGCAAGTGGTTCACACTCCACGTTGTCTCTGAGAGCCATCCTTGAGAAGGATAAGCTCAGTGGGACTAATTATATGGACTGGTACAGGAACCTGAGAATTGTTCTCAGGCAAGAGCGAAAGCTCTACGTCTTGGAAGAAGAAGCCCCCGAGGTGCCGACCAGGAATTCTTCCCGTGCTGATAAGGATGCTTACAAGAAGTATACTGATGATGCATTAGACGTCGAATGCCTTATGCTTGCCACCATGAACTCTGAGCTTCAGAAGCAACATGAGAACATGGGGTGCAAGGAGATTGACGAGCATCTCAAGAAAATGTTTCAAGGGCAAGCTCGTCAAGAGAGGTTTGATGTCACAAAAGCGTTATTTCAGTGCAAGATGGGAGCTCGAGACTCAGTAGGGACTCACGTACTCAAGATGATTGGGTATATAGAGAACCTTGAAAGGCTGGGTTTTCCTCTGGGTCAAGAGTTGGCCACAGATCTGATCCTGCAATCGTTACCAGACAGTTACGAGCAGTTTGTCTTGAACTACAACATGAATGAGATAGACAAGACACTGCCCGAGCTCCTAGGCATGTTGAGAACTGCCGAGATCAATACGAAGAAAGCCAAGCCTGCTAGCCCCATACTGATGGTGCATAAGGGCAAGGGCAAGGCCAAGGGCTTCAAGAAGACGAAGGTGGGACCTAAGTCACATCTTGAGCCCAAGTCGTCTGCACTGATGAAGAAGAAGAGCACGGTGAAGGAGGGGAAATGCCACGACTGTGGCAAGGCTGGTCATTGGAGGAGGAACTGTCCTTCGTACATTGAGGGTCTGCAGAAAATGAATGGAGGTATGACTTCCGCTTCAAGTATTTACGTTATAGAGATAAACCTTTCTGCTCCTTCATCTTGGGTATTGGATACCGAATGTGGTTCTCACATTTGTACAAATGTGTAGGAACTGGGAAGGAGTAGATTGCTGAGTAAAGAGGAGGTGGACCTTCGTGTCGGCAATGGAGCAAGAGTTGCTGCTGTGGCCGTAGGGGTTTACCGTCTTTCTTTGCCCAGTGGGCTTGTAATAGAACTTGATAATTGTTATTTTGTTACGGCCATAACTAGAAACATTATATTCATTTCATGTTTGGACATGATTGGTTTTTCTTTTATAATTAAGAACAACTGTTGTTCGATATTTAAGAATGATGTTTGTTATGCTGTAGCCCAATTGTTTAATGGTCTTTATGTTTTGAACTTGGACCATCTGATCTATAATGTAGAAAATAATAAAAGACTAAGAACAAATGACTCAAACCCTACATATCTCTGGCATTGTCGTTTGGGCCATATAAACGAGAAGCGCATATCCAAGCTCCATAGAGATGGACTTTTGGACTCATTTGATTATGAATCATTTGAGCGATGCGAATCTTGTTTATTAGGCAAGATGACTAAAGCTCCTTCCACGGGCTATACTGAGAGGGCTGAGGATCTCTTGGGTGTTGTACATAGTGATGTATGCGGACCCATGAGTTCCATGGCTAGAGGTGGGTATTTCTACTTTGTTATATTTACTGATGATTTCAGTAGATACAGATATGTGTATCTTATGAAGTGCAAATCCGAGACCTTTGAAAAGTTCAAAGAGTTCAAGAATGAAGTAGAAAACCAATTGGGTAAAAGGGTTAAAGCACTCTGATCTGATCGAGATGGCGAATACCTGAGTCATGAGTTCCGTGATCATCTGAAATAGTGTGGTATTATATCACAGCTCACTCCACCTAGGACACTACAGCATAATGGTGTATCTGAGAGGAGAAATCGTACTCTGTTAGACATGGTACGTTCGATGATGAGTCATGCAGATTTGCCTGTTTCCTTTTGGGGTTTTGCTTTAGAGACTGCTGTAATGACACTGAATCGCGCTCCAACGAAAACGATTCTGAAGACACCATATGAGATATGGACTGGGAAGCGTCCTAGTATGTCGTTCATTAAAATTTGGGGTTGTGAGGCATACGTGCGACGTCAAATGCCTGACAAGCTGGAACCCAAATTGGATAAATGTTATCTTGTGGGATATCCTAAGGAAACGAAGGGGTATTACTTTTACCTACCGTCCGAGGGCAAAGTGTTTGTCGCAAGGACTGGCGTCTTCTTGGAGAAAGAGTTCTTATCAAGAAAGACTGAAAAGGTAGAACTTGAAGAAGTTCAAGAACCACAGGTAGTGAATGAACCGGAATTGGATTCTGAGATAGGACTACAACATGTTGTAGCTAGAGAACCTACTCAAGAAGCACAAGTCCTACGTAGATCTGGTAGACCAAGATTTGAGCCTGAGAGATATGGATTTCTCGTATCTCAAATAGGTAATGTGTTGCTTATGGATCATGATGATGAGCCAGCAACCTACCAAGAGGCTATAACTGGACCGAACTCCGACAAATGGCTTGAGGCTATGAAATCCGAAATGGACTCCATGTATGCAAACCAAGTTTGGAACTTGGTAGAACCACCTGAAGGGGTACGACCCATAGGGTGCAAGTGGGTCTTCAAGAAGAAGACCGACATTGATGGGAATGTATAGACATTCAAAGGGCGACTGGTGGCTAAGGGTTTCAAGCAAATTCATGGTATTGACTATGATGAGACCTTTTCCCCTGTTGTCATGGTTAAGTCCATAAGGATATTGCTTGCTATTGCTGAGTATTATGACTACGAGATCTGGCAGATGGATGTCAAAACGGCTTTCCTTAATGGAAACCTTCTTGAGGAAGTGTACATGACACAACCCGAGGGTTTTGTATCCCCAAATGAAGCCACTAAAATATGCAAGCTGAATAGGTCCATCTGTGGACTCAAACAGGCCTCTTGAAGTTGGAATCTTCGTTTTGATGAGAAAATCAAAGAGTTTGGTTTCATCAAGAATGAAGATGAGCCTTGTGTTTATAAGCGAATCAGTGGGAGCATTGTTGTCTTCCTGATATTGTATATAGATGACATACTTTTGATTGGGAATGACATTCCTACCCTAAAAGTTGTTAAGAACAACCTATGGAACTGCTTTTCTATGAAGGACTTGGGTGAAGTGACTTACATACTCGGTATTAAGATCTATAGAGATAGGTCGAAGAAGTTGCTGGGTTTGACCCAGAGTACGTACATCGAAAAGGTGTTGAAGCGGTTCAACATGCTTGAGTCCAAGAAAGGATTTTTGCCCATGTCTCATGGTGTGAATCTCTCTAAGGACCAGTGTCCAAAATCTTGTGAAGATAAGTACCGCATGAAGTTGATTCCATATGCTTCGGCAATTGGATCAATCATATACGCAATGTTGTGTACTCGACCCGATGTCTACTTTGCTTTGAGCATGACTAGCAAGTATCAATCAGACCCCGGTGAGTGTCACTGGATTACAGTCAAGAATATCCTGAAGTACTTGAGAAGGACTAAGGATGTGTTCTTGTGTATGGTGGAGAGGAAGAGCTCGTTGTAAGTGGTTACACGGATGATAGCTTCCAAACTGATAGGGACGACTCCAAGTCTCAGTCAGGTTTTGTGTTTTGCCTTAATGGAGGAGCTGTGAGCTGGAAGAGTTCCAAGTAAGAGACAGTTGCTGATTCTACAACAGAGGCTGAGTATATCGCTGCGGCTAACGAAGCAAAAGAGGCTGTATGGATTAGGAAATCATCGGCGAGCTTGATGTAGTTCCTAGCATTGTTTGTCCCGTAGTTCTCTACTGTGATAACAATGGTGCAATTGCACAATCTAAGGAACCTAAATCCCATCAGCGCTCCAAGAACATACTTCGGCAGTTCCATCTTATTCGTGAGATTGTCGAACGAGGAGATGTGAACATTTGTAGAGTGCCGACTGAGGAGAATATTGCGGATCCACTGACAAAGCCTCTCGCGCAGAGAAAGCATGATGGTCATACTAGATCAATGGGTATGCGATACCTGAATGATCAACTCTAGTGAGAGACTTGTGGGTTGCATGTAAACATATATTCTGTTGGCTGTTTATTGTTTATTCATTTGATGAATTTTGTACCTAAATGTTTCTTTTTACAATTAATGGCAAGTTCTTTTATTGTGATTTTTCTATGTGATAGTTAAATTGTAACATAATAAATACCCTTAGAGTGTTCGCTTCCATAGGACATCAAGTACGTGACTTGAATGTGAGAGCCTATGATTTATTTGAAGCTTCATTCTTAAAAGGTCCCTGGTCGTTGTATCATCATAGAAACTAAGGGTGATGATGATACCTTAAGACTAGCACGTGTGTTGACTGATGACCAGTTCTCACAAGTCATGATATTGTGATATCAAGTCATCAGGTGGGTACTTGTTAGTGAACAAGTTGTACTGGACAGACCCCACCTGAGACTACTCTGTGGATTGTCATTCAATCGTGTCACGAGTAGGTCTCAATTGACAATAGTGTTGTGGTCCTTTGACATGATGTCACAGCATTCATCAAGTGAGGAAGAGCGTGCTTTGATGCCATCTAAAGTCTTCTTTGAGAAAGGTTGATGATAAGGGTGGTTGTTGGGCATGGTACGAATCATTTGGGTGTTTGTATGTGAGCAAATATGGAATTTGTCCTCCTGTATGACAGGAGTTGCATCCATGGGCCCCTTGATGGAATTGGACTGAGAAATGCATGGTCATGCTTGGTTGAGTCAATATGTGATATTGGACTCACCATTCTCTGGAAGTCCGTCCTGAATCAAGAAACTTGGATTGAGCTATTATGAGGGTGATACGGTCCATGCCTCTAGTTCTTTCCGGATGTAAGGGACAAAGGGATAAAGACAACGCTGATACATTGGTCATGAAGGCTTATGAGTTATGAACTCTTATTGCTTGGGGAGCAATGATGCATTGCTAGATGCCGCTCATTGTTTGTGAAGTTCTTGGTTTGATACTTTCAAGATCAAGTGGGAGACTGTTGGAGTTACCATGGTGATCTAGAAGTGGTCAAACATGTAATCTCACTGCCAACGCGATATGAGCCTGCAGGGTTGCACATAAGAGCATGTGGAGAAATTGGAAGATTAACCGTGTTGGTAAGGGTTACCAATCACCCTACTGTATGGGGATTCAGGCAAATGTTACCAAGGGAAAATCATCGAGAGTGGATGGGAGTCGTCGAGTATGACTCGTCGACTATGGCAAAATCGACGAGAATCGACGGGAGTCGTCGTGTATGTCTCGCCGACTAAGGCATAATCGTCGAGAATCGAACTGTTCGATTCTCGCCAATTCTGCGTCTGATTCTCACCGATTCTGCGACCGATTCTCGCCGACTGATTCTCGCCGGATCTTGAGGTGATTCTTGCCGACTGATTCTCGCCAAATCTGGAAGTGATTCTCGCCGAACGGTCCAGAAACCCTATCGTTGGTGGCCTGCGGATAGCGATTCCTATGAACTGTTTGTGCCTTTGGTATAAATAGGACACTTAGGGTTTTGGGAAATAGAGATCATCATTCATCGGGATTTCTCCTGTTGACGGATCGAGCCGACGGAAAGTGTTCCGCCGAATCTCCCAATCCGCCGATCTCCCGATTCCGCCGGACGGAAACGTTCCGCCGCCGGTTGTTCGCTCCGCCGACCACCTCCTCTCCGGCGACCTATCCTGTGGCCGATCGGAAACCGACGGAAGTGTTCCGCTGCTGTTTCGACCTTCCGAATCCCGAACACCGCCGACGGAAGTGTTCCGCCACCGCGTCTGCTCCGCCGACCTTCCCATTTCCGACGATCGTCGTCGGTATTGCCTCTCCTGGCGCGGACCTAGCAGTCCGTGGAGTTGCAAGGTGCGGTCGACTTTCCTCCCGATCCTTCGTGCAGAGACGTGGACGCTATTCCACGTAAAACTCGCCACCGATAAGGAATCACACTTGGAGCATCTTTGTTGAGTTGTTACTCAACACCCAAGAGGTAATTTTTTCGTTATTGTATTAACTTCTTGATTCAACATGCATGGCCCGATCCAATCTCTTTGGGTTGTTCTAGATTTTATTACTTCCGCTTCGTGCTCAAGTGTTGTGCCAACCACTTAGAGAAACCCAACAAGTAAGACTCCTTGTTACTCTAGGGGGCAGTCTAGAAACTACAGGTTTGTCATTGTGGATACTCCTAGCATCTACAATGCCATTTTCGAGCGGATCCTTATCAGCGCTTTCCACTACTTAACCTCTTCCTTTCATCAGTGCCTAAAGTTCAATGTTGAAGGCATACAAGTCTTGGTCTGCGGAGACCCAAAGGTGGCGAGGGAATGCAACATTACGGCGAACAACACCATCTCCGAGCATGAGGGAGTCGAGGAGTTGGAGAGGAGGATGGAGGAAGTGTCCAGGCAGGAAGCCAGAGAAGCAGCCGGAGAGATGGAGGTTGTGTAGGAAGAAGTCAACACACGGCAAGGGGTGCTGGAAGAAGTTCTGGAAGAGCCAACCGAGGTGATTGTCGCGGTATAAGCTGAGGAGGGAGTTCTTACTCCATCCAATGGGGCTACTAGAGAGTGGGAGGAGTAGTCCCGGTCGGAAGCTGTAGAGGAAGTGATGGAGATGGAGGTTCTCACCTGAGAAGGCAGGGTGGAAAAGGTGCGCATCAGCGAAGGGCTGAGCCAAGAAGACCAGGGGAGGATGCTGGAGTGCATCAAAAAGAATGTCGACTTCTTTATATGGAGCGTTGTAGACATGCTAGGGATCTATGCGGACGTATCCTATCACCGCCTCAACCTGGATCCAGAGGCCCGCCCCATCCAGCAAAAAAAGAGTTCTACCACAGACAAGCTGGCCGAGCCCATCAGAGATGAGATGGGCAAGCACCTCAAGGACGGATATGTGTCCGAGATCTAATACCCTGGTTGAGTCTCCAAAATTGTAATGGTTATAAAAGGAGACGGCCATTGGAGGATGTGTGCAGATTTTTCTATTCTTAATAAATCGTGTCCTAAAGATTATTACCCCTTGCCTCTGATCGACGCGCTTGTTGACTCAGCCGTCGGTTTTTATGTAATGAGTTTTCTAGATGCTTTTTCAGGTTATCATCAAATCAGGATGCACCTGCCCGATATAAAAGATGTCTCCTTCATCACCGAGGATGGGTGCTACTTCTACAAGGTTATGCCCTTTGGACTAAAAAATGCAGGGGAAACATATAAAAAGGATTATGGATCAGGTCTTCCAAGAGAAGAAGGGAAGGAACCTAGAGGTGTACGTGGATGATCTCATAATTAAGAGTTGGGACGTGGAATCTCACCTCCGGAACCTGGAAGAGACCTTCGACACCCTGTAGAAATACAAAATGAGGCTGAACCCATTGAAGTGTGTCTTCGGGGCGGGCAGGGGTAAGTTCTTAGGTCACCTCCTTACTTCCGCGGGAGTCGAGCCCAACCCTAATAGGGTTAAGGCAATCATGGATCTGGGGTCGCCGAGGAACACCAAATAGGTCCAGCGGCTGACAGGGAGGGTGGCAGGATTGAGATAGTTCCACTCTCGGGCGGGAGAGAAGTGCTCTCCCATCTACAAAGCGCTGAAGGGGGGACAAGAAGTTCAAATGGTCCGGTGAGTGCGAGGGAGCCTTCCAAGCCTTGAAGAGGCAGCTGACCCAAACTCCTTTACTCTAGGGACCAAATGAGGGGGAAGATCTATCCCTCTACCTTGGGGTCGGTGATTAGGTCGTGAGTTCCGTCCAGGTCCGGGAGGAAGGTAAGAAGAAGCTAACGATCTATTACGTGAGCCGGATCTTGAGGAAGGCAGATCTCCAATACATGATTTTAGAGAAGTTGTCCTTTGCTTTGGTCATCTTGTCTTGGAGGCTCAGACCCTACTTCCAGGCACACTCCATCCGAGGAGTAACTGACCATCCCCTCTACAACATCTTTGAGGTGGTTTATCATTCAGGAAGGTTAGCTAAATGGTTGGTGGAGCTGAGTGAATTTGATATATCCTTTATTCCCCGCCTCTCGATCAAGGACCAAACAATGAAAGCCTTTCTAGCTAATTATGCGGTTGAGGTGGCGGACGCAAAGCTAACTCGTCCGGTCCCTTAGAGGGTGAAGGTGTATGGCGTGTCAGGGAGGCAATCCCTAGGGGTAGGGGTGCTTTTGGATAGCCCATAAGGCACAAAGATTGAGCAAACAGTGGTCATCCAATTTCCCATAACCAACAATCAAGTAGAGTACGAAGCAGTAATAACAGGGTTCCGTCTGGCCAAAGAGCTAGGGGTACATGTTGTGGTGTAATGTCTAATTTCGTGCCAAACCCCTCACACGCGTTTTGAGTCAAGAAAATTGACTAAGATTCCGGGAGCATCGAGTGAGTCGACTGGACTCGACAACTAGATCAGGAGATTACTTAGAAAGTGTTCTCAAAGTTAGGCGTTAGGTGGACTCGATACCACTCAACACCATTTTACTTGGAAAATGTTCTGGAGGGTTAGGCGTTGAGTGCGTTAAGTGCACTAAATGTGGTGTTGAGTGCAGTCAATGGACTCAACGCCATTTAACTTAGAAATATTTTTTGTCGGGTTAGGCATTGAGTGCGTTGAATGCACTCAACGCGGCGTTTAGTGCAGTCAACGCACTCAACGCCATATAACTTAGAAATATTTTGCTGGCGGGTTAGGCGTTGAGTGCATTGAGTTCACTCAACGCGGCATTGAGTGCAGTCAACGCAGTCAATGCCATTTAACTTAGAAATATTTTGCTGGGGGCTTAGGCATTGAGTGCGTTGAATGCACTCAACGCGGTGTTGAGTGCAGTCAACGCACTCAATGCCATTTAACTTAGAAATATTTTGCTATCGGGTTAGGTGTTGAGTGCGTTGAATGCACTCAACACGGCGTTGAGTGCATTCAACGCACTCAATGTCATTTAACTTAGAAATAATTTGCTGGCGGGTTAGACGTTCAGTGCATTGAATTCACTCAACGCGGCGTTGAGTGCAATCAACGAACTAAGCGACATTTATCTTATAAAATTTTTTCTAGCGGGTTAGGATTTGAGTGCATTGAATGCACTCAATGTGGCATTGAGTGCAGTCAACGTACTCAAAGCCATTTAACTTAAATAATTCTGGCGTCTGTCGGCGTTGAGAGAGTTGAATAGACTCAACACTTTTAACTTGGAATTTTGCTGGCAGATTTTAGCCTTGAGTGAGTTAAATGGACTCAATGCCATTCAACGCCAAATTCATCGAGCGCTATTTCGTCGAACTCAGGTAGATTCGTCGAACTCAGGTAAATTTGTCGAACGGAAAATTCGTCGACCACTATTTCGTCTAACTCAGGTAGATTCGTCGAACTCAGGTAAATTCGTCGAACGCAAAATTCGTCGAGCGTTGTTCCGGCAAACTCAGGTAAATTCGTCGAACTCAGATAAATTCATCTAACTCGGACAAATTCGTCGAACGCCAAAATTGTCGAGCGATGTTCCGTCAAAATCAGGTAAATTCGTCGAACTCAGATAAATTCGTCGAACTCGAGCAAATTCTGTCGAATGACAAATTTGTCGAGTGCTGTTTCGTCGAACTCAGGTAAATTCGTCGAACTTAGGTAAAATCATCGAACTAACACTAAATTCGTTGAGTAATGATATAATACTCGACAATTCGTCGACTAAGAGCTACTTACTCGACGAAAATTGACTTGGCAGATTTTCGGCATCTATTTCTTGTTCCTTTACATGGTTTGAAACGAACTTTCGGGATTTGCGCCAAAACGAGTATAGCGGACGCATCTTTTCAATATGACGTATTTAAAGCTATAAAGAGGCGGTCCAGTAGCAGGCTGACATGTGGCTAACAGTTAACCTTAATTCCTAATATAAAATAAATTGACAGAAACAAACCCTAGACGTCACTCTTATCATTCTTTCTTGTCAATCCTATTTCATGTGCCGAAATTGATGGAAGAGGAGCAGATAGTTGGAGCCAACCTTCTTTCCCATAAAGAACAAACATCAACGAAGGAGAAGAAGATTCCGCAAAGAAGAGTGACGAGATCCATGGCCGGAAATGCTAAAAATGATGTGTGCTTCCTACCCTCTCCCCTGGTGCTAGATCTGTAGGTATTTCTAGGAGAGATATCGACTCAAAATAGTTTTGACTTGCGAGATGATTATTTCCTAAGAAGAGACCATTCTAGGGCTTGTGCCTTAAGGATAGTGATGTCTTCAACCTCTCCCCTCTCCTTGTGTAGATGGTGGACTTAATTTCTGAAGAGAAAATGGTCTCATGAGGGTGAATAAGGGTGGAGGAATTTCTAGACATGGTTTGAACTTTTGGCTTGATGAAGAAGATGAATCGATGTCATTCATCTTGCTTTAAAATGTGTGCATAAATCAGTTTTGTGCAAGCGGCAGACACGATGCCGCTGGATCTGGGTTGTGGGCTGAACATGAAAGTTATATCCCGCGGAAAGACCTTTGCAACAAGGGTTACATGCCTTCACTGGGTTCCTGTACCCTTAGGAATCCCTGATCAAAGTTGTTGTACAGTAATCTTTCCTGCATATATAGTTCTCTAGTTTGTGTTGAATCGACTTTGGATTTGGTAGAGTGATTGTAGTACAATAACGTTAAGGTTTTGAAGAATTTAGTTTATAAGTAATTATGATAAAATATGGTTAGTGGTATTTGTTAGATAGGTCCTTAGTGAACGAATGGGTTGGCGAGTTGGGATGGTAGGAATTGTTTAAATATATGAACCAATAAGGATGTACTTGATAATGGTAATACGATGAAATGATGAGGATGGATTGAAGATTACTGTACATAATTGGTAATGGTTAAGATGAACAAATGGTTGTTTACATTTAGTGGATAGATCCATATGTGCACGAATGGTTTGAACATGATAAAGAGATTGTATCCAGTTGATGTTAAAGTTAGGTTACCATAGTCTATAAGTAATTGTGATAATCAAACGAATGATGAATATGTGAAGTACCATTATGTTGTTGTGAAGAACATGTGGAAGGATTGGAAGTGCGAAGGTGATTGTCGCACTAAAACGATATGTTGATAAGGGACTCAGTTTGGAGCCCTTGCATGCTGTTGATCACGAGATGTGGTTAAACAAAAAGGAATTGAAGCAGAGCCCTTCTATGTGAAATTGCATGCGGTGTGAGTTGAAACGCGATGTCATAATCCTGGGTTAAGGACAGTGTGACAGGTCTACGGGCTCGCTAGTCATCACACCGACAGGAGCTGACAGATAGACTTGCACGGTTGGGCCTTTGTCCTCGGTGTTTTCTTCCAGAGGCACCCTCCATGCTATTGGACAGTTGTCCATGGTCCTTTGGTGATATGTTCAAAGTGGCACCTTCATTTCCATGATGATTGGCCAGTTTGGGTTGTGTTCTTGGTGCACATCTACCCAGGACCCCTCTGAGCCGTAGTTCGCATGTGAGCTCCGCTGTTGTGTTCTTAGCATTGAGGCGTACGGAGTCCTAGGCTTGGTAGTGTGGATGTCTGCCTAGTAGTGGAGAAGCCCGCTCTACTGTCACCGTCTTGCCACGACGGGTGACGCCTGAGAGGTTAGCTACCTGCTCGAAAAGTGGGAACTATAAGTCTTTGTTGACATAGCAGTTGCATGTGCTTGATCATGGGTGAGTCATTGCATTGCATTCATATCATTACATATATTACATACACAAGATCCTCATCGTATAAGTTTGTATGGGCACTCCTATACGATGAGTTACGTTACTGTTGAGCTGATGCTTAACTTTTATGTCTATATGGGCATTCTTATAAGTTAAGTTACTTACTATCACTGATTCATACTTTATACTATTGTTGATGGAAGAACTGCTAGAGTAGATTGCTATACTCATTTGTTGTACTCACTTTAATTATTCACTGATATTGATTGATCCCTACAACATGTTTGTACTACTATTTATATATATATTGTACCCTTGTTCCTTTCTCCGCTCGGTGTCGAGGAGTCGCCGGGGGAGCGGATATGATAACAATATAGTCCTTTTGACTAATGGTTGCTACGTCTTTCATTTTAGGAGTAAATGCCGTAGATAGAGCAGCATGTTTTACAGGAGGGCAGCCAGGCTAGGATGACAGGGCCTTATGTGATAGTACCGTCATTGTCGTCCATACTGATGTGAGTCTTTGAGAGATTTCACTTATAGCCTTTGGGCAATTTTGTACTCGTACTCTGATATTTATTTGATGTACTTTTCTTATGGACTAGTATATTTTTGTATGAATTTGACATCTATTTTATATTCTTGGTTGGGTTAGCATTGAATGATATTGATTATTGCCGGCAGGATAGGCGTCTTGTAGTACAGGTTAGCCCGTGTGCTAACGCTATCGCAAGATGACTATTCTTGGCATAAGACTCCCCTCGTATCATGTTTTGTGTTCCGGGAGGGGGGGGGGGGTCTTCCAAATGGTATCAGCTTTCTACGATTTTTAACTAAGGAAGTCATTCAACAATGGGGACACCCCCGTTCGATTAGTAAGTTTGGGGACAAACTGACTTAGCGGAAGCAGTGGAGTGACCATATGTAATTCACACTAAGTACGTTCAATTTTGACCTTATAATTAGTCAAACTGACCTTAGGTTTGTACCTTACGTGTAGATCCCAATACACGTTGGGCTAGTGGGGGGGGGCACTCCCGCCCCATCCGTACACACAAAGTTTCAGCAATCGGAGCAAGGTTAGACACTCACAGCTATCTTAGATGCCTTTAGGTCCCAACAAGCCCCTGTACAACAACAAGCACCGAGCTCTAATTGGTTGAGCACTTTCAAGCTCTCTCCCCTCCTGCCTACCTTGGGGCAAAGTCGGTAGTATGTACGAAGGAATGGCTCGACGCCATTCAAGAGCTAATGGTGGGAATTCGATGTACGAACAATATGGTTGTGATCAAGGCGTTGTCACTTCTAGAACTGCATGCGAAAAGGTGGTGGAAGTCTCTCATGGGCTCCACCTTCAAAGGAAGAGTCTACACAGATATTGGTTGGAGTGAGATTTTTGGAGCTTTCTTAGAGCGATTTATCCCTTCGTCAGCTCAAGATTGACTTGAAGAAAGATTCCTGCAGCTGAAGCAGGGATCCAAGTCAGTGACAGAGTACCAGCGAGAGTTTCAACATCTTGCTAGATTTGCATACTCCTATGAGTTGGATGACAGAGGATATACTAAACGGTTCTATAAAGGCTTGCGGGACCCTCTGAGGCAAGCCCTTTTGTTTATACCGGACTCCAACTTAGCAGAGATAATTGACATGGCGAAGAGGCTAGAGGCAAACCACTTGGAAAGTTGTAAGAGACCCACTGAGGGTGTGATGGAAGCTAGACCTAGTAACAGTAGAAGGCATGACAACAGAAGTGGAAGAGGATTACAGAGAGTTGGCGGGCATTTCCACCAGAATTTTAGAATGGAGCGCCTGATCCCACAGCTGCCAGCATTTCCTCCACCTCCATAGTTTAAACAGTTCCAACAATCCGAAGGGCTGTATGAGCAAGTATGCTTCCAATCCAACCAACCGGGTCACATCCGACTTCACTGCCTGAAGCTAGGTGGGAATGCTCCTCCTGAACTCCCTCTGATAGCTCCATGAGGTCGGGGACACATGCATGGTCGAGGATTAGAAACACGAGGAGGAAACCCCGGACCTGCTCGGGATCAGGTGTTCGCGCTGGACATGGCGCAGGAGCGGAACCCTCAAGAGGTTATCATAGGTATGTTACAATTAATTAACACATTTTCAGCATTCACCTTGAGTTGCCTAAGATGTACTAGAAATCTAGCTTTGAATATTTTCTATTGGTACTTTGGCACCGTGATGGTTGGTGGGAAATTGGCCTATACTCTATTCGATACCGGAGCCACACACTCGTTTGTGTCGGCAGATTTTGTTAAAGACTTTGAAGGGGTACAACACTTCACTGGTACCGTCCGGAGCGTACGTCTCCCGAATGGCTCTGAAATGACTGCGTCCGCAAAGTGTGAGTTGGAAGTACTCCTTGGAGGAAGATTCTTTAATACCCCGACAATAATTTTGAGAATGGTGGAATTCGAACTCATTCTGGGCATGACATGGTTGGATTGTCACCACACCAAGATTTATTGCGCGGCAAAGCGAATCATTTTGAGACATGGAGACTCAAAAATCTCCTTCAAAGGTATTAAGTTCATACCCCGCATGTTATTTTCTTCGATACAGGCCTTAAAAGCCCACATGAAAGGGGATGAAGTTTATATGATTTGTTTTGAATTGAAAAAAATGACAATGGATATCATGGACGTGCGGGTGGTGTGAGATTTTCCCAAGGTATTTCTTGAGAAATTGTAAGAATTACCCCCGGATAGAGAGGTGGATTTTAAAATTAAGCTAGTACCGGGTGCAAATCCCATCTCTCAGACCCCGTATAAATGGCCCCAAAGGAACTCGCCGAGTTTAGACTTCAATTGCAAGAGTTGGTAGAGTCAGTATTTGTTCGCCCTAGCTCCTCACCCTGGGGATCCCCTATCCTATTTGTCCAAAAAAAGGATGGAATGTCTCGATTGTGTATCGATAATTGGGAGCTAAATCGACTGACGGTGCGGAACACCTATCCGCTACCCCAGATCGACGAGTTGTTCGATCAATTGGTGGGAGCGCATTGGTTCTCCATGTTGGATTTGCGCTCGGGGTATTACAAATTGAGGATACAAGAGGAGGACATTCATAAAATAGCTTTTACCTAAAGGTACAGCTTGTACAAGTTCACTATGATATCGTTTGGGCTCACAAATGCCCCTTCAGCTTTCATGAGTCTGATGAACAAAGTGTTTGAGACATACCTAGAAATCTTCATAATCGTCTTCATCGATGAAATTTTTGTCTACTAAAAGACAGAGAAGGAGTATGTTGAACATCTGACCTTGGTGCTGAAGAAGCTAAAGGAGCATGCCTTTTTTGCAAAGTTTAGCAAGTGCAAATTCTGGCTCCAAGAAGTTGCCTTCTTGGGCAATGTGATCAGTTGGGATGGACTAGCTGCGGATCCGGCAAAAGTGCGTGCCGTGAAGGAATGGTCACCCTTGAAGTCAGCGGCCGATGTACGAAGTTTCCTTGGGCTTGCCGGGTATTATCGCAAGTTTGTGAAAGGATTCTCAAAGATATCCCTTCCTCTTACTACTCTGACAAAGAAAGGTGTGCCATACGAGTGGACACCCCAGTGTGAAGCTGTGTTCTAAGAACTTAAAGACAAACTTACTACAGTGCCCATCGTAACCCTTCCATTTGGAAGGAAGGATTTCAAGTCTACACTAATGCGTCGTATCAAGGGATGGGAGCAGTACTGATGCAACACGGAGATGTGATTGCTTATTCTTCAAGGAAGCTGAAGAAGCATGAAGTCAACAATATAGTACACGATTTAGAATTGGGAGTAGTGGTGTTCACCTTGAAGGTTTGGAGACACTATCTATAAGGCGTCCACTGCGAGATACTTTCATACCATAAGAATTTAAAGTACGTTCATACTCAGGAGGTACTGAATTTGATGCAGCGGCAGAGGTTGGACTTTCTGTGTGATTATAAGTTTACCCTGAACTACCAACCCGGGAAAGCCAACTCCGTGGCTGATGCGTTGAGCAGGAAAGTACCAGAGTCGAGCCCAGAGTCTCGATTGATGAGTATGGAATTAGCTCGAATGCTCGAGGAAATAGAGATCACTTTAGTGTATAGTGTTCATTTGGAAAAATATACGAAGTACTTGGCGACCATGAGTATAGTTTGTGATATTCGAGACCGAATTTGGGCAAAGAAAGGAAATGATGCTGCTCTGGCACTAGTATTTAAGTCACCTGAAGATGGGTCTACTAATGAATATTCCTTAAAAGACGACCTCATACATTTCTGTGGCCAGCTCTACATTCCCGAAGGAGGCAAAATTCAGGAAGATATTTTCAGAGAAGCCCATTGCTCACAGTATTCAGTACATCATGGGATTGCAAAAATGTACGCTGACTTGCAAAAAACCATGTGTTTGCCCGAAATGAAGATAGATGTCAGGTATTTTGTTAGGCACTGTGAGGCCTGTCAAAGGTTAAAGGCGGAATGCAAGAGCCCTGGAGGATTGTTGCAATCGTTGCCCATACCCAAGTGGAAGTTTGAGGATATCTCCATGGACTTCATTCACGGTTTCCCCCGCTCACGCTCAGGGAATGATTCAGTTTAGGTAATCATGGATTGCCTAACAAAGGTACTCAGGTTAATTCCTATGAAGAAATAAGCTCATGTAGATGTTTTGGTACGCCTCTTTGTGGAGCAGTTTGTATGGTACCATGGCGTGCCAAAGGCAATTATTTATGACTGGGATGGTCATTTTACCTCTAAAGAATGGAAGGCCGTAAAGGCGTATTTGGGTTCATGCCTTACCTTCAGCACAGCCTTTCACCCTCAGACGGACAGTCTGAGAGGACAATCAAAACTTTGGATGATCTATTGAGGTTGTGTGTGCTGGATAGAGGATATTTGTTGGAAAGGCTCTTACCCCTAGTATAATTCTCTTACAATAACAGTCACCAGGCTAGTATCAGGATGACACCCAATGAAGCCCTTTACGGAAGAAGGTGTATAACCCCCTTGTCATGGGTGCAAGGTTAAGACCCGAATGTTTTGGGAATTGAGTTCATTTATGATACTAATGATGTTGTTTGACTAATATTGGACTGCATGCTTGAGTCTCAAAGTTGGAAGGCTAAATACTATAATGCAAAGCACCGGATGTTAGAATTTAGAGTGGGTGATAAAGTGTTCCTGAAGATCCGGCCGATGCATGATGTGTCACGGGTACGTGGTGTGAAGAAGCTTAGCCCAAGATACGTTTGACCTTATGCAATATTGGAAAGGATTGGCCCTTTGGCATATCAGTTGGAGTTACAGCAAGAGCTGGAGAGTCTTCGTGACATATTTCATGTGTCGTCACTTCGGAACGCGCTATTGCGACCCAAGCAACATTTCCTCACCACTAATGGAGTAGTGGTAAATGATAGGTCTGTTCGAATAGAGCCGGTGCGGATTATGGACAATGAAACAAGGAGCTTGCGGCGGAAAAGTGTCCCGTTGGTAAAAGTTATGTGATCTAATCATAGGAACAAGGAGTATACTTGGGAGTCGGTGGATTTTATGCAGAAGCATTACCCAGAGTTATTTCCCCAAGGTAAGTCTAAAAGGCGGTTTTAATTTAATTCCATGCTTTACTTCCCCACAGCCTTAGCCTGATTTCGGGGACAAAATCTTTTATTTTGTATATAGGATTTGTAACATCCCATTTCGTTCAAGACCCCTCACACGCGTTTTAGTCAGGAAAATTGACTCTTGTTTGGGGAGCTTCGAGTGAGTCGACTGGACTCGACGACTAGATCAGGAATTTACTTAGAAAGCGTTCTGAATGTTAGGCATTGAGTTGACTCGACACCACTCAACGCCATTTTACCTGGAAAATGTTCTAGAAGGTTAGGCGTTGAGTGCGTTGAGTGCACTCAATGAGGCATTGACTGCAGTCAACGTAATCAACGCCATTTAACTTAGAAATATTTTGCTAGCGGGTTAGGCATTGAGTGCGTTGAATGCACTCAACCCGGCGTTGAGTGCAGTCAACACACTCAATGCCATTTAACTTAGAAATATTTTGCTGGCAGGTTAGGAGTTGAGTGCGTTGAGTGCACTCAACGCGGCGTTGAGTGAAGTCAACGCACTCAATGCCATTTAACTTAGAAATATTTTGCTGGCGGGTTAGGAATTGAGTGCGTTGAATGCACTAAATGCGGCGTTGAGTGCAGTCAAAACACTCAATGCCATTAAACTTAGAAATATTTTGCTGGCGGGTTAGGCATTAAGTGCGTTGAAAGCACTCAATGCGGCGTAGAGTGTAGTCAACGCACTCAATGCCAATTAACTTAGAAATATTTTGCTGGCAGGTTAGGCGTTGAGTGCGTTGAATGCACTTAATGCGGCGCTGAGTGCAATCAACGTACTCGAAGCTAATTAACTTAGAAAAATTTTGTTGGCGGGTTAGGCATTGAGTGCGTTGAATGCACTCATCACGCCGTTGAGTGCACTCAACACACTCAACGCCATTTAACTTTAATTATTCTGGCGTCTTTCAGCGTTGAGAAAGTTGAATAGACTCAATGCTTTTATCTTGGAATTTTGCCGGCAGATTGTGGGGTTGAGTGAGTTGAATGGACTCAACGCCATTCAATGCCAAATTCATCGAGCGTAATTTCGTTGAACTCAGGTAGATTCGTTGAACTCAGGGAATTTCATAGAACGCAAAATTCATCGAGTGCTATTTTGTCGAACTCAGGTAGATTCGTCGAACTCAGGAAAATTCGTCGAACGCCAAATTCGTCGAGCGTTGTTCTATCAAACTCAGGTAAATTCGTCAAACTCAGATAAATTCGTCGAACTCGTGCAAATTCGTCGAACCCCAAAATCGTCGAGCGTTGTTCCGTGAAACTCATGTAAATTCGTCGAACTCAGATAAATTCGTCGAACACGAGCAAATTCGTAAAATGCCAAATTCCTCGAGCATTGTTTCGTCGAACTCAGGTAATTTGTTCGAACTCAAGTAAAATCGTCGAACTAACGCTAAATTCGTCGAGTAATGAAATAATACTCGACGATTCGTCGAGTAAGAGCTACTTACTCGACGAAACTGCACTTGGCAGATTTTCAGCCTCCGTTTCCTGTTCTTGTACACGGTCTGAACCGGACTTTCGGGATTTGCGCCAAAACGAGTATAGCAGATGCATTTTTTTCAATATGACGTATTTAAAGCTATAAAGAGGCGGTCCAATAGGAGGCCGACAAGTGGCTAGCAGTTAAACCTAATTCCTAATATAAAAGAAAGAGACAGAAATTAACCCTAGCCATCACTCTCATCATTCTTTCTTGCAAATCCTATTTCCAGTGCCGAAACCGACGGAAGAGGAGCAGATCACCAGAGCAACCCTTCTTTCCCGTAAAGAACAAACATCAACGAAGGAGTAAAAGACACTGCAAAGAAGAGTGACGAGATCCATGGCCGAAAATGCCGGAAATGATGTGAGCTTCCTACCCTCTCCCTTGGTGCTAGATCTGTAGGTATTTCTAGGAGTGATGTTGACTGAAAAGAGTTTTAACTTGCGAGATGAAGATTTCCTAGGAAGAGACCATTCTAGGGCTTCTGCCTTAAGGATAGTGTTGTCTTCAACCTCTCCCTTCTCCTTGAGTAGATGGTGGACTTGGTTTGTGAAGAAAAATTATCTCATGAGGGTGAATAAGGGTGGAGGAAATTCTGGACATGGTTTGAACATATGGATTGATGAAGAAGATTTATCGATGTCGTTCATCTTGCTTTAAGATGCGTGTAGAAATCTGTTTTCTACACGCAGCAATCTTCAAGGCCATTATTGGACACAATGCGGTCGGATCTAGGTTGTGGGATGAACATGAAAGTTGTAGCCCGCGGAAATACCTTTTCAACGAGGGGTTATAAGCCTTCACCGGGTTCCTGTAGCCTCAGGAATCCCCGATTGAAGTTGTTGTACAGTAATCTTTCCTGAACATATAGTTTTCAGGTTTGTGTTGAATCAGCTTTGGATTTGGTAGAGAGATTGTAGTACAATAACGTTAAGTTTTTGGAAAATTTATTCTATAAGTAATTGTCATAAAATATGATTAGTGGCATTTGTTGGGTAGGTCCTGAGTGAACGAATGGGTTGGCGAGAGTTAGGATGGTAGGAATGTTTTAAATAAGTGAAACCGATAAGGATGTACTTGATAATTGTAATACGATGAAAATGATGAGGATGACTTGAAGTTTTCAGTACATAATTAGCCTTGGTTACGATGAACAAATGTTTGTTGACATTTAGTGGATTTGATCTATATAGTGCACGAAT